>JAWWTY010021922.1:28748-46433 GCA_035222235.1 Margarornis squamiger | reverse complement strand
CACTGCTTCCCATGTGAGGCTGAGCATCCCCTACATCCCTTCCAAGAAGGAAAACTGCTGGGGAGAAGTTTGTCCTGCCAGGGCTGGCGAGGCAGCCAGACTGCTGAGTCCCCACAGGCTGAGGGTTTTGCTCCAGCCCCACGACTTTGGGCTGAGGCCACGTTGGCAGGAGATGCTCTGCACAGGACCACCTTCCCCCTGCGTGGGCTCTGGGGCTGCTCTGCCAGCAGGGCAGTGCCAGCTCGGGGCTGGTGCTGCCAACCTGTGCTCAGCAGCGAGGAAAGGCAGCCAGGTCTGGGCAAAACACCAGGGCTGGGGAGGAGAAACCCCCAGACAGGTGGAGGATTCCATATGGCACCAGGCAGCCTGGCCAGGACCCAGGCTCCTCCAGAGCAGGCACAAGAGCCTGCGGGGAGGGGGAGGCAGGATTAACCCCTCCATGGACAGCAGTCCTGTTGCTGCATTGGAACATCCAGGATGGGGTTGGGGTGGGAAGAGTTAACTTCAGGGGACGAGAAAGCTCATTTTACAGAGCAGCTCCTCTGGACACAGCTCTGCTCCCAAGCATTTGGATCACTGGGATGTTTGTCACTCCTCTGCAGGAACCCTCCCCCTGGACGGCCTCACCCAGCAGGTCACGGTCCCTGGGCCAGATGTGGCCAAGAGGGGCCTTTTTCTGCTCATTTGCTGCTGCCCCACTGACAGACCCTTCCACTTGAGAAGAAATTCTTGTTCTCCCATCACTGCTGCTGCCCAAAGAACCTGCTCTCAGAGCCCCCCAGCCCAGCCCAGCCCTGGCCAGTTGTCCCTGGGACTGGGGGGAGCTCAGTGACCTTGGGCTGCCCAGCCTGGCTCAGTGTCCCTCTGCTCTGACGTTTTGCCTGAGGCACCAGCCAGTGGAGCAGAAGGAAGGAGCCTCCAGCCATTTCTTGGCAACGTGCAGAGACAAACATTGCAAGGGCACGGGGGAGCTCGGAGGGAGCCCAGGGAGACCCATGGGTGTCTCCTTCCCCTCTGCCCGTTCCAGGGTGGCACTTCAACCCCTGCCTGGCACCCCGGGGAGCTGCACAGGGCAGGTCATCCCTGGCCCTTAGTACAACACACCCCTGTGTGGGGCACATCTCACCCTGCTCTGGTCACATTTGGACTCCTCCACACTGGGAATGCAGACTTGGCAAAGCCCACCTGGAAAAGGCACCGGGCAGGGCTGGGTGTGCCGGAGCCCTCAAACCTTGGGTGACCTTGGCTGCAGCACAGCCACATGTCACCAGCCCCGAGAGACAAACAGCAGGAGGGGCTGGGAAAGCGACTGAATCACGTAGAAGGCTGGAAGGAGAGGAGCTGCAGCCCCTCTTACTGCCACAGCTGGGGAAAACAGCGATCCACACCTTTCCTGGGATGCAGCCCTGGGAACCCCAGGCCCAGAGCTGCCCCCAGCATCCCACCCCCAGCACACCCCCATGCCAACACCACAGAGGGTTACAGACACACTGCCCCACATCCCAGGGCTTGGAACAGCCCCCACAGCACTCAGGACACCCCAAAACCCACCCAGACACCACGTGTGACCCCACTCGAAAGAAGGGTCACGCCGTGCTCCCCCCAGGGATGCTCCAGACCCCTGTGCCAGCCTTGCCACGCTGGCAGGGAGGGGACCATCCTGCCTGGGTGCACAGAGAGCAGGCACAGCCTCCTGGCAGACAGACAAACAGACACACAGCAGGACGCCCACCCCTCACTCTACCTTGGGAGGGCTGGGGTTCCTTCGGGGAGCGAGGGCAGGATCAGCTCCAGTCGGCCATGTCTTGCCGCTGCCGCCGCCGCTGGAGAGAGGCTGATGTATGAACATCTATTTTAAGGCATGACATGTCCAGAGGCAGGTTTGTTTATCTCACGCTGTGCACGGATGGGCGAGGGAGGAAGGAGGGATGCAGGGATGGCGTGCACAGGCACACACAGGAGCCCATGGCAGCTCAGGAACAGCAGCAGCAACACAGCCAAATTCTCCTGCCAGCTCCTCTCTCCCTCCTCCTCCTGCAGAGCAACAGCCACAGGCGTGCAGAGAGAAGGGAAAGCTGATAAAGTGCTGCTCGTGACATGATTCCCCGCACCAGGAATCTCGAGCTGTCTCCAGGGGCTGTTTCCTCGTGTGTTTTTTACAGCTGGCCTCGTCCTCCCCTCCCCTGCCAGGGTCTCTTTGCACAGTCAGGGCTTGGTGGTATTTTATTCATCTGCAAAGAAAAATCAACCTTGGGAAGGGGGCAGTGCTAGTGTGGTGATAGAGAATAGAATCGTAGAATGGTTTGGGTTGGAAAGGACCTTAGAGATCATCTCATTCCAACCCCCTGCCCGGGCAGGGAACAAATGTGACAAATGATTTACAAATTCATGTCAAAGTCAGGGAATACTTTTTTTTTCCTGGAGGGGAAAAAAAAAAAAAAAGAAAAGAAAGAGGAAAGTGGGAAGATGGAAGCTTTTTGTTTTGACAGTTCCTAAACGACACCGTTCATTTCACAAGTGCTGCAACGTTTCAGTTAAACATTTTCCAGGCAGAATATGCTCCTTTCGCCTTTGAAGTGCTGGCTTTCCAGTCAAGAGTTTGACTCAAATCAGAAAGTAGGAGTGTGGTGGGAAAAACAAGCCGAGGAAGAACAGAAAGGAGCTGTTCCAGGCTAAATGACACATCCCAAGATTTACGGGATGCCCTCCCCCACTCCTGTTGGATCGAAACCCAGGAAATTCTCCCGCTGTGTTTATCCCAGGACACAATCCCAGAAGCTCCAAGGATGAGGGCTGGCTTTGCTGTCCTCGCTGAGCCAACAGTATTTCCTGCCTGTGATGCTGCCAGCTTGGGAAAAGCCTCTCCTGTACCCAAAAAAAAGGGGGTTGAGTCCACTTACCTGCAGGAAGGTTGAGCTTTTCTCTTCAGCCTGGCCACACTCTTCCAAAAAAACAGGCACTGGGTGACCTGAAAGGAAATTTGCCCTTTCACAGCTCTGTAAGACACCTTTAATGTGGACAAGCAGCAGTCCCCTCCCTCCCCTGCACCAGGGAATTACATTCCCAGGAGTCTGTAAAATGTGCTTCTGAACAGAAGTGCCTCCAACCCCCATCACAAAAGGTTAAATCTGAGTTTAAAGAAACTACATGGAATAAAATTAGGTGGATAAATGTTTTGGCAGAGCATTGCCTGCAGGGAACTTACTGGTCATTTAAACAGAGGATTAGTAGTTGTTATGTTTTTGTTCCAATAATAATGCTGGAATTGCTTTGTAAAGCAGCCAGAAGTCCCCAACAAAGCCAGTGAGTGCTCCTTAGATAATGAAATTTCAGAGCCTTTGAAATGCCTGGGCAGCTGCATCGAGGAAAAGTGTCACCAATCTGTCTTTTGATAAGGGAAGTTTCTCAGACACCGACCAGACCTCTTTGTGTCACCTCCTCTCCTTGTTTTCCATAAAACCCGAGCTGCAGCCCAGCCTGAGCTGCCCCTTGCTCCCTGGCAGGATTTGTCAGCTCAGTGTGTGTCTCCTGAAGCTCCTGTCCTTGGAGACACGAGGCCTCTCTCTGAGTGCTCAGGGCAGCACAAGCACCCCTTGGGATTAGCTGTGACCTCCACACACACACCTTCCCCAGCTTCCCACCTCCTCCCTGTCACCCCCAGGTCACAGTCCTGCCTCTCACCTGGTTAGCCCCGGGAAGCAAAAACCACTCTGAGAACTGCCAAGGCAAAGGGAGAGAATTTAAAAGCCAGACCCCAAAACTGACTCTCCTGGCAGCGATTCCCTCAAAGCTGTTCCCCCTGGGAAGCTCCAGGGGCAGGACAGCACACAAAGGGGATCCTGCCACCTCAATTCCCTGCAAGCTGGATCCCTGCAGGATCCCTGAGCCCTCAAAGCAAGGAGGACCATCTGCTCCTTGGCAGAGACAGATGAGGTGGGAGCACAGCCACGGAGACAGAGCTGCAGGATGTGGCTCCTGCAGGGCTGGGTGATTTGGGAGAACACTGGCAGAGAATCCCCACATCCCTGCCTGGCATCACCTCGGGGGTGGGATGCTGGCCCAGCAGCGGTGCCACCCCCGAGCTCGGGGCTCTTGTCACCGAGAGCTGTCTGTGCACAGCAGGATGGCACTGCCAGCCCCGAGCAGCTCCTTCAGCTCACTTAAGGACCAATTCGGCTCCCAGCAGCATGGCAGGACACCCGCTGCTCCCAGCTCATCCCTCTGCCAGCCTGGGCTTGGGGGCTGCAGAACCCACCCGGGAGCTGAGACGAAGGGCTCTTGGAAAAGTTCATGGATCCAACCACTGGAGGCTGCTCTGGTTATACATAAATCACCCCTGAGCACTGTCAGACGTGGAAAGCTCCACGCACAGGTTTGGAGAGTGGCAGAGCTGCTGTTTCCTGGTGATGCTCCCCGTGTGTGTAGATTCACCGGGGTCTTTTCCATATCTGTTTTAAAGACCAGGGATCAATCCCTTCCCGGAATGCTGAGTGTCCAAAGGCACCTGGAAGGCACAGGAGCCAGACTTTGCTACACTCAGTTGTAAACAGAACCAGGAGATGTTTCATGCAGCATGTGCTGTTGGATAGAGCCACTGCAGAGGTCTTTCCATCCTTAATGATTCCACAATTCCAGCCCTATGCTGAGAGGGCTTTGAACAAATGGGATTTACCTGGCACTGGAAGTGTCCAGGAGGGATTGAGGGCTCAGATGAGGAGCAAAAACCACAGGCCTGGGGAGGAAAATCCACCACAGAGTCACAGAATCATTAGGGTTGGAAAAGATCTGCAAGATGACATCAAGTCCAACCATGAACCCGACATCAAGTCCAACCATGAACCCGACACCAAGTCCAACCATGAACCCAGCACCATGTTCACCACTAAACCATGTCCCCAAGTGCCACATCCACAGGTTTCTTGAACAGTTCCAGGGATGGTGACTCCACCACTGCCCTGGGCAGGCTGTGCCAGGGCTTTACAGCTCCCTGTGGCACAAGCTGTCCTGTGGCTGCTTGGATGAAGCTCTGCAGAGGTGGGTTCACTGCCCCACAATGTAACACAGAGGGTTTATCCCAAAGGCTGAGGTCGTGTGGCCACTGAGCCCAGGGTAGGATCGAGTCTTTATCCTGCTGTGATGTAATAAAGAGAAACATTCACTCTTTACTTGCCTACACCTAAGTCAGGGATAAAGATTTCCTTTGCCCTGCTCGAGCATGAAAAGAAATCACACAGCTCAAGGTGCCCACCCTGCCAGGGGCACTCCCCAAATCCAGCCCACCCTCCCCATACTATTCACCCCAGCACCTCCGGGCCGGTTTTGTGCTCTTGGATCCTCTCCCAGCCCCAAAATAAATATCTCCCTGCCTGAAAGAAATGTGATCGAGGGCTGCAAACCCTTGGCAGGGAGGACATGCAGTAACACAACCCCTTTGTGCCCACTCCAGCCCGCCTTGGCTGCATCGATTCACTGCTAGAGGGGCCACTTGAGCCCTGGCAGCGCTGAGCTATTTTCCATTAAAAGAAAGGAAAAGCAGGAGGAAACAGCCGGCACCAGGCTCATTGTCTGACAGCTGTAAAACCTGCAGAGCCTCCATTTGTGCGGCCCCTGTGCGGGGTGAGGGAGGGAGGGAGAGGCAGCTGCTGGCTTTGCTGGATGCTCACAGTGTTTATGGGCACTTAGCAGGGACACTCCGAGCTGCCCCTGGACGCATTTTTGCTGTCATGCTCTGCCTTGTTACTGTCAGGAGCAGCCTGGGATATACTGAAGTTGCTCCTGCAAAAAGAGGTTTAAAAATAAACAAAAAAAAACCAAGGAAGAAAACCAGGTGAAAACCCAGTTAAGTTGGTGGTAAAACATGCTGTGAAATGCTGGTGTTCTCTGGAGCTGATCACTGCAGGTTGGCACAGCCAAGGAGGGGCACAGGCCAGGCTTCTGGTGGGACACGGGGGTGTTGACCTGAGGCTTGTCATGATTCAGCCCTTGGAAAGATGTCAGATCATGGAATCATGGAATATCCTGAGTTAGATGGGACATGAAGGGACCATCCAGCCCAACTCCTGGCCCTGCACAGACACCACAACAAGCCCACCCTATTCCTGAGCATTGACCAAACCCTCCTGGAGCTCTGGCAGCCTTGGGGCTGTGCCCACTGCCCTGGGGAGCCTGGTCAGTGCCCACCACCCTTTGGGGGAAGAACCTTTCCCTGAGATCCAACCTAACCCTGCCCTGACACAGCTCCAGCCATTCCAGGGTCCTGTCCCTGCTCACACAGAGCAGAGATGGAGCTGCCCCTTGTGAGGAAGCTCTGTGTTGCCACGAGGTCTCCCCTCCTCTCTCCTTCCCCTTCTCCAGGCTGAACAAATGGAAGAGAACTGCTCACCCCTCCAAAGGCAACACAGCCAAGACATCCGTGAGCCCCACTAGCACAGGTTCTGAGCTTCTCACAGGTTCTGAGCTTCTCACAGGTTCTGAGCTTCTCACAGGTTCTGGGCTTCTCACAGGTTCTGGGCTTCTCACAGGTTCTGAGCTTCTCACAGGTTCTGGGCTTCTCACAGGTTCTGAGCTTCTCACACTCTCTAAAGGCTGAGATGGGACTCACATCTATCTTGCACACCAAAGTGATGGCCAAAACAGAGCCAGGGTTGGGAGCAGGGTGTGGGCACTGCCCTGTATCTCCCCCCACCCACCCTGTGTGTCTGAGCTGAGCCCTGGTGACACCTCTGACTGCAGGAGCTCAGGTTTTCCTCTTGGCAAACCTGCTTTGGAGGAGAAAGGCTTTATTGCTACGTCAGGGGGGAAACTGGGGCCAAGTCCTTGGCAGATTCCCAGTGACTTCATTCAGGGAGACTGGGACGTGTCTGGGGTGGTTTCTGGGGCCGGGGAGCCCTGGCTGTGGACACAGAGCTGCAGTGCCTTTGGGAGACCCGTGGCTGCTGCTGCCACAAAGCCTCTCCATTCACCGTGTCCATGGCACCGAGACCCCAGCAGCTCAGCTCCAATTTCTAAAGCAGCAAGAACAGCTTAGGAGCTCAAATATAAAGTCAGAGAGAGTTGGGTGCCTAATTCCATTCAATCTCCTTTCTAATTCTTCGCCTTAGGGCTTTGAGGAAGTGGCTGGTTTGATTCGATGGAGAAAAAAGCTGCTCCATTAGCAGGTCTGATGTTTGAGAGGTTTCTTTCAGGCTGTGATGAAACCCAGCACCCTCCATCAGGCTGTTCTTGCTGCTAGATCCTATTTTCCCTTCAGTGACATTATGTCTTAAACAGGCTTTCACTGTAATAACATTTGCAGTAATGAAATCACCCGGCTGGGCCGCTCCTTTTAACAGCAGAAATATCTGAGCTGGCTACAAAGGGAGATTTAAATGTCACAGAGAATGTGCTGGATGTGTCCATCAGAAGATAAGGCTTCTCTTTGTGGATGAAGGGAGACGTGGTGGTGACTGCTGGGCACTGGGAGGACAAAGGCTCACCCTGAATAGGGGATGAGGATGCTGGGGGGGAGCAGCGATGGGACAAGGGAAAGGCTCTGATACAGAGAGCTTTTAAAATCCCTCCCTGGCTCTAGGGCTCCTAAAGATGTGGCAGTGTTAAGGCACTACATTTGCAAGTGAAATTAATCAAAATGATCTCTTTTTCCTTCTTTTTTCCTTCCTTCCTTGCACAGCCCGATCTGGTGAGTGGCATCTCTGCCCATGGCAGGGGGTGGAATGAGGTGGCCTTTGAGGTCCTTCCCAACCCAAACCCCTCCAGGATCCTGTGATTCTGAGATCATGGCTCCCTCCAACAGCAGCTGCCTGGGCAGCATTGGGAAGGGAGGGAGCAAAGGATCTTTACTGGGGGAGAATGATCCCAGCAACGATGCTCTGGGAAGCTTGTAAAGGCCTTGGCAAGCCAACAGTTAAGGGATATTAACTTTAATATTCAAATATCCAGAAGAGTGGCCTGGCTTGAGCTCACCCTCAGAGCCAGCTCCCTCCCACAGCCACTGGCTCCCCCCAGCTGGCAGAAATTCTGATTTTCCTTGTGTACACTCAAGACTCCGTGGCCCTGGTTTGCTCCAGCTGATTAGACCCCAAAGTGATGATTCAAATCCAGCAATACTCCTCCTCCTGAAATCTGGCTGCTTGATTTCCTGGCATGCAAATTCTTCCTTGCTTATCCCCAGGAAAACTCTCCCTTGATTGATTTATTCCAATAAAAGGCTAAAAATTCCCAGTTCCACCAAAGTCAATTGGGAGAGTCTCCACACCTCAAAGGCAGGGTTTTACCAGCACACTTTGCTGTGCCTTGGGGTTTTTTGCTTTATTAGTTTGGGGGTTTTTTGGTATTTTTTTTTGAGAAACAGCTCTGTCAACGACTTGCAGGGTTACATTAGGAACCATCACATCTCACTGCTGGCTCTTAATGGGAACATGACTTGTCCCTCCAGCTTGGCTTTCCATCTGCTCCCAGCACAGGCAGTAATGTCACAGTCAACATGGAAAGTACTCGTGTTCCAAGGAGAGCAGAGCAATAAAGAAAGCAGGAAAACATGTTAGAGCTGCTGATTTAGCCTGAGAAAGGGCAGATCATCCCTCCAAAAGGCCCTATAGCATGGCTGTGGATGGAATAACCTTCCCTCAGCAGGAATGTTTGGTGCAATGGGAAAAGAGACTAATTTTCCCCTTCTGTTTTTTTTGCATAAATGTTAATTTTGGCAAAAAAAAAAAGAAAGGTCATGAAGGACAAAAGATTGGGAGGTGGTAAAAAACAAACCTTCTCCTCCCTCCCCAAAGACCCAGCAGCCTGAGCTGCTTTGCCTAATAGAAAGAGGCAGCAAAGAACATTTTGGCTTTAATAATTCTAATTATTCCACGGTATTGTGAAATAAATTAGAAACCCAAATGAAATCAGCGTCCCATGGCACTGGGAAATGTACAGTCACAGAATGCAGGTATCCAAATCTATCCCGAGCTCTGTCTTGCACAGACGGGACGGCAAATAATAGAAATTATGCTCAGGAACAGGAGAGAAAATTAAAGCAGCGACTGCTGCAAAGTCATGCAGGCAGCTGAGGCCAACCCAGCCCTGTGCCAGAGCTTTCCTTTTCCTTCCTTTTCCTTAACTGATGAGGCTGCTTCCCTGTTTCCCACTCTGCCCTTCTCCCGAGGGATGCACAGCTGCGATTGCCTGACCTGGCAGCTCCAGCAGCTCCCAGTCCCTCAGGAATGAAGCTCCTTTGGAGCTGGGAAATGCCAGGGGATTGGGCACTTCACAGGCTGTGAAATCCATGAGGATTTGATGCGGCCCCAGGGGCGTTTGTGGGGCTTCCTTGGAGACGCTGCCCCATGGGAAGGATCTGAGCAGGGAAGAAATTCCCCTTTATTTCCAGTAAGGGAGCAGAAAATCCCCAGCCCTGATCCCCAAGCTCAGTTCTAACCCTGGGCACAGCACCCAGAGAAGGTTTCAGCTGTTGTCCATGGAGCAGGTGAGCGGGAAGACAATTCTCACAGCCACAGATGGCAGCTAAGGACCAAAAATAGACTTTCTCACAGAGGCAGCTATTTATCAGTATCCTCATCCATCACGCCGAGGGATGAAAGGCCAAACAAACGACCCTGCTCCCGGCTGCTCTTATTCCACAGGGGAAGGGAAATACCTTGGGAGAGCTTGGCTGAGCCCAGGAAAGCAGAGCCGGGGACAGGCTGTGACAGCAGGAAAACATGTCCAGGTATGGCCAGCCTGGTGTGGGCACTCAGTGCTGTGCTGGATGCCCCAGGCAGAAGGTGGAAGGAAGGGTCACACATCCCTCACCCAGCCCCAGCAGTGCTCCCCTGTTATCTCCCCACACAGACCTGCGAGAGCTGGTGCCTTAGCAAAAAAACCATCCCTGTTTTCCCCTGAGGAATCCCAGCACAGGATTTCTGGCATCTCCCTGGCCATGGTGACCTCTGCTCTGCCAAAGGGGAATTTTGCTGCCCAGCTCCGGACCTGGAGCTGTGGCAAACATCCAAGGAGCAGCATCACCACAGGAACTGCCTTTATCTCCTCCTCACACCTGGCGTTTTTAATGGAAATGTTCTCACATCTGAGGTGGATGGTTTTTAGCAGGGGCGGCCGAGCCACCTTGAGCAGGTGTTCAAAGGGATGCCCATGGGAAAGGGGCACAACGTGGGAAAGGGGGATAACAGCAAGTGCTGCCATCCCTGGCATTCAAATACAGCGTGGCACGGGGACACCGAGGGGAAAATCCACAAAGATTGTGTGCAAGGTCCTAGGTTTTAACAGATGACTCACAAAGGGAGAGTCTCCCACTCCTGAGTCACTGCCTGAAGGAGCCAGCTCTGCTGAAGTGCCTTTCCTGCAGGGGCACAAGTGGGGCTGTGCTGATTGCACTCTGCTGGACGGGCCCTGTGTGCCCTGGGCAGTGCCACTCAAGCCCTGCAAAGTCCCCCTATCCTCGTGTTTCTTGCCTGCAATGATTCACAGTGTCACTGGGAAGCTGGTGCAGGCAGAGCAGGAAATCAAAGCAGGTTTTCCCAGTGTGACCCATCCCTTGGATCCCTCCCCACCTCCCCAGGGGCTCGTGCAGAGATAAAGCCCAGGATGGGATGGAAGGACAAGCAGAGCAGGATCAAAAGGCTTGGCTGGGTTTGTGTGCTGGTTTTTGGCTCCTGTGTCTGCAGAATCACTCTCTGGAGCTCTGTGATACACGAGGTACAGAGGGAAGCAGTGGCTGCCCCAAAGGGCTTGTGTGGAGGTAATGAAGGGAGAATAGAAATGGAAGGGGTTTGTTTTTCAGGTAGGGAACTGAGGCAGGAAATGCTGAGCTGATTTCCACCATTCCTGTAAGAAATTTGACTCAATTCAGGAAGAAAGTGAGCTCTCCCCTGCATACCTGAGTGCAGGTACTGCCCAGGCAGCACAGCCCAGCATTCCAGGGCATCCTCTGCTCTCTGACACGGGGCTCAGACCTGCAGATCTGTGTCTCACAGTCCCTTTCCTGCCATCACAGGTGTTTCTGAGTCTGGGGACCCAACTCCTGTTCACTTTAAACCTGCTTTGCTGAGCAAACAGAGGCTGAGGGGGAGCAGAGCTGGTGCCTCTCCCAGGCAGGGCTGGGCTCTTGGGGCTGAACTCTTTGTTCTCTCCCCTCTGGGGACCTCTTTCTGCTGCCTTTGACCATCTTTCTTCCTGAGTTGCCCAAAAGTGACAATGGCAATTTATTATGTGCACACAAGGCCCTGGGAATCTCCTGGAGACACATCATTCCTGCCATTATCCCCCCTCGCATGAGGAGCCGCTGGTCCTGTCAGCCTCGCTCTCCTCCTCCCCTGCAGGGGGAAGAAAGGATGGTGGGGATTGTTCATTCATCATTTTTACGCCCAGAGCTGCAGCTCCCGTCTGCATCCCCATCACTCCTGGTCCCTGGCACCATTTTTCATGGCAGCACTTAGGAGGATTGGTTTATGCTGCTGGTTCGAGGTGTGTTAATGACCAACCATTCGGTGTCCAGAGCAAAGCTTTACATTTAATGGACACTCCAGTGGGGGAATCCATTCCAGCCGTACATCTTCCCTGCTATTTTCCTTCAAGGAAGGGGCAAGGGGTGGGGGAGTGAGGGGGCAGAGGCTGGCAGGAGGAGTTTGGGCTGTGGTGAAAAGGGGGGAGAAGCAAGGAAAGGTTTCTGGGTTTGAGCTGGGGCTTGGAGAGGTTGTGCTTGGAAACTGGAAGATCCAGTCAAGGAAGGGCCATGTGGGAAGGGGGAATGTTGCCAAAACACAATGATTTGAACTGATGGGAGCTCAGAGTGTCCTAATTTCTGGCCCATGAGGTGCAGCTGCTGCTGACAGTGTGCCAGGCTCCGAGGCTGGGCTCTGCCAGGCTGCTTCCCTGGGCACTGGGACAGTGCTGGGCAGAGCCCTCCCATCCCAGTCACAGCCTCCTCATGCAGATCTGGGTTTAACAGAGCCAGCCTGCAAGGTTACACAAGGATTAGCTTGGTTCTGCTCAAGCTTTGATTCCTTCACCTCCCTGGGCATTCCCAGCTTCTAAAAACAGCCCTTACAAGTCCAATGGTGATTATTAATAATGACAAAACCAGCAAACCTGAGCTGCCAGTGCTTTAGGAAGGCAGCAGGACCAAGCAGCATTCTCCCATTTCCCCTTCAGAGGAGGGTGAGAGTGTGCAGTACCTAAAAATAGAATTCCAACTGGACCTTGAGTGAGTCCCTTCCCTTGCTGAGCTGCTGGACTCCTCCCAGCTCCTCCTGTGTGCTGATTCTGTGCTGGCTCTCTGTGCAGAGCAGCAGGGCCTGGTCCTGCCATCTGGGATCAGTGCCCTTCCTTCATGTGCATGTTCTGGCACCTCTGTCCATGCAGAATTAATCCCAAATGTCATCCTGTCTCTTTACACGAGGTCAGGAACTGGCTCCTGCTCCCTGGGTGCCTGACTGAATCCCCCCTGCATTGTCATTCAGACCCTGTGGCATCTCATTTTAATACCAAAAGCATTAAACATGGCAGCAAGAGGTTGGAAAAGGCCTTCTGGACCATGAAGTTCAGCTCTTTAAGACACTGTTCCATTCATACCCCATCAAATTTTCTGTTTAAATCATTAGGCTTCCTCTGCCACTGCCCTTAGTCCAGGGTGAGTCTTTCCAAAGTAACTATCTCTAATTTCCCAAGTCTACTCACACTGAGTTTGCTCTTGTACTAACAATGTGCTTTAGTTTAAATAACAACCCCAATGCCACCATTAACAACAGGAACAGTTAATTAGGAGCCTTTTAGGACTGTTTCTGGCCCCAGGAATGCTGTGGTGAGGCAGCTCCGAGGGCTCTGCTCAACGTGGGTGAGGCTGGACAGAGGAAAACACAAGGAGGAGAGAGGAGAACCCTCATTCCCTGTGTGCAGCAGATTCCAGCTTCCAGTTTCCAGGTGCTGGGTGCCCTGGGAGCAGGGAGAGGAGCAGGGGGAGAGATGGGACAGATGTTCTTGCTGCCTTTGGGCTGGACCTACATCAAACTCCTTCATGCCAACAGGAGGGAAACTGAACCAAGCTTTGGTGCAACCCTACTGAATCCTTTCCCAGCTAGAGTAAATTTATTCTTTTGACTTCCCTTCCAACCCCCCCAGTCTTGTTTCACGTGGGCTGGGTTGGGGTCCCCCCCCCCTTTTTATTTAATGTTCCTTTTCTGGCAGCTTCTTCTTTTTCTTCCTCTCCAATTTAAAACACAGTTAGAAAGCTGTGGTTGATTCCAATTAAATACCCCCTTTGGGATTACCCAAACACACACAAGGACCCCCTCTTTGATTGTTTCCACGGCAACGGTATTTAAATATCTCATTCACTGTGTCCAAGTGAAGAGCTGAAGGATTTGGAGAAGCTCTTTCCCTCCCTGCTCCCTCACCTCCCTCCTGCCCCAAATTACTCATGCAGGAGCTGTGACTGCTGGGATCCACCTGCTGCACTCTGCCAGGCTTTGGCTGGAGTGCAGGATGCACCAGGAACGTGCTCACATTCTCCTGGAATCCCAAAGAGGCAGGATTAAGCCAATAATATATGGATTACAGTAATACAGAGCTATTGAGTTGACTTAGGGATGGTGGGAACGGTGGGGAAGGGCTATGGTAGGAACAGAGGAGGTGGCACTGAGGTGCAGGGGGGCCCTGGAGACATCTCTGCTGCAACCCCAGGGCAGAGGAGGAACCCCACGAGTGTCCATGGCCACGACCTGCACATGTCCCAGCCCCACAGCCGTGGGAAGTGCTGGGGCTGCATTCCCGGGGAGCAGCAATGGATAAACCCCCTGAGCCATGGGGCTGGGAGGGACCTGCTGTGCCCTTGGCACTGCCCTCCCTTCTCTGTGTGCCCTGGCTGCTCTGCAGCTCTAAAATACGAGTTCTGCTTCCACAAAGGGGCTATTTCAGCACAAGAGCTCTGTGTCCAAGGAGGGAAACAGCCTGAGACCAAGAGTGAGGAGTGCAGGCTCCTGCAAAGCCTCCACTGAACCTGCTGCTCTTCTCCCTTTCTTTGTGCCCCCTCCCTTGTTCCCTGGGACAAAGAGGGCTCTGGCTGAGCTTTCCACACCCACACAATTGGCCATGTTTAAGGGGTGAGGATGTTTAATGCAGGGGGCAGGTTTATGCATGGCCAGCATGATCCCTGCTTGCTCTGGAGGACCTCAGGTGGAATAAGCAGCCTCTTGTGTGTCACTTATAAACTGGTTTTCCTCCATAAACACGTATTTTTCTTTGCAGAGGCAAAATACCTGACCCCTTTGGGTTTGGAGGTGCAAACTGTTATTCTTCTCAGCTCCTGGCCTGTGGTTGTTGTCTGTGAGGTTACAGGCAGCAAGGGCTCCAGGGCTGGCTCCCAGGAGCAGGGAGGGAATGATGAATGCAGTGGACGTGTGTTGTGCTTGTTAAAGGAGCTGGGCATCCAGCGTGAGCTCTGCAGTGACCTGCTCTCCTACTCTTGCTCCTTAATGGAAGCAAAAAGCTCTGGAGTTGTTTCCCCCCCTTGGGCTCCTCCCAAATCCCTCTGAAGTCGAGGCATCAGAGCCCAGGATCCCTCCCAGCTGCTGCTGATTTCACACAGAGTCCATCTGCAGGTTTCATTTTGCCTTGCTCTTCTTCTGCTGGAAGCTTTGAGGCAGGAACAGCTTCCAGACAGATCTGGAAAGACTCCTTAGAGATCAGGACTTTGCAAAGCTCCTGATTGACTCTGGGGGGTGTAGTAATGTTGCTTGTTTTTCTGTTTCATCTCAGCTCTGATTACAATCTTAGTAGCCGAATCATGACAAGAACATCACAAATTCCACTTTCCTTAAAGAAAGGGGAGGGGGAAATGAAAAAAGCTCGAAAACATAAAGAAAGAACTCGCAGAATCAGAAGATGAAGCTGACCACGGATTTTAGCATTGCTAAACTTGTGACTTTTTAAAAAAGAGATGAAAATATTTCTGGATGATACTCATAATTTCTCAGTGCTTGGTAGAGACCGTAGAGACTTGTGAGAGGGTTCACATTTGTAAATATTTTATTCCTCTGACTAACCCCCATGTGACTCAAGCACACACCGCTCCATGTTCCAGTACAAGGGCTGAATAATAAATGACCACAGTGGAAAGTACCTGGCCACAAAACAGAACAAAAGCACTTCCATGTGCATGATCTGAGGGTGAGGAGTGAGGTGCTGCTGGGAGAGAGGAGGGGTTGTGGTTCATCACAGACCTGCTCAGGGAACTCTGCAAAGACAAGTGTTTCATGCAGCTTTCCCTTTCTGCTGCTTTTATTCCATGTCCTTTCAGCAACATCTTTAACACCTGGAAACCCTCAGAGCAGTCAGTAGCAATGATAGGGATTTATCACAATTGCCAACCAAGGGGTGTTGAAGAGACTCATCCTCCTTGTTTGAAGTAGCTTTTAATGCTCACAGGCCACAAGTTGCCTTCAGGAAATCAGCTGTAGCAAAATCACAGCTTCCATGGTGTTTCATGGCCTCACCAGGCACCTTGGAGCTCAATTCCTGTCCCCAGATGTTTGGGTGGGCTCACACAGCTGTTTTTGGGCCCTCAGCTCAAAGCCTGAAGTAATTATTTCATGGTTCTGACAGGGAACAGGGATGGTGTCAAACAGAACACAGGGAGAGTGTCAAACAGAACACAGGGAGGGTGTCAAACAGAACACAGGGAGAGTGTCAAACAGAACACAGGCTCCCCTTGCCAGTGCTGTAAAGGACTGTGAGAAAGTCCTGGCCATCTTTCTGCCTTGATTTGCTGCTCCAAACCCTGCTGGCCGGGAGTTCTGCCTTTGGCTGTGCTGATCCAGCTGCTGTTTTAACTGGAGACAAAACTAACACACCTCAAGGCAAAATTCAGCCGTGCCTGGAGGTGCAAACACTTCCTCCCAGATGATTAATGCACATTTCTAAGGACTTTATTCCCTGCTGATAGTGCTGCCATGAGGAAAATACTCAGCTGATCTATATCAGCAGGAGCCCTGGCTCTGCAGGACAGTGAAGGTAAGCAATTCAAGCCAATAAAGGGTTGATTTCATTCTGCTGATAAGAGTCTATATTCCTGTCTCCTCCAGAGTTATTCTGCCACCCACATATTCCTGTTCCCAGGTTTTGGCCAAGTACATATGTCAGGCACTATATGAACCACAGACTGATACACTTGAGGAATTAAATTAGACCATAAAACTTCCCAGGGATTGCTGACTCCTTCCCTTGACCTTGCTGAGCGTTTGGCAGCAATTTATGGCCCAAGTTTTCCCTCTGAGCAGCCCCTTGGTCTGGAGAAGGACCTGGATGTGTGGTGGGACTGGGAGCACCTGTGAGGAAGCCAGCAGGGTCACAGCAACCATTCCCTGGGTCTGCCTTCCTTTCCCATCTCCCTTGAATGCCTGTTGCAATGAGCAGCACTGGTTGGACTGTTTTCCCTGGCTTTCAGTGGGATCTGCTGTCGTTAAAGGATTTCCCATATCCAGCTGCCATTGGATTCAATGGCTGTTGGGCACCTAAAGGGATGTTAAAATCCCAGGCTCCAGTGATTTTTACACTGGCACAGCCTGTTGACTTTCAGTAGGGCCATTCCTGTTACTCGTTGCTGTAGATAAGCTCCAGCTGACCTGGAAAGCCTTGGCCAGCCCTGGGACAAGTTAAGAGTGGGGTGATGCCACCATCCTCCTCCTCCTGGTCCTGTTTGCTGCTGCTGCTCCAGCCCCATTCCCTGCTCCCACGTTTACTGATCAGTTCTGGTCCCATTCTGACACCTATCCTGGAAAAGGAGTGATTAATTAACAGGGCTCATCATTTCACAGGAGCCACATGAGCAAACACCTTTCCATTTGAGTTTTCAGAGGGAGGTTTATCCGCCCAAGCCACCCCAAGTGACAGGTGCTCAAAAACCACACGTCTGCCTGTGTCAAATATTGTGTTAAAGGAAGTAAATGCACTTAATTTACCTTTCCTTGGCACAATATGGAGCCTGTCATTTGTGGGGGAGTGGTGGAGCTGTGAGCTGGGTTGTTATGAAGAGAACACTCGGGCTCCAGCTTTGCTGACAAGTTAAAGAAAAAAAAAAGGTGAAAACAGAAAAGGCAAAACAGTTGATATTTAATGGTTTGAGGATCAGGGAAGACACAGGGTGAAAAATAAAATAGAGTTTATGGAATAATTGCTCCTGTGCATGCTTGTCTGTTCCAGAGGATGAGCCGTATCAGCTCTCATGAAGTGTCACAACTGATGGAGTGCTTTCAAATTGCAGTGGAGCGGGACAAAAGGGGTTTAAGGAGCTGTGAGTAATTCCTCTGGTGGGTGGGTGGCTGTGGGCTGTGCAGGCAGACTGAGCATCACACAGGCTCTGCTGCTGGGGGTGCCAGGGGGCTCCTCTGCTCCCACCTGCAGGCACTGCCAGTCCCGAGGGAATCCAGCAGGGATGTGTGAGCACACTGAGGGATGTGTGAGCACACACTGGGATGTGTGAGCACACTGAGGGATGTGTGAGCACACTCAGGGATGTGTGAGCACACTCAGGGATGTGTGAGCACACACTGGGATGTATGAGCACACTGAGGGATGTGTGAGCACACACTGGGATGTATGAGCACACTGAGGGATGTGTGAGCACACTCAGGGATGTATGAGCACACTGAGGGATGTGTGAGCACACTGAGGGATGTGTGAGCACAC
>JAWWTY010021922.1:0-28648 GCA_035222235.1 Margarornis squamiger | reverse complement strand
CACTGGGATGTGTGAGCACACACTGGGATGGTGCCCCTTGGATCCACTCCCATGCACACAGCGAGTCACTGCACCCAGCCAGGAAATCTGTGTGTAAGTGTGGCCTCAGTTCTGCACATGCTCTGGTGGGAATGGGATGTTGGGGGGCTCTGTCTGGTTCCTACAAACCTCTAAAGGAGAGGTGAACAACCAGCTGCTGTTGTGAGGGAGGCACCTCACTGCCTGTTTGGGGCTGTAAAACAGCAGCAACATCATCTCCTAGAGATCATTAATGCAAGAACTGCAACCACCTCCCTGCACCGACTGCCCGGGCAGTGCCAACAGGGGGGTCTTGTCTCAAAGCTTTGCATGACCTGGGTGTTGTCCCAGCACAAGCACAGCTTAGTGGAGAGCGGGTGGGGAGCAGCCCTGAGGAGAAGGAACTGCGGGTGTTGGTGCATGAGAAGCTCAACATGACCCAGCCATGTGTGCTGGGGATGCATCAGAAGAGGAGAGAGCAGAGGGAGGGGATTGCCCCCCTCTAGTCCACTCTCCTGCAGTGCTGGATCCAGCTCTGGGCCCCCAGTTCCCTGCCTGCCCCCTTAGGCTGGTGTCTCTTCCTAATTAAAATCAGCAGGCCTGTAATGTCCCTTTTGCAAACAACTTCCAGTTCAGCAGCGTGGAGGTGGGGACAGGAGCCTAATCCATCACTGGAGATGGAGAGGACTCCACCTTTCAAAGTGGGGAGGAGGGAGCCTCCAAGGGATGTGAAATTAAAACACCAGCACAGGAGAGGCCATCATTTAAATTCCCCAGTTCCAATTCTGTGAGGTGCTTCTTAGCTGCTGCTAAATATGCTGAGAGGGGCTGGGAGATAAATGGGTCAAGCTTAGCCTTTGTCAGCACTCCTGCATCTCTAAATCTCCAGGCTCCTTCCATTGCTGTAATTGTTTACTGGGTTCCCAGACTTAAGGAGGCATTTCCCACATGAAAAATAGTCCCTCTCTTCTTCCTCCAGACAGTCCCTTTCTTGGTCAGTAGCCATGTGGAAGAAAGTTTTCCCTGCAGACAGATTGCATTTCCTCACCCTAAATATGCACAAATGGATAGAAAGAGGGAGAGTGAGGAGAGTTACAGGACCATGGAATGGTTTGGGTGGGGAGGGACCTCAATCAGGAGCAAAACCAGCATGAGATTTGAGGCAGTAGGACCATCGAGTGTCCCCTCACACCAGGGGACTGGATGCTGAATTCACCCCTCAGTGAGTCCCCAAGCTGGGGCAGTGCAGGGAAAACTCAAGCCTTGAATTCATACAGGGATAAAACAGCAAAGCAAAGCACACCCCTTCATTTAACTGCTGCTGTTACCCAAATGTGATTTCCCCATCTTTCAAGGACTGAGAAGGTCTCCAGGTCTAGAAGAGCTCAGATAAAAGTTGTCCCACTCCCCCAGCATCTGCTGCTGCTCCTGGCTCCCTCCCCTCGCTTTAAAGCAGCATCTCCACACTCGGTTAGTTCCGTGATTACAGCATCCAGTGACAACGGGGAAATGAACCCTCCACGCTGCCTTTCAGACAACACTTTATTACCCTGCAGAACAGGCTGGATGCAATTTAGCAGAGTGCTGTGCCGGGCAAGTGGAATTGTTCCCTTCCACGGGCTCCCTCCTCCATTCCCGCTGTTCCCCCAGAGACAGGAGTGTTGGCAGAGCCTCAAGAAAGCAGGAAGGAGAGCAGGGGTGAAAGGAAACATCCACTGCCACCAGCCCTGGCCATCCTGGACCATGCCACCCATGGAGCAGGAGCAGTGGCACTCAGGCCTGGGGTTCTGGCTGTGCACATAATGAAGTGCTTTGCTTTGCTTTGCTTTGCTTTGTTTTGCTTTGCTCTGCTCTGCTTTGCTTTGTTTTCCTTTGTTTTGCTTTTGCTTTGCTCTGCTTTGGTTTGCTTTGCTTTGCTTTGCTTCGCTTAGCATTGCTTTGCTTTGCTTTGCTCTGCTCTGCTTTGGTTTGCTTTGCTTTGCTTTGCTTTGCTTCGCTTAGCATTGCTTTGCTTTGCTTTGCTTGCAGGGGTGAGGACCTTGGGATGGAGGGAAGATGGGGATTCCTGTTGGGAATATCTAATATCCACTCACAGGAGCCTTTACAGCCTTTGGAGGAGTGGAACACCTGAACATGACCATGTCCCAACCCCAGGATTCCCTACGATCCCCAGGCAGGGCAGAAGTGCCCCTGAGTTCTTTGGAGATGCAGAGACTGAGGGTTTTTCAAAATCAGGCCCAAAAGGCTCAAGGTTGGTCCTCAGTGCCATTTTCACCTTGCCATCCCCTGGCTGGGACCTTTCCTTGCAGCAGGTTTGCCAGGCCCTCCTGGAGCTAATGGGAGGTATTTATTTCCATTCTTTTGGTGCTTCAATTTTAAGTACAGCAATAATTCAATGTATCTCATTTTGGGGGAATGAAAGATTACCCTTATTTTCAGCTCATTTTTTTGGTGTGTTTTATTTCCCTCTCTTTTTTATTGAGCTCTGAACATTAATAATCAACCGTCATTAATTCAGTTAATTCTTCAAATCCTCATATTCTTCATGCCCAGCACTATAAAGCCAAAGAGGAGACAAATGAAAGCTGAAGAGATGGTTAGAGTTATTAAAAATAATTTTTTTTTAATTTGGCAACCCTGGGGGTGTTAATATTTTCACCTCACATCTTCCCAGTGCCAGGAGTTCTAGGCTTCATGGCTTTTTGGGAAGCAGGAGGGCCTCTTCCAAGTTTCTGGGAAAGCTTAATTTTAAGGTGTTGTTCATGATGTTCCACAACCTGCTCCTGGGAAGGGAAACAGGAGATGGGAAAAGAGCTTTGCTGTCCATCCTCCCCATGGGTGAGGTCAGGAAGAGACTGTGGGAGGGAACTGGGAAGCCTTTTCGCACATTGCTGGCAGGCAGGAGGGCTGGGATGAGCACCCAGCCTGGGCTCCTGCTCTGCCTTGAGCAGTTGGTGATAATGGAAGATGCAGAACATTAAACACGGAGCAGGACTGGCAAACAGAGCTGGCCCAGGGGGCGAATAAAGGGTCACAAAGCTGAGTTTACTTCAAGCTTAAGAGGTGAGAGGGAGATGATTTTCAGGTTTTACAGCAATTCATTCCTGTCTTGGTTTCGATCTGAGTTCACTCCCTCAAGTGCCTTTTCCTTTTGGCAGCATTTCTGATTCATCAGGACACTTGCAGGCCCTTTGCTCACCTGTCCTAATAATGCCTGACCCTCCTGTTCCCTTCACTTGGGTGAGTCCAAGTGTTTCCTGCCAAATCCTGCACGTTAAAATGTGTTCCTAAGTGTGAGAGGGGCAGGAAACCCACCCGAGGGCAGAGACTCCCAGTTCCCTTTGTAGGGCACGACAGGAGAGAGGACAGAGCTGGTTTAGGAGGGGAGAAAAGGACTGGGAAGAGCTGGCTGAGAATCCTCTGTGGGGTCTGCAGGGACACTGGGATGCTGCCTGTGGGATCTCAGCCCTGTTGTTACCACCGTGGTAAGAGCCTCAGACAAGGCTCCATGGCAACAGATGCATTTCCACTCCCTCCTCTGGAGGATGATGCTCCTCTAGTGCCGAGCCTGTGGAATGGGGCACAACCCCTTCACCAAAGCCTTTTTGCCAGCACCTTCCTTCCCCTCACCGAGCTGGAAAACACCCCATTTGAAGGGGTGATCCATCAGCTTGCAGCCCCACTTCTGTGGGATCAAGGGCTTGGTGGGTATGGGATGGCCCTGATCCTCCCAGGGCACCTTCCACCTCCTGGAGTGGCTTTCCAGGGGATTTCCATTGTGTATTCTGGCCAGGTTCCTGTGGGATTCGCTTTTAAATCTCCTATTCAAACAGATAATTAAAACATAATGGTGTTTACATTACAGATGGAGCTGAGAGAAAAATAATAATAGTAATAATAATCATAATAAACACTACTTTGCTGCTCAGGGGAGTTTGTCAAATGGCTCCTGGAGAGGCTTGGCACACTTTAATGAGTTTAAAGAAGAGGATTTACACAGAGCAAACTTACTCAATTGTTCACAGGCGACTGCTGAGGTGAAGCAGCATTCAGAACAGCCCGAGCAGAGAGCACCGAGTCTGCAGCAGGACAAAATCAAAAAATAAAAGGGAAAGGGTATTAAAATCCCATAACTCTTACAGCAGTGGATATGTAGAATGGAATTGCAGCTCTGCAGAGTCCAGAAGCTATTCTAAATTAATGGCTTGGCTTCTCCAGTCCATTCAAACAAGCTCATTTCATGCAAGATAAATCACAGGACCCTGCCAGGCTCCCTCCCTGGGAGAGCTTCGGATAATTCATGGGGTGTGTGGAAGGGACCTGCTCTGGAGGCTGCACTGGTGGATTCTCCCAACACCAGCTGCTACAACAAGTACCTGTCTAGGAGAAGAGAGGCAAAGGACCAAAGGCAGCTCCTGCTACAGCACCCAAAACAGCCCCAAGAGAATTAAGGCTTGTGCTGTACAAATGTCTTCTAAAAATGGGATGTCCCAGCCTGATTCTGTGGGACAAAAGAAGATTCATTTGGTTGTAACAACAACCTAACAAAGCTCACAAAGCTGAGCAATCCAGGAGCTGTAACCCCCAAATCCCTATTTTCCAGTGGTAGATTGGGCTCAATCAGCCTCAACAGCCCATTCATTATCAGAGCTCAGGGACTGACTCCCAGCTTTTCTTTCTCTGGGAAGGCTGGAGAGGCAACAGCAAATATCCAGTGCACTTTTCCTCTCAGCACACTGTTCTCCTCCTGCCAACACCATCTCTGTCACTCTGCTCTGTTTTTGTCACCCACTTCGGCCACTTAATTACGTTCCCTTTTCTTTTGGAAACAGCTGACGTGTAATTATTGTCGTGATTAACGCTCTTGTGCAGCTAATTGTAATTACACCTCATAATCACAGTTGTGATCCTCAATTACTCATCTTTGCTTCATTCCAATGTTTTTCTTTCTCTGAGTTTCTGGAAGTTGTCTCGACTGACACATCCACAACAAACTGGCCCAGCATTCCAGACTCCTCTGCTTTCTCCAGAGGGATTAATTTGAGGCCATAATAATGAATAAAGGCCAGATCATTGGTTGGTGTAAATCAATGCAGCTTCACTTGTGTCAACACAGTGATTTACAGCAGTTGGGATGTTGGATATTTTACTAAGAAACTGGTGACATCCAAGGAAATACATCTGCCTTAGAGGCACTTTGTGATGTAGTTTCCATGTATCGAGAAATGCATAATTTTTCTTTTTATACCTCTATCCTCTTATATATTTTGGAGAAATGAGAAAGATCAAGCATGCTGCATCCTTGCTAGGGTGTATATTATGCAGCATTTTGAAAGGCATTTCATTCTGCACCTTGCAAACACACAGGGGACTGATTCTCCTCCTGCTCCTGTCAATTTTTATGTGGTGTAGCTGTCAATTGGAATCGAGCAGCTCCTGCTTTACACCCCAGTGAGTGCAAGCAGCACCAGGCACAGGAGGAATACATCAGTTTTACAGGGAAGGTATTAGAATAAATTCTAATCCAAGCCACAAACAGGAAGCTCAATAGTCAAAGGCACGTATTTAAGGGCTTCCAGAACAATATGGTTTTCAGCTCAAAAGCTGGTCGGGGTTTTGCTTGGCTTGCTCTAAACCATGGGCATGGCACAGCAGGTTTATTGATTGTGTGGGTACCCAGGAGCTCAGAGTGGAGGCTTAATGGACCTGAACTATTTTGGGTGCTTAGGAAATACAAAATGGCATCAGGTGGGAGCCTGATGGGAAACTGTCAGTGTGGTTTCCTCGCTCCATCCTTCTCTGGGCAAGTGCTTTGCCCCTGGGCATGGGCTGCAGGCTGGGCCTTCCCAGCCAGAGCATGTGCTGCTCTCAAAATCAATCCCCATTCCCAAAGAATTAGATAGATGGATGGATGGATGAATGAATAAAGAGGTGAACTCCCAACCTGAAGATTGCTGCTGCATTAATAAAGCAACTGTGAACGAATTGTCTCAGCTGCCAGAGCCAAGCAGGATTATTAAACCAGGTCCCTGATTTAATTAGAGCACTTTAAAACTCGTGCTAGCCCCCCAGAAATGCAGCTCTCAGCTAGAACACGAGCTCTGTGCAGGAGGGGTCACTGCCAGGGACAGCTCTTCCCACAGTGCTTTCATGACTATTGACCCCAGTGCTGTGATGGAGCTGCTGGGAGGGCACTGGGGACAGAGCTGCTGTCCCTGGGCTGGGCTCTGGGCACTGCCAGCACATGGCACAGGTGAGTTCTGGGAAGGAGCTGCCTTGGCCCTGGGTTAAAGCTGGCAGCCCTGGCCCCGTGGGCAGAGGGAGCTGGGGCAGCACAGCCTGACCCCCTCACACCCTGCTGGTGACACAGGTTTGGCCCTGGTGACACAACCGTGCTGTGCCCCAGCAGGAGTCTGTGACACCTTGAAGTGGCAGTGCAGCCTCTGCCCAGTGCCACTTCAATTGGATGCCCCCAGCCTGAGTAGCAGAAAATGGAGCTAAAGTAATGCCTTGTGACTGACTAAGCATTACACACTATTTATTCTCCAGCTCTTAGTCTGGGCTTGAACTGTGACTTCGGGAAAAAGCCACCACTGCCCCTGACTGGAGCTGTGAGCTGATAGGAAGCTTTTTTCCTTTTGAAGAAAATCAATTTTCAGACTTCAAAGGCTCCATACCTCAACTGCTTTTTCCTGGCCCAAAATTCTGCTGCATGTTTTTCCTCAGCTGACTAAAACTATCAGCATGACTGGGACTTACTACAGCATCTGAAAACTGCCATAAATCATATTTCTGCCCTTTTTTTCCCAGCATTGGTACCCAACCTGCATCCTCTGTAACACACCAGCTCTGAGATCACAGCATAAGCTCCCTTTAATAGTGACAAGCACTGGAAAGAAAGTGAAGGCAAATTAAGCTTCAGAAAAAGAAAAGTTAAATGACTCTATTGTTATCTGGGTGGTTTTCAAATGGACCCGTCAAAGGTTGGAGAATTATTTTAATTGATAGCCACAGATCAACAATAAGATAAATGGAGAGATTAAAAACCAGCCGTTACACTCAGCTGGGGCCGGAGGAAATTGTCAGCCCTGGCTAATTGTTCCATTTTGCAGTTTTAATTAAGTGCAGCCTCCTGAACGAACCACTCCAGATTAGTGCCCGAGCCTGTGCATAGCAGATGTCCCAAAGCTCCCTGGATATGCTTTTAATTCCTTGGAACTAGCTCCTGACCTGAGGGACTGGAGGTGGCCAGTGCTTGCACTGGCTGAGGTTCATCATGACACAGAACCAGCAAGGAAGTGATGGATCCGATGCAGTGCCCCCAGGGCTGGCTGTGCCAGATGTGAGCCAGCTGTGGCCAGAAGAGGGGCATCAGTGTTCAGGCAATTCCCAGCCCCTCAGAACTGGTTTCCAGCCCACTGCTGGCCCCAAACACAACCCACTCCCTCTGCTCCATACTGCTGTTTCCCCACACAGGTTTAGGTTTCACCAATTCCACACTCCTGTGCTGGCACTGCTCCAAAACCAGGTCTCTCACACCTCAATTCAGGAGTCTGATGCCATCCCAAGTTAAAGTGGGTTTAAGTGGTAACAGCACAGCCCTGCACGGGCTATGGCACAGCCTGTACTGCTCCCACTGACAAATTCCTGCCTTGCCAGGGCTCACTGGGACACTGTGTCCCAGCCCAGGGCTGGAGATCCTCCAGGCTGCTCCAGGACAGAGCCCACCTTTGCTCCCACCACCCCAGAGCTGTGTGATAAAACCCATCTCTGTGCCACATCACCCCCCTCACACACCAGCTGGGACCACACACACCACTGTCTGTGCATCCAGGCAGGGCTTCCACTTACTCCTGAAACCTTCCTTGGAGGAGGAAAAGGCACATTAATTAAGCATCATGTTCTGCCAGGCATGAGGGGTTGATCAGCAGGGCCATTTCGGGAGGTGACACTGCAGTGCCAAGAGTGGGGTTGGTGCTCTTTGAGATGGGATTCTGCCCCCCTGGAAAGGAAATATTTGTAGTTTTCTGCAAGGCTTTTCCTCTGGTCTCTCTAATGGTATTTAGTCTTGGGATTTATGAGAGTTTTCCCCATTTTGCCACTGACTTCATATGTGAAACCCCCAATACATTCAGCCTTACCCCTCTGCGTGTCCCCTCCTTTGTGTGTGTGATGAGGAAAATGGTAAATGCTCTGAACTCCAAGAGTAAAACATCCTTTCACTTTCTGACTTTCAGCCACTGAAGCTACGAAAATAAAGTACAACTCTTTTGCTGGGTAGTGGGTGGGAATCCAGAACTGAAAATACTGCTGGATATGGTGATCTGAGGGGCCCCAGAGGCTGGATCAGACCCTGTGGCTCTGTCAGGCTCCAAGTGCCTTCAACACTGAATATCCCAAAGAGAAAACATCATGTCCTGATGACTCCTGCACTCAGGGCTGTGTGCACAGCAGTTCTCATGTGCAGAGGGATGACTGAGCTGATAGATCAGCTCTTCATTCTCAGCTGCCTCTGTTCCTAAGCCTGGTCTGGCCCTGAATTCCTCACCAGAGGAATTTGTCTCCCAACTGTGAGAGGAGCCTGTGGAGACGTGCTTTGAACCCAGGCATTCTAGAGAGGGAGGTGATGGAAATATCTCCTCTACAGCAGCATCCATTCAACTTCTGAGGGTGATGGTCAGGCAGAGGACACAACTGCAGTTAAGGAGGAATAAAATACAAGAACTTCACAGGCAAAGCTCTGGGAAACAAGGGGGAGCAGGGAAAGGGGGGCTGAGATGTATAGTCACAGCTGACATAATGAAGAGAGAAATCCAACTTGGAGCTGACAGGCAGAGAACAAATAGGAAGAGCTCCCACAACAGGAGAGAATTGCAGATTTGGTTATTGCAGTCAGATTTGCCCATTTACCACCAGAGACAGCACAAACCCCTGCAAATGAAGATGGACAGGGCTGTGTGCTGGCAGGCAGCTGCACAGAGGGCATTCCTGAACACTAAGGGACTCCAGCGAGCCTGAGTTTGCACTTCATTTGGGGCAGAATACACCAATTCACAGAGCCTGGTGCTCCAGGTCATGCTGGCACAGCCACCAGCTGGTGCTCAGGGACTGGCCTGATGGTAAATCACTGGCAAATATCCCTGCCACTGGATGTTGTCCCTGCCACTGCATGTTATTCCTTTGTAGGATGGCAAGAATTCTCCATGAACACCAGAACTCACTCTGCTGTGTTTGGGAGATGCAGCGTGTGCTTGTAATGCATCCTTCGATGTGCATTAGGGGGATTCATCTTATCAGCACTGTTTAGCAAAGTTTTTAACTGTGTGCTCAACCTCAAATAGCAAATAAACCCAGAGCAATCCTTTGTGTATTTATTCATATGGTCGCAGATCTTTTTTATGGCACGTCGTTTACAGCACTGTCATACCTATAAAAGGCCTGAAACACTACCCAGAGCCCAAGCCACACACATCTGCATTTCCTACCTGTGTGTGTTGCTGATTTTTGAGGTGTTCTGCACAGCCCATGCATTGGGGGTGCAGAGGAAGGGCAGCACAGGTGGGACTGTGTGTGCAGGGTATTTGCACTTCATGTTCCTGCTCTCCCTGCACCAGTGATGCTTCTTTGATGGCACCAAAATCAGAAACATCTTCCAAAAATTCAGGTTGTATTAAGAGCCTTATCCTTAATCCTTCAACTTGAGTGTATTGATAAGAAAATACCAATTAAGGTCTGTATTCCCATGCTGGACCTGTAGTTGGAGACTAAGGAGATTATGTGATCATTCTAATTTCACACCCAGGAATGTTAAATAATTATAACTTTATCTCCTTCAAGCAGCAATGGCCCATGAGCTCCAGGGACCTCTTGGCCTATTTGTTGGTGCCACTCCAGGTGTCCCCTGACCTTCAGTGGGAACAGCCTGGGTGGCCTCTCTGTCCCTTCAAAAGAGAGATTTCTGTGAGGGCAACAATGACTGCCCCAAAGAGCTTCCCCAGGTCCTCAGAGAGATCCAGACCTGGAGGACAATGTTAATGAGGAGCTGCCAGACCAGGAGCTGCCTGAGAGCAGCAGACAAGGATAAACTGGTGTTTGCTGAGGTAGCAGAGATAGAGAAGGGGTTTTATACACCTGAATCTACCAGGCCCACCTAAAATTAAGCAGGAGAGAATCCCAGAATGGTTTGGGCTGGAAGGGAACGTAAAGCTCATCCAGTACCACCCCTTTCCATGGGCAGGGACACCTCCCACTAGCCCAGGCTGCTCCAGCCTGGCCTTTGGCACTTCCAGGGATGGGGCAGCCACAGCTTCTCTGGGCAAGAATTTATAAGGGAATTTTGAGCCACATCCAGGGCTGGCTGGGATCTCTCCAAGTTTGCCACCCATTTCTGTGAAATAAAGCAGCAAAGGTGGCTTAGGGGTTGTTTTAACTACCAGCCATCCTTAAGAGCCTGAAAACAGGGAGAGAACTAGGAAATCCTGCAATGCCTGATCACTTTCCTTTGGGAAATCAAGGCAAACCTGGTGTGGATTTGGAAATTGTCGTGGAGCAGCTGAGAAACTCCCAGCCCTGGGGGTTTGTTTGGTGCACCAATACTGGGCACTGAAAAGCTGGGTGTGAAGGTGACCCATGCACCAACGCTGCCTGTTCCTGTTGCTGGGACATCTCCCATCTGTCCCCGTTTTTCCATATCCCCATGAGCCCCCTGGGTCTGCAGGAGCTCTGAGGAGACCCCCCTTCAGCAAGGAGGTCCCACTGAAGCCCTTGATGCTCAGCGTGCTCCTGGCCCGTGGCCCTGGGCTGCAGCTGCCTCTGTGGCACAGGCAGCTCCTGGGCTGGCCTGGCACTGCTGGAATATGGAAATCAGGCATAAAAAACAACAGCTCCAGGCTCTACAGATGTGGGAAAACTGGCTCCAGCTTTAGTTGTTGCAAAAGCATTATTTTTAGAGGAATAAAAAGCAGCACAGCCACGTTCTGTGACCAGGCAGAACCCTCCAGCCTGGGCAGTCTGAGCCCAACTTTTCACTTGGCCATAAAGACAATGAATTAAGCTTTTCCATTTAACTTCTGAAAACTCCAAACTAATTATCTTTTCATTCTTCTTCCATCCTCTCCCTTGCCAAGGGAAAGAAATCAGGACAGGACTCCTGGGCTGTCTGGATCTTGCAATATTTATCACCTGAGGGCTTGTTCCCAACAGGAACACTCAGCACTGGAGCCTTTGTGCTTAGATGAAACCAGTCAGGGAGCCTGGGACAGCACTGGGAGCATCATCCTGTGGACAGCCCTGAAGGGAACAAGACCATTCCATTTGGGAAGAGCTGAGTCACTTACTGAATGTCAGATTTTTGTATTGTTGGGATTTTTTTCGAGGAAGAACTCAGAGGAGGGAGGCAGCAGCAGAAAGAAGATGGAAGAAAAGAAGAAGAAACAAGAAAAACTGGGAATAAACTAGAATAAGGGAAGGATTTTCAGAAAGAAAGGCAGTAGAGAGGGATTAGGATTCAGGCCAGCCCCGTGTGCAGCCCTCCCAACATATGATACATGTAAGGCAAAGGCAGACAGCACATCTGAGTGAGAATTACAGGTGGCTGAATTAATTAGCTCCAAATCCCAACACCCCCAAACATCAGGTGCCGGGATTCAGGACTCAAAGCTAGTTTGTTGCTGAATCCCAAACCTCAGATATTATTTGGATTCAAATTGGAAGTGTTGCAGATGGGTTTGTTTGGGGAAGGAGAGAGCTGTCTTTTGCCATTCTCCCCTCAGCTAAAGCAGAAAGGCACCTTCCCCTTTCCTTCACAGCGTGGTATGAAAATCACTGCAGCCTTCCCTGCCCCTCTCTGGAACTGCTTCCCCTTGATCTTAACAACTTCCACTTCTCCTCCAACATCCCTGGAGCTGCAGGATGGGGAGGCAGGTTCCCTTCAAGGTCTCTTTCTGTCCTCTGTGCTTGTGGGACGTTATGTCAAAGGAATTTACTGTCCTTAAATGCTGGGAAGTGTGACTGAACAAAGGGATCCAATGACAAATGGCATCTGAACCACTGCAAATTTGCCAGCTTCTCTTGAAAACCTAAAACTCCCCAATAATCACTTGCAGTCAAGTTCAGAGAGGTGAATCACAACAGGCATCAGAACCACATTGTTTCCTGCTCCTCCCCATGAAGAAAAATGGGTTATTCCCTGTAAGAAACCCTGGGTTGCTCCCCGTGGAATGGAAATAACCCTTGTTTAGCAGCCATGGCAGGACAAAGCATGGGGAGAGGGTCAGACATTATCCTCACGTGAATGGGGGCACAATGTGTGCAGGCTGAAGAGCTCGTGGATCTCGAGCAGAACAGAACCTGGAGCATCTCCTGCTAACTCAGGTGAGTCGATACCATCTGCCAGGACCAGCCTGTGCAGGGGGGATTATCTGCTGGCAGAGGAGGGGCAGAGGCAGGGCTGGCAGGGCTCTGCCTCCAGCTGGTGGTGTCAAACGAGCTGGTGAGCTCATCACAGCCCACGAGTGGCTCACAGGGACACAATTAGTGCTCATGTGGCTTTGGACTGGATATTTGTGGTTATTACAGCACCGGTGCCCAGTCAGGGCTGAAAACACAGAAACTGCTGCAATGCTCACTCAGACAGGGATTATTGGATGGCCAGAAAGATTGGAAAAGCTCGGAGAAAAGGAAAAGGCAGTTTTGGAACAGTGAAGTCAGTAAAACACTGAGTAAGGCAATTCATTATTGCTCATGGATCCCTCCTCTTGTCTCCCAGGGCTCTGCAGAGCTGCCAAACACAATGCCAGAGCTCCTGAGGTGTTTGCCTCCCCCTGGGCTGCTGGAACTCGACTGCAGCAGCCTCTCCTCAGCCCTGGCTTTGGGTATGATCAACACAGACTCCGACCCACAGGTGGCTCAGCAGGTTTGCCCTGCCCTGGAGCTGTGCCTGGACACAATCCCTGCCATGGGAGCAGCTGCTTTGGGAGCAGTTTTTGGTGCTGTGCAGCCGAGCTGGGTGTGCAAAGACCCCCTGAGCTGCTCTCCCAGAGCCCTGGGCATCCCTGGCAGCCACTGAACCCTCCTGGGAAGATAAATACAGCGCTGACCTGCGTGGAGCTGGTGTCACATCTCTTCAGTCTGTGTGGAGAGGTGTGAAAATCCAAGGGGAAGTTGGGCCAGGGGGGGTTCATTCCAGCTCTGAGCACGAGCTGACCTGGAATAACAGCAGAGGAGAGGAGGAAGCCAGAGAGTCCCGGGTGGAGACGAGCCAGCCTTCCCACTGCCACCCTCTGAATCACTCCAAATGTTTGGGAACTTCTCCTCTCAGCTTCTCTCCTGCTTGCTGAAAGTGGCATCTGGGGCAGGAATGTGCTCTGCCACCTCCCCCTCCTGCAGGGGAATGAGCTCCCCTTTTCCCTTCCCAAACCAAACTGGCACTTTCGTGGCAATTCGTTTCAGTGGGATGTCTCTGCTGATACCCTGGAGCAGAGGGCTCCAGATGGTGCCCCTGCACGTGCCCTTACTCCTTCCCCTTGGCACAGGACCAACCTTCTCCAGGTTGGGAGAAGCCCTGGAGTGGTTTTTCTGGGAGAGATAAGGCTATCAGGAAAGAAGTGCTCTGTCACCGTTTCTGTGACAACAAACACGAGGGGAGCGTTCTGCCCTGTGGGCTGCTCTAATCTGGGATCAGACATGAGCAGGCTGCCAGAGAGGGGCTCTTTCTCATCTCCACTGCATGACTGGCAGGCCCAGGGTGCCCCAGCACAGCACGAGGGGCAGGGCAGTGCCTGCTGCTGCAAAGTGCCCTGTGCTCTGCTGGCCATCACAGCTAGTGCTGCAGGTGTCGATGTAACCCAAAGGGCACTGCAGCCTTGACCAGACATCACTGTTGGGTTCCTCATCAACACATGAGTGTGGCACGGGGCTAAAGGGCTCCCAGACTCCTCCTTTGCTCCACATTGCAGCAAGTTCTGTCACAAAAGCACAGTGGCGATGTATGGAACGAGCTGTCCCCAGCAGAATGTAATGATTCCTGCTCTGCCTACATCTCCCTCTGTGCAGATGCCGTTACCTGGAAATCCCAAGGAGAAAAAAATAGGGCTCAAAGAACCCCAGTTGGAACAGGTTCCATTATCTCCACGTGTCCCTTATTCCTGTGGTGCTGAGGAGGATGACCTGGGTGTGTCCCCCTGTCCAGTCTGTGGCCGTGTGTCTGTCTGGCTCTCAGCCCCCTCCATCCCCCTCACTAAGGGGACAGCAGCTGGCAGGGGGATGATGGATGGGCAGAGGATGAATTGGGAGGGGATCTACTCATCATCCACTCGTGCAGCAGAGCAAGATAGATGGTCATGGAGAGCTTCCAGTGCATCCAGAGCCTGAGCCAGAGACACACCACCTGCCCTGGCAGGGCCTTTCTCAGAGAGGGGGATGCTGAGCTGTATCCATGGATGGGCAAAGCCTTGGAGAGGGCAGGAGCCCACGGGGCTGGGTGAAAGTGGGCTCTCATCTCAATTACACCTCAGGCTTGGGGACTGTGGATGTACAAACACATGACAGGCTGGACCTTGCATGTGAGCATCCCTTTGGAGAAAAATCCTCCTTGCTTCTTCTGGGAAGGGAAGGGGAATCCTCCTGCAGGGCTGTTTCCTGGCCTAAGAGCCAGGTATTTTGTTATTTACAGCTGCAGCTGCAGCCCCTGCACCCAGCCCTTGCTCTAGGGTGCCACAAAGGTGAATATTAAAAACTGAGCAGCCCTGAGGTCCAGCCTGAGGTTAACAGAGGGCGGGTGGGCAGCAAATGTGCAGGTCAGGAAGGTGGGTGACTGTAAACCTCTGCCTTCAGCAGCTTCAGCCTCCCAAAATACACAGCCCAAGTGGTGCAGCCCTGGCCCTGAGGCAGGAAAAGGAGCCTGGGCCTGCTGTGGAACTTTGCTGACAGCATCAGAAGAAAAGCATTGAGAGGAAGAGACGAGGAAGGAGCAAACTCAGAGCAAAGAACACGCAGCAAACAATTTCGTTGTTCGTTATTCAAGAATTGCCCCTTACTCAGCAGCTTCCTGTGCTTTTCAGATGATCAAAGACCTCATTCCAGCCCTGCTATTCTTTGCCTCCAGTGTACAGGGGAGCAAATCCAATCTGTGCAGCTTTTGTCCAGCTTTTGTCCCCCTCTCCCTCTCTCTGCTCTTTGGGAGGGGTTGCAGCATCTCCTCTATCCTGACCAAACACGTCCTGTTTACAGGCAAAGGAAAATCCACCTCAGCACTTTGGGCACGGGAGGCAAAAAAGGCACATTTTAAAGCATTTTAGATTGTGACTTCTGCAAATTAGAAAGTGCAGGCGCTTTCTCCAGCTGGAATAGAGGCAATTACACTGTGAAAGCAAGTGCTATTTCCATCCCTTTTGCCTCACAGCCACACTGATGCTTTTGAGATACACAGCATATGCTTATTTGGGGCAGGAGGATGTCCACCTTCAGCAGTTTGTGTCTGCTCTGAGATCAGGGAATGAGGAAAGAGCTTTGCTTTGTATTAGTTCTCGGACCAATTGAATAAAATTCTTTTAAAGCCTTGAGGACTGAATGTCTTTTTGCCCACAAAAGCCTGCAAAGTTTCCTCCAGAGTGTTCTTCAGGCCCCAAACTGCTTTTCACTGCTGGTTATTCACAGTACAGGGTATTTTTTTATATATATATATATATATATGTATACACACGCACCTCAGGACTTGCTTAACAACTTCTGTGTGCAGGAAAAACACCACGAAATAATTATGAATAATATTGCCCCTCTGATTCAGTTTGTAATAGCACGATTGGCTTTTTTTCAGCTGCCCTTTCTTTTGCATTAGCAGAATATTACATTATATTTTGCCTCCCTCAGCCAACCCTTTCTCACTCCATATGTGATTGGAGGAGCTATCTACCAGCACCATATGTGTTTAATCAACTTTAATACTTCCACAGACTATAAGTAAGAGAAATGTTCTGGACAGGGAATAATTATAATTTTAATTACATTAGAGAAGCAGGTTAGACAGCCAGAGGGTAAGAGATCTGGGGATGGTGCACTACCAGGCTGGGTAGGAGCAGCCAGGAGGTGGATCTGCCTTGCCTCTAGGGCAGTAGAAACACGGACTAAGGGAGCAAATCTCTGGAAAAGTTTCCATAAATGAGTAATTCTGGCTCTGGAAAGTGAGGAAATGGCTGGAACTGCACTGCTGCATCCCTGACCCACTGAATCATGGAATTGTTTGGGTTGGAAGGGATCTTAAAGCTCATCCAGTTCCACCTCCTGCCAGGGGCAGGGACACCTTCCACTAGCCCAGCTCCAAGCTGGTCTTGGACACTCCCAGGGATGGGGCAGCCACAGCATCCCTGGGAATTCCATCTCAGCCCCTCATCACCCTCCCAGGGAAGAATTCCTTCCCAGTATCCCATCTAACCCTGCCCTCTGGCAGTTTGAAGCCATTCCCCTTGTCCTGTCACTCCAGGTCCTTGGAAATAGCCTTTCTTCATCTTTTTTGTGGCTCCCTTGAGGTCCTGGAAGGCCCCAGTGAGGTCACCCCAGAGCCTTCTCTTCTCCAGGCTGAGCAATCCCAGTTCCCTCAGCCTTCCCTCCTGGCAGAGGGGCTCCATCCCAGCTCTGAGGGGAGCAGAGGCCTGGAGAGTCTGGATCCTATTGCCCTGCTTCGGGTTATAAACAGACATAAACCACTGGGAATTAGGAATTTACATCTGAGTGACTTGCAATAACAAACAGAAAACTTTTCCTCTGGAGAATTATCAGGACAGCAACTGCCTGAGGCAGGAGAAGGACAAGGAAACGAGGCACATCCAGCTCAGCTGAGGCTGAGGTGTGTCAAAGGCACAGCTCAGAATACCAAAATCTGATTAAATTTATGGAATATCTTTCAAGTTCGAGCTTAGGCTTCTTTCTCTTTGCCCCGGGGTACAGGCAAGGCACATCTCCCATTTTCCCTCTGAATCTACAAGAGTTACAAACATTACTTTTCATCAAGAAACAAGTGCTCAATGCCAAGATCCACATGTAATCACATCCCTGCAACAAATACAGCCTTAAGAACAAACAGTAAATAGAAAGGCTTGTACTGATACAATCACAAACCCCGGCAACATTAGAAATCCCCTTGGAGACTTTGAATATCTCCTGCCTATCCCTAAAAAGCCTGCAATCTGAAGGAGTATTTGCTCAGTGAATTCTTTGCTCAGTAAATTTTCCATAGCTCTCCGCTCTGGGTGGTGGGATTGGGTTTTTGAGTCTTACATGTCTGTTTTCTAATGAGAAACCTGAAGTGGTTTAACCAAAGAAAGAACAAAAAGCACTTGGAAGCAGAGCCCTGATGTGGAAGCACAGCCCAAGGAAGGGACCTGGAATGTGCACCAGCCTTTGGGGACCTCTTGTTTCTCCCATCACAAACTTTCCCAGGGGGGAGCTGGCAGATCCAGGAATTCTTCCTGCTGAATGACTGAGTTACCTGAGTTTCCCTGTGTGGAAATCCTTCACATGGATCAGAGCCCCACCTGGTAAAGCAACAGCTCTTGATTGGGCTAGATAATTACCATTATTATTATTATTGTTATTATTCTTCCCATCCCTAAGTGGCTCTGTCACTGGAGTGCCAAGGGATCAGCCAAGTGCTGTGTCAGCCCAACGTGGCCCTGCTCACTTGTTTGCACTTGCAGTGCCACAGGGAAACTGCAGCTTCAAGGAGAGGAAAAAAAGGATGCAGGAGCTAAAAAAGTCATTGCTCTGATTTGTTTTGGGTTTGCTTCGGGATTGTTCATTGTATTTAATGGCCGTGTTTCTTTGCAGCCCAAATTATAAAATACCTAAAACAAAGCTGGTTTGGTTGTTTTTATTTAAAGATCACTTGTAGAAGCACCTCAGCCTTCTCCCCATCTCCTTCTCCACAAAATCAAGGAGGATAATAAGGCCTGAATTATGCTCCTGGAGCCAATTTTATTAGAATCTCATCTTTTGACACAGCACCTTAAATTTTAAACCCTCGATTATGTTTTGCATTGAGCATCACTTTGAAATACACTTGTTTAGGCCCAGCAGTACCAATATTTCACATTCCTGCTGCTCTGCAGGGCTAAGTAATAAATATGCATCAGCCTATTTATTCAAGCAAGGAGGGTTTTTTGCCTTCCCAGCTCCTCTTGCACCTCAGTGCTGACCCCAGGCAGCCCTTGCACTCCAGCTCTGCATGTACCTTGTGCCACTGTGCTCATTGTTGCAGTGCCTACAGGTGTAACAACACAACTGTCCTGTGGAGGCAGGGAAATGAGAGACCTGGCCCCCAAATGCTTATATCAGCTGAATCCACTTCTGCAAATGTTCCCTCATTTCCAAGCAAGGCATAAGTGTGGGTTTGGAACCAGCGATTTATTAAGGGTAAACTCTCCCTGACACATTCAATTTGGATGTGGAGTTGACTGGAACTCTCATTAGCCAGAAGATGCCCCCAGTCCCACTCAGCAATCCCTGTGGAAGGTGTGTCTGTGGCACTGAGGGTTGGCAAATGAAGCTTGGGCTGCAGCAACACCAGTGGCAGAAATAAAATATCCCTCCTTTCAGCCTGTTCCTCCCCCTCCCTGTGCCTGGCACACATTGTGGTCACTCAGCTTCCCCTTGTGCTTTCCAGTTCCTTTCCTGCTGGTGGAGAGGGGCAGCTCTGAGACCATTCCCTGGATTGTTGGGTCACCCCCGTCCTGAATTATCATTGCTGGGAGGGCTCCACTCACGTATGGAATAATGGGACTGGCAGAGCTCAGTGCCAGACAGAGCAGAGCTCTGGGAGTGTCAAACACAGCCCAGACAGCACCAGAATTCAGAGGTGGGAAATAAGAATTGTGTGTGTGCAGGACCCAGGCTGGAGCTCCAAGCACAGCTTTGTGTGGAAGGGCCCAAATATTCCTTGTTTTCTCATTTTGTGTTCTCTTCCTACCAACAGGCTGGGGGAAGGACCAACAGCAAAACACTAAAATGTGCTGTGGGAAAACATCCAGTGGCAGTGACAGAACAGCCAGCCCTGGCTAATAAATGAGCTGGTTAATGTGTCTCCCTGTCCTGCCTTAGCTTTCCTGTGCAGCACTGAGATACTTGGGAAAGTGGATCCTAATTAACTAATGATGTGAATTTAGTTAAAACACATGCATCCTCACGGGGACACACACTCATAACTGAGGCAACTCTAATTCCATCCACAGATGATGGGTATTGTCAAGAGAAATCAAGTTACCAGGACTTAATAACTTCCTTTGTTACCCAGGACCTGCCTGGGTGTGCCCTCAGCCCACCCTGAGCGTGGAGAAAAACATTCCCTTTGCTGGGATTCTGCTCTACAATTGGGCCAAGGTGGGAGTTGCGAGCCCTGACTGGGGATTTGAAGTCTGTGAGTGTGAAAAAATACCTGCCTTTAATTTCATCAGACAACTACAGGCTCTTCCTTAACATAAATAATAATCAATAGGAGTCGTGCAGATGGACTGTGAGAAAAGTGCTCTTGTAAAATTTTTGTATCAATTTTATATTCCAAAAATTGATTCAGATAATCATCTGAGATTTCCTGTGCTTATCTGAGCCTTCAAGCCTCTGATACTGGGGTAACATTGTTAAATGTATTTATCACACACACACACAAACACAGCAGTGAAATTCATGAAGGCTTTGTGCTCAAATATCAGTGTTTCCTGGGGGAGATTCACCTCGTAGGGGGAACAAATTCAAGGTCAATATCTCACTTAGCTCCAAAGCCATGGCTCTTAAATTCTTAATAGGACTTTTCAAAATCAGACTGTTTTATTCCAGGATCTCAGCAATGAAAGAAAGAAACCCAAGCCTGACTCTCCATTTGTGCTCTCCAGTTTGTTGTTTCCTTAGTGAAGTCAATGGAAGCACCCAGACATGCACCAGCTGGGTGTCTGGCTCTCAGGCTCCAGAAATCATTGCTGCTTTTAAACAGAACAATGGGCAAACTGAGCATCCCAAAGTCCTTGCTGCAGTTGTGATTTGCTTCACCCAACACAAACACGCTGCAGATAAACACTTAATTTCCAGCATTATGGAGATCAGAGGGGGGATTGATTTCCCTGGTCACAGGCTGAATTTATCATTACCACTGAAAAGCACCCTGTGGATCGAGCAGAGGGCAGAGATCACTTGTTCCATCTAAATGAAACATCCTTCTCCTCAATGGCCTTGGAGTTGGCCCCATCCTTCCCACTTTGTCCTTTGGCTACAGGATGATCACTAATGCTTTGGGATTGGACCTTCAGCTTTGCTTTTGGATGCACACAAAATAATCATTCCTGAAAACAATTTCCCCATGATTAAAGATCTGCTGCTGCTAAAAATATTTAAAGCAGGAATCATTCTGAATAATAGACTTGGCAACATGCACCAGAGATGACAGAAATTGCTGGCACAGTGCAGAAAACAAACATCAAAAGACAAAATAGCATCAGACACTGTGAAGCACTGGAATTTCTTTCCTTTTGCTCATGCCATTTTGCCAGGGTTGTTTGTGCATCCTTGTGTAATTCCAGCTAATCACACAAACTCTTTAATTCAAGATATTCTCTGAGATGTCCCTGGGATGGCACCTACACTCGTGTGCCCCTCATTCTGCTCCTGTTGTGAACCACCCTCTTGGTTCTGAATGGAAAACCACATTCAGCAGACAAACTGTCAGGGCTGTTCTATTTTGCAGCTTTTATTCCACTTCATTTGCTTGCTTTTTTTTTTTCCCCCCTAAAGAAATGTTGTGGAAGTGGCAACGTGGCTGTTCCTTCCCTTCTCCCTCCCCTTCCTACGAGGGAACTGTCTCCAGATGCATCTGCTTGTTACCCCCTGTGGTCACTGCTGTCACCGAGCTGCCCTTTATTGATAACCCGGCCAATAATTGGTTCTAATGGATGTGATTGGAAGGCTAATGAAGGGCCTGAGCCAGAGAGGCTCCCTGGATTCCTCCCCGAGGGCACAGCACTCAAGCACCAAGGTCAGGGCTGGCAGCACAGAGTCCCTGGCACCTGGCAGGACCAGGTTGTGTGTCAGTGCTGCTATTAATTATTTTCCCCAAGTTTTAAGCCCCCCTTTGCAGGGCTAAAACCTGCCTGGGGCTTTGCACTCACCTGGGAAAGGTGCAGCTCACCCCGACCCTCCCCAGGCAGAACAAGGCACATACCCCCAGTGTTCCAGGGTGACCTGCCCATGGTTCAAATCCCTCTGCAGGCCCCCAAAAGACCCTCAGAGGGGCCTGACAACAGCAGAGATGAGAGAAGTTTTTGTGGAATCAGCGCTGTGCTCAGTGTTCCAGTGTCAGAGCCCACGGGAAGGGAGCGGAGCAGTGGGAGATGAACCAAGGCAAATGTGGCTTTGTCCTTTCTGCCCCAGGGAGCTGATTTTTTTGTAGCTGTGGAGGGGAAGAGCCTCTTTTTTTCTCAGAGCTGGGGGAGGGAATGAAGAGCAGGAGGAGGAACAGGCCAAATCTCCACTAATTTCACTCCTTGGAGCATTACATGCGAGTGAGCTCTGAGATAAACATGCAGATACTTCAAAAGCCACAAACACACCACTCTGCATCTTAGGAGCCTTTCCAGTTACGGGGCCTTGGGAGGGGCACAGATGCAGAGAGTTTGGCAGGAGCTGAGAAAACCCCTTTGGGGAGCTGAGAAAGACAAACAGCAACTCCAAGCGGGTCTGGGAAGAGGCAATGACAGAGGGACATCACAAAGGTGAGGCAGTGACCTCCCTCAAAGCTGAAAAGCCTGAAGGATGATGGTGCTGAGGGATGATGATGCTGAAAGGTGATGGTGCTGAGGGATGAAGGTCCTGAGGGATGATGGTGCTGAGGGATGAAGGTCCTGAGGGATGATGGTGCTGAGGGATGATGGTGCTGAGGGATGATGGTGCTGGGGGATGATGATGCTGAGGGATGATGATGCTGAGGGATGATGGTGCTGAAAGGGTGATGGTGCTGGGGGATGATGATGCTGAAGGGTGATGGTGCTGAGGGATGAAGGTCCTGAAGGATGAAGGTCCTGAGGGATGATGGTGCTGAGGGATGATGGTGCTGAAGAATGACGGTGCTGAAGGATGACGGTGCTGAAGGACAGCACTCCCCGGAACATCAAGCCTTGGATGCAAAGGGATCAATTCACAGGACTGAAAGGCAAAGAGGTGTTTTCTGCGGGTTGTTGATCTCTGCAGGTCCTGGGGACATCAAGCACAGAGGATCAAGGCTGGGGTCGTGTTTACACTCACCCACAAATACCTACAAAAGCAGAGGATTTGGCCAGGTCTGGCTTGAGGCCGGCAGGAGCCCGGGGGAGCTGTTTGATTGGCATCCAAGGGTCGGGCCGGGGCTGGCGAGCACCTCGGCCAGGGCACAGTGCAGGCTGGTCTGCTCGGAGGGGGCACAGACCCTGCAAACCACGCGGAGAGCCCATCACGCCGTGCCAGGCGCTCCTCAGCCCACGGAGCTCCAATTAGGAGCGGGAGCTGGGCAGCCCGTGCCTGTGGAAAGCTGGCAGGGCTTTTTGCCAGGGTCAGGGGATAATGACCCCGAAAGTTTAAAGACCTTCAGCACAGCGGTGGAGCAGCCCTGCCAAATCCTGCTGTCAGTTTGAAGGCTTGTTAGCAACACTCCTCTGGTTTATCTCCGGGTGATTAGTGAGCTTCCAGGCCCTTAGACCCTGCGAAAGAGCAAGGGCTAACAAGGGTTGGGTTTCGCCTTCCCCATATAAAAGCAACAGCCTTTTTACTTCATTTACTCGGCTGTTTGGGGCTTTTTGGTTTGGGGTTTTTTTTAGGGGGAAAAGTTGTTCTGGTCAGGAATCTCACTTTCTGAATGTGTTGACAGTAATAAATGTATCCAATTACTTCTACCGGAGTTCTTTAAATTCACTGGTATTTGTGCAAACACTCCCCCACACACACGGAGTTATATAGGGATCAGATTCCTAAACAAGCATAATAACTGTCTGTGCAGGCACAGGCACCATCTATAGATAGATCCACACAAACACAAGCCACCAGCATATCCATGGGAGCACACAAACCCCCAGCACGGAGCCCCATGGATGCAGAAATGCATGGAAATGTTCATGGACACACAGCCATGTGCAGGAGCTTATCAGCACATCCATCACGTCTGTGTTTGCACAGGCTCCTGCACCCATCTCATGCAGGCTCAGCCAGAGGGAGAGACTCAAAACCTCCCTTCCAGAGGAAAAAAAACCACCAAACAACCCAAAAAACATCAGCTTGCTATTCACAGAGCTCATTTTCCTAATTAAAATGCTTCTGGTCAAACGCATAACATTAGCATGAATTATTGCCAGATGGAAAAACAGGGATTAGAGGTGGGAAAAACCCTCGCAGCCCGAGCTCGCATCCTGCACCAGCGAGCAGCACACACACACACGCCACCAGCGGCCCTGCCATCCCCTCCACCGCCCGCAGGGAGAATTTAGAGGGGATTTAGTGGGAATTTGGTGGGAATTTTAGAATTCCCGTTAAAACCCCCGGCCGCGCTTCCCCCCGCCGCCCGCAGGGGGCGCTGCGCAGTCGCCGCTCGGCCCCGCAAAACTCTCCGAAATCGGGGTTTTTTTTTTGTTGGTGTTTCAGAAAACCTTCAGTCGTGTCGCCTGTGGATTAAAACTTCTCAGGTTTCCGTCTGGGCCAGCTGCATGCTTGCCACCAATGTGCGGGGTGCGGTGGTGGTGCTGCGGAGCTGGGGTTCGGGCAGAGGGTTTGGGGGTGCCGGGGGTGTCTCTGCCCACCAGCCTCGGCCAGGGGTTGCCAGCAATGCCGCTGGAAGGACAGGCTCTGTTCCACACCCTCTGGTCACAGAGGAACCTGCAGCTGCTTCACAAACCCCCCTTTGCATCAGGGACAGCATCACCAGAGGGGGCTGTCCCACAGGCAAAGCTGGGTTGTGAGCCCACAGTCCCTGAGGGCACCAACCCCAACCCAAGCAGCTCCTCCACGAAGCAGCAAAGTGCCCAGTTTTCAGACTGCAGCTCTGAACATTTAATATTTGAGTGCCTCTCCGACCTCCAGAGCTCCTGAGCAGGAGTAAAGATCACCTCACATGCAGAGCCTCAGGGCTGCTCAGAAAACAGCCCAGCAGGAAAATGGTCAGCCCTCAAATATCACCAGAGGTCAGGGATGTCAATACATTAATGCCAAGCAGTTTTAGGGGGCATTCAGCTAATGTCAGTGGCTGATTTCTGCTCAGTAGGTAAAGCAAGGGGCAAAGGTTCAGCTCCTTGCCACTGTACCCATGGGGAAGGTTGCTCTTGTTCCTAATCAGGACGAAAGGAGGAAAGATCAGAAATTAAAGAGGTCAAAGCTGTGAAGTCTGGGTAGAAAAAGTTTAAATAGAACTTGAAAAACATGGAAAGTTTCTTTTTTTAAAAAAAAATAAAAAAATCCACACTGTATCTCCTCCAAAAGCAAGTGCTATTATCATTTTTAAGTCATCTACTCGTGCTGTGACGCCCACAAGGAATTAGCTGACTAAGCCATTTCTACCCATTTATTTGTCTGATGAATGAATTGCTTGTCTTCATGAGGGGAGAAAACACAAGGACACAGAAGGAGAAGAATGGAAGTGCAATAGGATAAAGGGGAGACTATAAAATGGAAGAGGGGGAAGACTGGGGTATGTCATTTATTCAGTGTGTTACAAGAAGAAATACAACAATACAGAATTCCCTCAATTTCCAATTGCCAATGAAAATTCCAACCTCTGCTCATAGTTGACAACATATTCCATTTGCAAACTTCAGAATAAATCTCAGCCCTCATTTCAGGGGAATACCTGCAGCAGGAAGCTTTTGATCCACTAAGAGCTGAAGTTGGGTTTAAGTTTTGCTCAGTGAAATTCCTGGATGTTTTTACTGAAATAAGTCTCACATGATCACAGTAGTAATTTGTTTTTAACTGATAAAACCCAAGACAGTCAAGAAAGTGTGGATGGCAAAAGATGGAAACATGAAATTATTTCAGGGTTTGGGGGTTTTCTTTTGATTATAGATTATAAATTATTTATATTATATTATATTTATTATATATTGTATATATATTATTTATATAGATTATAGATTATTTGATTATAAAATGGCAGGTAAGTTGAGCAGCAAACAGGTCAACTTAATTAGATATGATTTTTAACATGTGTGTGGGTGTTCCCTCCCTTCCAGTACCCTGAATGTGGCCACTGTCCACCTCTGAGCAGTGAGAATGGCAAAGCACTTTGGGCTGCCCCTTCCATCCTCTGCATATAAATATTTTATGATTGCTCTGGTTCCATCTTCACCTTCCCATCCTCAGGTAAAAGCTGCTCACCAGTTAAACATCCCTTAACAGCGTCAGAAGGCAGAAGCGCCTGGAAACGCATCCCTCGCCTCAGCATCTTCCTTAACGAGTGTGGGAAGCTCTCCTCAGCTCTGAGTGTACGAGATTGATAAAGATTCTATTTACTTTTTCTCCCCTTATAAGAGCTTAATGAGACAAAATTGGTAGCTCGTAATCAGGCATTGGCCTTTTCATCTCCCCAGGTTTTATTTACAAAAGCTTATTAGAGCGGAGCGCTGGGTGATATGCGGCGATAACTGGAGTGTTGCTTAACGATCCCTGGCAGGCAGCACAGGGCACCGAAAATGAGCCACAAAAGGTGATTAAAGGAGCATTACCCAGTGCAAACACAGCCCTGCCCCTCCCCACTGCCAGCACAGCCCCCCAAATCTGGCCGTGAGCCCACCCGGGATCTGCATCTTCCCAGTTTGTTGCATCGTGGCACTGAGACAGGTTGCAGAGTCCCGGAGTGGTTTGGGTTGGAAGGGACCTTAAAATCATCCAGTCTCACCTCCTGCATGGGCAGAGACACCATCCAGTGTCCCAGGTTGCTCCAACCTGGCCTTGGACACTTCCAGGGATGGGGCAGCCACAGCTTCTCTGGGAAATCTGTGCCAGGGGCTCTGCACCCTCCCAGAGAAGAATTTCTTCCCAATATCCCATCTAAATCCCTGTCAGTTTGAAGCCATCCCCCCGTACTGTCACTCCAGGCTCTTGTAAATAGTCTCTTTCTCTCTTTCATGCACTGCAAGGCCACAATTAGGTCATCCCAAAGCCTTTTCCAGGCTGAACAACCCCAATTCTCTCAGCCTTTCAAGGTGTGTGATTCGTGACATCAAGGCCTGAACGGCTCTGGAGCCAAGTGAGGCAGAACAGAGGTGCCTTTGCTGCCCACTAAATCTGATTTTCCAGCTTCAGCACGTTTTCAGCCTGGAAAAAGTGGTAACTACCAACATTCACAGGTAAAAGCTGTCCTGTGTCTCCATTTCCCCCTCGTAAAAAGGGCCTAAAAACACCCAACCCAAACTCGGCCAATCTTTGAGGATATAATTAAGAACAGGAAGGGCAAGGTGGGGTGAGGGATGCTGGAATTCTGCAGATGGAAAACCCATAAGAGGTTTCCTCCAGGACCTGCTGGGTTTTCCTGCACTGCCCATTTTCCCTACAAATGGAGAGACACAGCAGCTCCTTCTCCCGCTGTAATTTGCTGCTTCAGCTCCATCCCGGTAAACAGAAGCTCCACTCTTTGCAGAGGGAAAGAGAAGTTACTGTATCACAGGAAGCAATCACAGCACACACAAAACAAGCGCTGCTGGTAATTAAACTACTCCCAGCCCCTCTGCCTGTTCCCTTTGAGCACGGCGCTGACGGGCTGCTCATCTCTGGCACAGCACGGGCAGAGGGAGCAGCAAATGTTCCTACAGGAATTCACTGGCAGGAGGAGGGGGAGGCAGAAAGGCTGGAGACAAACACGTTCAGTCTTTGGAGCCAGTGCTGTCCCTTGGAAATAAATCCCTGAACAAGGAGCAGATCTCCAGGTAATTGTCCAGGTGACTGTTTTGACAGAGACGTGTCAACCCCCTTGTAGTATCAAGTGCTTTTTTGTGTTCTCTCCAGATGTTCCTGCAGGGCTCCAGCTGTGCACAAGCACATCTTGCTCTGCCATTCCCTTCTGAAAGGGGAGTTCCTGCCTTAGAGCAGCAGCCTCTTGTGCTGATTGCCTACAGAAAAGGGAGCTAAAAAGAGCAAACAGTCTGAATGCAGAGAATAAAGAGGAAGAAAGAACTCGAGCCACCTCCTCCTTAGAGCAGATTAAAAAGTTCACCTCGTAATGAACACGTTGGCACGAGGGAGGCAAATTCCAGCTCCCCATGTGTTCCAGGTGGGATCTGTGTGTAAGACATTTCAGTGTTACCCCACCTGAACAAGAGAGATGCCAATTCCTCTGTTTGTATATTGGGGTGAGGGTGGGGGGCCCTGGAATGGATTTCCCAGAAAAACTGTGTCTGTCCCATCCCTGGAAGTGCCCGAGGCTTGGAGCAATCTGGGATAGTGGAAGGTGTGCCTGCCCATGGCAGGGGGTGGCACTGGATGATCTTTAAGGTCCCTCTCAACCCAAATCATTCCATGCTCATAAATCCTTCCAGCTCAAGGCTCCTTTAAACACTTGCCCAGCAGGACTTTGCCCTCAGCTGGGCTTCCCAGCCCCTGCCCTACTAGAAATGGTCAAGGGGGCTGGAAAACAGAAGGAAAGGTGCAAACCCACTGCTCTGGTGAGGTCAATCCACAGGCTGACAGACCCAGCACTGCATGTTGGCTCCTCCCTGTCCCCCCTCTAAACATGAGTTGCTGAAAATCCAGGTCTCTGGCTCTGTGCCCATCACAGACACACTGTTTGAGTGCTCTCAATTTGCATCTGTCATTATCTTTTGTGTGTGCCGGGGTTTAATGTGCAATAAATGTAAATGGGTGATGTATATTCTGCATTTTATTAGCTCTCATCTCTCCTTGGCCTCACACATGGCCATTATGTCTCACAAGAGCTGGTCTACCAGAAGGGCCCCAAAATGCAGATTTGCTGCATTGTCTCTTAAAAAATCGAGAGTCATAATTTGTAATTATTAATGACACCACAAAGCAACTTCATTGTTTTTAACCAGCTTTGACTTGAGGCTTTTCCAACTTGTCCAAAACTGAGCTGAAATATTGAAGCCCACAGACCTTCTGGTGTGTCCTTCTTTTTGGCCCAAATCGGCCAGAACACGCAGAGGCAAATTTTGTTCCTCTAATCCCCCTGAAATGAGCATTTCTAGGTAGTTGTGCTCCTAGTTTCTACCTTAATTAGGAGATATCCTCTGTCTAGACAGTAAGTAACCGAGTGATCTCTTCCTGCCTGTGTTCCCCACCGGTGCTTGAAATCATTGCTTTCATCTCCTAAACAGAAAGGGATGAAGGGGGATACACAGACCCAGGGCTTGCTTTGAAGCCCTTCAGACTAAAGCCCTGGCATTCAGGGCGTGCTGATGGGCACAACCAGAGCTGTGGGGAGGTCTGCATGCCCCCTCCCTCTCCTGGTGTCTTTTTCCACATGCAAAACCTGTGTTTGTATCCATCCAAGTGACATTCCCTTGGGACTGGGGAGATCCAGGGGGGGAAATGCCCTAAGGAGATGTGAGCTGAGCTGTTCTGCAGCCCCCAGACCCTCAGTGAGCACACCCAGGGACAGGCAGGGGGGTCTCAGGGACATCAAGGACAT
>JAWWTY010021921.1:0-50198 GCA_035222235.1 Margarornis squamiger | reverse complement strand
TTTTCCAGCAAAGGCCTAATTTTCCCCATGGTTCTGGCATTTTTGGGCTCCCCCTCATCTCCCTTCTCCCCATTTATTTCCATATTTTCCCTCACAAAAGTGAAAAAAGTTACCTCAATCCCCTCACAAGTTTTTAGGCTTTTTCCTTACAATTCTTCAACAGAATTATTTTAGGAATTTCCCTCTTCTCCTCCTCCTTCTTCCTTTTGTACTTTCCTTGCTTTTTCCTTCCTCATTATTGTTTTTAAAACTCCAAATCACTGGTTTTCTGAGCTGCAGGACAATATGCAGCTTTTTAGCGCCACTTTGGGCTCGGGAGCTGCACAAAAATGGGTGAAAATGAGCAAAAATGAGAAGCCATCAGCTTCCAAAGTCCGACCACGCGGTGTTCGGGGTGGTTTTTCCTCACCTGGTGCCCTGCCTAGCTGGTTTCTGCAGGTTTATGTTCAAGAAATTTAGAGACCACTTAAATAACTTAGTCGGAGAGAACACTGAAAAAGCGAACCAGCCCGAAAATACCCCATTTTTATTGAGTTTCTCGATTTCTCCTTGCAGAAAGCTCATTCTTAAAGTTATAGATTAGTTGCCTGACTGACAAAAAGTACCGAAAAAAAAGAACCTCCGTTTTAAAAAGAGCAAAAATAAGCTATCGAAGAAATCGTCAGGGCTGAAAGTTGTGGATCTCCGGGAGGACACAAAGAGCAACAACTCTTCTTTGAAAATCGTTATTTGTTTTTCCAGGGCGTATTTATATAACTCCTTCCTTCGGGAATTTCAAGTTAGGATACAACCTTGGAAATGTCCACTCCTGGGTGAACACACGCCTTCCTACTCACTCAATTTCCCCCCCTTAATTTAAATACCAATTCATTTAAGACAGTAAAGCACTGATAGATAAAAAATTCGATCATTATCAGTTGTGAAACCGCAGCGCCGGGCTTTGAACTGCGATAATTTATTTAAGGAAGGGAATCGTTTCTTCAGGCTTGATTTTTTTTTTCCCTCTTTAAATGTTCAATTTCTTTCCTCTCCCCAGGCGGGACGGTGCTTTTAAACCCATCGATGGGCGATTCTCGGGCGAGAGGGGGTTGATTATGGATCTTCTTGGGGGGGAAATAATAATAATTAGGGGGGGGAAAGATAATAAGAATAAAAAGGCAGGAAAGCAGCGCTGCGCGGGTGGTTCGGTGCCAGCTCGCTCCCGTGGGAATGGGAAGAGATTTCCATGATGATTTGTGCATGTCTTAACTCGGAGCCTTCCCGGTGACTAATGCGATGAGCCCTTCCAGGCTCAGCCGCTGGGGAGGGGGGGTTTGTGCCCCCCGGCACCTGCAGCTCCGAAATTCCCGATTTCTCCAGGAAAAAACCAAACACGCAGTTTGGCGAAACTCCGGGTGCAAAAGCGGAGCATCTTCCGCCTCCTCGGGTGCGGGAATAGCGCGGGGCGGGCGGGTCCTTCCACCTTCCACCTTCCACCTTCCACCTTCCACCTTCCACCTTCCACCTTCCACCTTCCACTTTCCACCTCGTACGGCCCCAGTTCCTGCTTTTTTGTTTTCACCAAACCAAGCAGGTTTCTCTTCAAAAAATTAATAGATCAGTCAAACAGTTTGAAGGGACATCGCATGGGAAAAATGCTCTTCCCTAGTCCCTCTCAGAGCAGAATATAGAAGAAAACCAAGCTTTTTTCCCCACTCTTCAAACTCACTTCTTTCATTCTCTTTTTTCCCTTCTGTCTCCTGGTTCTTGGGTATTTTTGTAAAGCCAAGGTTTGGTCACATCCCTTCTAACCCAGGTGTGGCTCTGCCCTGGTGGGGTCAATTCCTTCTGGGCTCAGGCTGGTGGGGAGCCAAGCTGAGTTTGTCACCTCTGAGATACATGGCTGTATCTCTGACCCCGTGGGGGCATTTCTGGGGGATGTAGAGATGATATCTGGGTTCATCTCTTCTTCAGATCGAGCTTGTGTCTCCAAAGTGCCCCTTGAAGGTGTGTGTGTCCCACCCACTGCCCATCTCTTCATGTTCCTGTTGTGTTGCTGCAACACACAGGTGACAAATGTTAATTTTTAGTGAAAATATTGAATTTATTTCTTCAGTGCAAAGTTGTTAGTCTTTTAAAGTCTTGGGTGCCCTTTCCAAAACTGAGAGTTTCCAGAGTAAATAATGAATAAAAATTAAAAGAAAGGGAAGGTCCACTTAGGGCTGTGTGTCCATCCATCTGTCCATCCATCCATCCATCCATCCATCCCTCCATCCATCACAGTGTACAGTCTGTCCAAATGTGGATCTTGGACATTCTTGATGTTCTCCACCACCTCCCACATGTGCACAGTGAGAGAAAGGGAACAGCAATGTTCTGATGCCACTCTAACCTCTCTCTGGAATGCTTTTCCAGTGTGTTTCCTGGGTTGTTTATGATATTTCCAGGATGTTTTGTCCCTGTCTGTGAACTGAGGACCTGGGCACTGAGCTGAGCCTTCTTTCTGAGGAAGAGGAGGTCTGAAGGCATCTAAGCCCAGCCAGGACCCCCTGGACATGCAGCTGGGCTTGACCCTCTTGGTTTCCGCTGCCTCCGAGGCACCACACAAGGATTTCATTTGTTTTCCAGTGAGGTTTCTTTGGTGGTTTCCCTTTACATCGTCCGGCAGGTTTTATGGACTTTTAACTATTTTTATAAGAGGTCTTTTCCTCTTATTTCAGTTATGTATTTTGCTTTTCCTCTAGCTAGAGGGGGTGGTTCAATAAATAATGGTAATGAGGCTCCTGTAATTGCTTTTGGATGTGCCTGCAGATGAAATCTTGGATAAATTATTTCTTGCTGGGAAGATTTCACTTGACTTTTTGTTGTTGTTCTTATTCCTCTTTTTTTCTTGCCCAGCTGCCAAAAAACCTGATTTCCTGAAAAAAAGTCTCAGTCTTGGGGACTTTGAGGATTTTTAAAAAAACAACAGCTTTACAATTTGCCACCTTATAGAGCTGTTGGGGTTTATTTCCCCTCCATGTGTTTCCCTGTGCAAGGAGAGATTTATTCTGCCTTAAATGCCTCCTGCTCACATCAGCCCTTTATGAAAAATCACCCTTACAAGTGTTCAGGCTCATTCTTTGCCTCCTAAGTTTGTCAGGCACAAATTCAACAAAATAAAACACGTCAACAGGAAGATTAATGACTCACACTTCCATGAAATTGTCCTCTTGGTAGGAAAACGGTGCTTTTACTGGGTTTACACAAAGTTCCCTCTTGACCTGGGCTGGGATTAGGATTAAAATTGGTTGTCTGGAAGTGACCCCAAATTATTAACAAAATCTGCAGCAAGAAGAGTGGTTTTGGCAAAAAAGAAGGTGAGGAGAGAGCTGAAAAAAACAGGATGCCAGGGCTGGAAGCAGCAGAGAGAGGAAAGAGGGATGAGGGGATGGTTGAAGGGATGAAAATGCCCTGGGAGCCAAAGGAGAGGTTCAGCTGGATGTGACACAGTGGATAATGGGATCGGGCATCGTTATGTGAACTGATTTGCAAAAGCTAAAAAAAAATCCCACTCACTCCCCCCTCCATGACCAAATATGCTCTTGGTTGGCTAAGCTGAAGAAACCTTCCCACTCTGCCATGTCTCGCATGGTTAAAAATCTGTTTTCCAGTCAAACAACGGATTTTTCCCATGACTCGCAGCCTCTGGAAATATTCCTCTCCCAGGCCTTTCTCCCCTCCCCCAAAACTGTGGGTTTTTCCTATTCTCTTGGACATTTTAGTCTTACTTATTTCCATTACTAGAACAAAACTTTCTGAGTCAGAAGGGAGAAAAATGGCAGCAAATGGCCAAGGGATTTCAAACCCAGGGATGCCATTTCCAAAGGTTTGGAAAATCACCAGGGGAACAGAAGGGCCTGTGCATTTCAGAAGTTTCATAAGTGCCCAGGTCAAGAAGGAATTAACATCTTGGGCCCTAAACTCCTTAGATATAAGGCAGGAAAAGGTCATCTCCCTTTGCCTCAGATACCACTGTATTTCAGGGTATGAAATTTGGGCAGGATCCTTGGAAAATCCCTCCCTGGGGAGTCTGGGGGCAGGTGGAAAATGTAGGAGATGGGTTTGGGGCAAAGCCCTCTTGCCTGCTGCACCCTGGCATTTGCCACAGAAGCTGCTCAAAAAAAGAGAGGAAAAGGCTTTTTTATATTGTTCCTTTGCTTCATCTCATTTCTTTAAACATCTGGGGGGATGTGTGACCCCTCTGATCAGGGCCCATGGGAGTGTTTTGCTTCCCCATGACTCCGCCAAGGTGTAAAGCTGCCTGGCCCAGATGGAATCCGAGGAGAAACCTCCCCACACCCCACAGTGGGGGGCAAAAGGGGGTCACTGCACACCATCACATTTCCCATTGGATCACCTTTTTCTGCTGAGTTCCAGCAGCAATAAAAAAACCTGCCCAGATAAGTCCCAACTCGCTGTAGGGACTCCGATTTACACGAGCTGGGACGGGCAGCGAAGAGAGCGGCTACAGGAATAAAAGGAAAATCCCTCCATAATCCCACAGTTTAAAGCCATTTATTCTCCAACACACATGTGGATCCTCCAGGTTAATGAGAGAGCCAAAAGAAGGATTCCTCCTGGTTTTACTGAGCCAAGAGCCAAGCCTTGTGCACACACCGACACACAGAAATGCTGGGGTTTGTCCCTGCACACCCAAACTCAGATGGGATCTCCCTACACGGCACATTTGGGATCTGTGGATATTATTCTGACTCCTGGATAATTAATGTATCTATTTCAATGAGTGAAGTGCTCAGCCTGCTGCATGTGAGGAGCGAGGGGAGCCCAGCCTGGGTGCTGGAGCTGTTTGCCAGCTTGTCCAAACTTTCATCAGAGCACCTCGTTCAGGCCAGGGCGAGCTGAGCCCTGGCACGGCTGTGAGCTCCAACTGCCAAGAAAAAGTCCTCCTTGGGCCAAATGTGTTGGTGGTGTAAGGCAAGCCTGGCTCCTTTGAAGTGTCTGGGGCAGAGCCAACTTACGCCCAGTTGGGTTTGGCCCATGGTTCATGTTTAGCAATAACATTTTCAAAAACAAACACTGGGGAGGGAACTTGTGGGTATTTTTTCCTCCAGGGCATTCAATTTATTAGCATTAAAGGAAGTATTCTTTTTCCTTTCTTCCTTTTTCCTTTTTCCTTTATTTTCCTTTTTCCTTTTTCATTTCACTTCTTCTCTTCTCTTCTCTTCTCTTCTCTTCTCTTCTCTTCTCTTCTCTTCTCTTCTCTTCTCTTCTCTTCTCTTCTCTCTTCTCTCTTCTCTTCTCTCTTTGCCTTCTTTATTCCACACCCTCAAACCCATGAGATGACCCTCCAGGCCAGTTCCTTGTTCCTGCAGAATTTCACCACTCAGTTTTCCAAGGCTTTCCCTGGTCCCAGCCCATCTCAGTGCCTGATCCCTGGAGATATCAGTACCTGGACCATACCAGAGGTGACCTCCCACCCTCAATCCCTGCTGCATTGGGATCTGATGTGATTAATGACCACTGAGTTGGAAGATCTCACCCAAACGAAGGGCTTGGTGGAAGGAAAGAGGTTGCAAGCCCCAAAATCTCGGGGAGAGGTATGGCCTCGTGCACACTCCTGCTCCCTGAATCACAGCACTCGACTTTGGGGAGTGGACATTTACTCAGCATTTGCAACCCTGTGATTCACAAGAGCTCATACCCACGCTCAGCAAATCCACCTCAAAACAGCCTCTCCAGGATGAGCTGGGCTTGCCTTTCTGTTTAAAAGGAGATTTGCTTTTGAAGCCTCCATCTGGTGAGCTAAAACCAAGGCAGAAGGATGAGGGAGAAGGAAAAGACTCAGTGAAAGGCAATGGTGGCTTTGGGGTCCAGATGGATGGGGCTTAGGGGGAAGGAAGCACCTAATGGTCACAGTGGGCACCAGTGTTGGCTTCAGCATTCTCAACACCTTTTGTACACCAAGTGCCACCATCAAAGACATTCTTCATTCTCCTAAGAGGTCTTTGGACCTGAGTAAAATCCACCACCACCAATGAAGTTGTCTCCTCCAAGGAGTCATGACTTCACCCTGGGATTTTGGGGCTTGGGTATCAAGGTGTTGCATGGTGTCCTTCCTCCAAGCCAAATGCTCATGGCTTGGCATCATCACCATGGATTAGGGTGACTAGAGCCATTTGAGGATGGAGGCAGGAGCTGCCTGGCCCAATACCATGAACCAGTTCTGCAGCACTTCAAACCAGCCGCAGCACCCAGTGGCACCAGCCCAGCTGAGCTGAGGGTGCCTGGGATTTGGGACACGCTTGGCTTCATGATTTCTGAAGACACACAGGAGATTTGGGCTATTGCATGTTCAGCCCAGTGTTAAGAGTTGCTGGGGGCTGTGAGATTGGGTGTATGGAATCCCTCTGTAATGATCAGCTCCTCTTTTGGTCTCATGCCTGCACAGCAGCTCCACAAGGAGCCCCAGCTGCACCCAGGGGGCTCAGCTCTCTCCTGCAGCGTTTGCTGCCACAATGCTTTATATACACACTCAACACCTTCTTCCCTCCTGGGGCCTGGAGAGGAACAGAAAATGGGATTTCTGGAAACTCAACACCTTTGGGGAAGCAAAGCCAGTTCAATCTGCCCCTGTCATCACATTGGGATGAAACTCAGACCAGGGAGTTTTCTGTTTGTGTGAGATGACACCACCCTTTAACTCCATGACTAAGCTCTGGAGATGAGCCATCCCCACTTGCACCTTGTTTCTTCCTGCCAGAGCACCTTGCTGCAGACACCAGAGATGAGGTTCATTCCAAAGTGCACTGCCATATCTGTCATGTTCCACAAACCCAGAAACCAGGAATGACCCATCCACCTCCCCGTTTGCTCATGTCCCTCCTCAAGAACATTCACTTCTTCTCAAAGAACACTCGAGAGCTGTTCACCTCTGCAAGACCCGCTCACTCAGTCCCTGGATCCACCTCTTCCCACATCTGGGACAGACCAAGCTGCATTTGCCAGAGGGCAAGGTGAAAATAGTTGTTCATCCATGGGATTTTTTTTTTCTCTCCTTGCTTTGCCCTGCAGATTTCAAATCCAAGGAGTGGCAAAGGTGTGTGTCAACAGGAGAGGACCGTGCCTAGTGATCTGGACACGTTTCCTAATATTGCTCCATCTTTTCACCCAAATCCAGGTTGATCGTGTCCCTGCCCATGCCAGGGGGGGTGGGACTAGATGATCTTGAAGGTCCCTTCCAATCCATCCCATTCTGTGATTCTGTAGTTCCCCCAGCATTATTTTAGCACATTCTCACCTCACAACATCTTTTCTCAAGCGACCAGATTTGATGTGGTTATACCTGGTGAGGTGTTTGTTTTCTGGGCTCAAGGCAGCGACAGCTGCTGGAGAACTCTGAGTTTTCACCTCCACCTGCTCCGTCCACCTTTGAGAACATCTGGGAGCCCTGAACCTTCTTGTTGTGCATTATCTGCTCTGTGCTCATTCCGGGCTGCACCATCAGCTTGTCGGTGACAGCGACCACGTTGTTTCCCCCCCAGTTTCTTATTCTGTGAAATGGACATAACGGCTCTGATTTCCCTGGAAAAACACTTGGATAACTTCAGCTGAAATGCTTTCTAATGACTGGTGTGTGTGTTGAGGATGGTTTTATCACTATCTGACAGGTAGATTTGAGGTTGCTGGGAATTACATGGCTCTCAAGCATTTACTGAGCTGTTTTTAACCTCATAAAAGCAAATCAAACCCGTGAACCGGGAGAAGACTCCTCACCTCAAGGCTCACTTCCACGAGAGCCAAGTGGTTGTTATCCCAAAGTTACTGTCAATGAGGTGGGATGGGACCAAGTCACCCACTTGGTTTTCTTGGCCCCAGCAGAAAGATTTCCTGATGGAGAATTGTCTGAGCTATTCTTCCAGCACTGTGAGCACTGGATTTTAAAGCCTCCCATTTTGTAAGAGCCATGGCTGTATTTCATCCCTCATCCCCAGAGATTCTGCATTAGAAAAATTTATAAGCTTGGAGGGTTGTACTTAGAGATGAGATAATGGAGGCCAGGGGTGTCTCTTCTGGGAAATGCTTTGGTGGTCTGATAAAAGCTGGAAAATATACCTACTTTCTCCACTTATAACCATTTATCAAATGAAAGACACCAATCTCCCCCAGTGGACTTGGGCAGCCCCTGGGCAAACTCAGCCTGGGCAAACCAACAGGAAGAGCTGTGTGGACACAAGAGGCAGCATCAGAAAGTGCATCTGAAATGGAAATAACTTCACTCTGCATCTGTAACTCTATCAGGAAAAAGGAAGAGGAGGTGGAGGGACTAATCCCTCAGCCTCATGCTTTGGAATCAATGGCAACAGTGCAGGCAGGTTAAATAAGGGACAAATGGCAGCAATGGGTGCCCAGCTGGCCTCCACCCATGTCTCTGATTCCAGGAGGGATTGTCAGGTCAGGATCTGCATGGCATCACTGTGGCTTTGCAGCTTTCCCAGGCTGGGCTGGTTAGACCAGGGTCAGCTTGACATGGAGCCAGGCTGAGCCTTGATGTGCACCAAACTCTGAGGTACACATGGAGTGAGGGATGAGGGAAGCACAAAACACGGAGTCACCTTGTGAGAGTGGTGTTGAGAAGCTTTGGCAGGAAACAAAATTGACATTTCTGTCCAAAAATCCTTGGTCCTGCTGAAGATTTTGTGTTTTGGAGGGGCTGCTCCAGGCACAGTCCTCAGGCAGCACCCAGAGCAAGGGCAAGACCTCGAGGGCACAAAGTGTCTTTACACAGATCCCCCCAAGAACATGATAGGACTGGACAGGCTCTGGCTGTTGTGCCTGAGTTTATCCCATGTACCCCATAATGCTGCTCACAGTGACTTTACAGGCCCAAGAAACCAGCCCTGATTCTTCCCAGAGAGGCCAAACTCTGGGTTCAGGAGGTGGTTTGAACCACTGGCATCCTTTGGTGGTGGCCAAGCCCAATCCCACATAACACACATCAGAAACAGGTTGCAAGTTCTCCCATTGCCTCCAACAAGCCCAAAACTCATCCTGCAAAACTACAGATGCTTTTGGTCCTACCATGGGGTACCTGAGAGATGAATGGTGGGCTGTGCCTTCTTTGTACTTTGGTAGATGCTTTGTCTCTTCCTCTCCAGCCAGCTCTGGCCAAGAGTCCCTGTCCCTTGGCTAATGACTGTGTAAACTCTTATCTCCCATCTGGGGAGGATGCGCATATTGAGGACTCACCACCTGAGGTGTAAATCCTCATCCAGTCTCAGGGCTCACTGCCTGCACAGCAGCTGCAGGAATGGTGCAGAAATGCTCCTAACACCACAAAAAAGCAAGTTCAAAGGAGAAACCAACAATTATTGTTCAGCAAAATAACTCAATTCAGGGAAAGCCGGGAACCGGCGCATCCACTTTCCTCCTGTCACTCCCTGGCTGAACTTATTTATTTTAAAATAAATTACCGTCCGTCCTGTAAAACACTTTACTGGCAGCTTTTAAAAATGGCCTCTCCCTCCAGCTCCTAATGCCACGTTATCCAGCCAAAAGCTGTGTTTCGCAGGTGGCAGCCGTCACCCTCATTGATTTGTGGGGACTCAAAGATGAATGATAACACCGGGCCATGGGACGGACGGTGATTTATGAGCCAGGACGGAGTTGGCAGCTCAATTCTCATAGTCCAGGCTCCGGCACTGTGCGAGCATTGCATCACCATCCCACTGCTGGTCCCATTGGGAGTAGGTTACTGGGAAGGAAGGATGGGAGAGGGCGTCCCATGCACGAATTCCCAGCCGTAGGTTGCCCAGTAGGGTCATGACACACCACGTCTTCCCAAGCCACCCTTGGGGACAGGTGCCCTGAAGGTGAGCTGAGGCTGGGTGAAAGGTCTCCAGGACATGGCACCCGTGTTTTCCGGGTGCTGTTTGAGCCAGTGACTGTTCATGAGTCCTGGGATGGAGGGAACATGAGTGCCAGTGGTTCACAGCTCACCCTTCTGAGCAAAGTCTCACTAACACCACTTGAATAATGGGTTTTCCATTCACCAGCGGATTCTGGGCTCTGCATGAAGTTTCTGCTGGGTTTTGGGCAGCAATAATGTCTCTCTCTGGCAGGGAGGCTCCAAAGGTTATGCTGGTGTGGAGCTCACCCAGACCTCCCTGAGATAGAAATACTGTCCCTCACCGTCACCCGGTTACATCAATGCTGCAGGGTTTTAATTACCTTTGAGACCTTTAGCTCAGAACTGAATTAATTTGGCCAACAGGTCGAAAAGACACAGAGAGGGGGAATTTATGCACCGGCTGGCACAGACACACACAAAGCATGAGTGATAATTTCTTTAGGAAAGCAGCTGAGACTCATCAATGGGTTGAGTATGGATTTTTGAGGGCAGATTCAGGCAAAATGGGGATGCAGAGTTAGGGGAGAACCCCACATTTAGGAACAGCTCAACACCACCTAAATTTAAGTTAACACTTAAATCCAGCTGAACTGAACCCTCTCCCCAGTGCCGGGTTCTTGTGCAAGAGCCCAAGGAATAGAATGACGTGGCTGGATTTTCCTTACAAAAAATTTTGCCCTACTCTGCAGGATTGCAGTGGGCTGGAAAACTCTGCTGGGCATGTGCAACCCTGGGTCGTGCTGGATGCAAATTACCTTGATTATGGGTTGGGTAATTATAGTCGCAGCACAGGCGGTTGGAGGGCTGGGGGGAAGCCCCTTTTTTTTCTTTTTTTGGAGTCTGTCTGTGAATTAATCTTAAAACTTTCAACAGAGGAGGGGTGTGCGTGCGTGGGGGGGACTCTGCTGCTCTGCTCTGCTGAGCATAAATCACTTTTAGGGAATCATAAATCAATCTCTCCCCGAGCCCTCCAGCCCATGAGTGCAATGAGGCGATGGTGGAGCTCACGCTTCACAGCCTGTGTGAGACACTGGCAAGAAAAACACTCTCCAAAAATATAAAGAAGTCTTGAGAGTGTAAAAGCCCTTCATTCAGAGGGGGCAGACCCAGGAGAGAGGTCAAGGGGGCCCTGGCAACTGTAGGTGTTTGGACAGGGGAGGATTAAGGGGGATTGTTGAGGGGATTAGTGCTGGAGCACCATTCCACCTTGTGTTTTGGGAAATCAAGGTCTCAGTGTGGCTTCATCCCTTTTTAGTCCCTTTGGGACTCCGCTCACAACCTTTGCCCACCTTGAGCACCTCCACAAACCCTGGAATTGTCCCTGGGTGGACAATTCTTGGCTGGCATTGCCTGTGGGGAGCCCCTGGCATGCCAAGAACCGGCATTTTGGGCTTTATGGGGAGGTTTGGTGCCAGCAGTGGGGGCTCTGGGGGCTCGTGGCTGTGTCCCAGCTAGAGAGCAGTAACCACTCAACGCTTGAGCTGCACACGTTGGGGTTTGCCAGTGGGAGCCACTGATTTCCCTCTGATGAGCATTTTGAACAAGTGTATTAAGCGCTCAGCGTCCTGCTGAGCCCTCTGCGCTCCGCGTGGGGAATAGATGGATTAACATGCCAGCAAGACGCAGCATTATTCTTATTAAAAGTAATTTACGCAGCCCCATCTCTTGACATTTATGTTTCGAAGCCGGTATAAATCTGGCATGCCCAGGCAGGGGGGTTTCTGCATGGATGGGCCGTCCCGGATGGGATGCTCCTGCCACCAAAAGCTTTGGTTTGAGGCCAAGGAGATAAGAAGCAGCTCCAGGAGGCTTTTAAGGGGGAGACTGGGAATATTTAGGGAAAGACGACTAGGGAAGCATGCTGGCTCTCTCTCCTGTTTTGACTCAGCTGTTAATTTGACAGTGAATGACGATGGGGAGGTTGTAAATCTGCTGCCTGCGGATGCAGGAGGCTGAAGCCGTCGGCACTGAGCCGGGGCTGGGAAGCGCCAGCCGGGTCCCCGGGGGCTCCAGGTGAGGCTCAGCCCCACAGGGTCTGCCCTCAGGGTGCCCCCACACCAGAGCAAACACCTCGGTGTGAGGGGGGCACAGCAGGGCGGGCGGGCTGTGGCACATCCCTGTGTCACATCCCTGTGTCACATCCCTGTGGTCACATCCCTGCGCCAGCCGCTCCATGAGCTCATAGCTCGGGGGATCTCTGACTCAGTAAATGACCCGTTGGAAGAAATGAGGGGGAAAAATACTGGTGGAAAGTGGGAAAAAAAAAAAAAAGAGAGAGAGAGAGAGAGAGAAGAGCAAAATATCTGGGAACGTGACTGTTTAATTTGACATCATCAGGTGGTCTTTTCACCCAGGCTCTGCCCAGTGCTGTGCTGAACAATGTCCCAGCAATGTGAATTAGTCCCACTGCCACACTGTGCCTCAGTTGTCCCATCTCTAAGATAACAAACGTGTCTCAGGAAATCCTGAATTGAGATATGGTGGGAAAATGGGCTTTGGTGCAGGTTATTTGCAAACAAGAGGGGTAAAGACCCCAAAGAGTCCAAAAAGGGATCCCACCTCGAGCATGAGGCACAATCCTGTGCCTGCACCCCATCTCCCACCACCTGGGCTTTGCCAACACCTACCGTGTAACCCTCAGAGGGCCCCTCAGCCACCTTCTCCAAGCTGCCTGTCTCAGGATGGGGTGAACCAACAGCTGAAGGCACCTTTTTCTCCTGGGGGCCTCCAAAGTGTGCTCAGAACAACTGGGTCAGTCCCAGGGTTGTAGGATGTGACTGCCTGGCTCTGATGGATGAGGGCTGGAGTGTGGGTGCAGGAAAGGAACAGAGAGGGGTGACAGTGGGGACAGACACATTGTCCCTCTGCATCACTGGCAGCCAGTGAGGGACCAGATCCAGTGTCTGCAGCTGATGGGAAAGGGCCAAGATGCAGATGGGCACTGCCAAAAACTCTCCTGGAATGGAGGGAGCCAACAGGTCCTGGAGCAACAGCTGTCGGGAGAGGGATGGGGTGACCTACTTGCTGCAGAGTTTAACTCGGAGCTAAGAAGAAAATAAGTGCCTTTACCTAAATCTGCTCCGCTTTCAGTGGCCTATATTCCATCCTGCCTCTGCCAACAACACCGCAGCAGTGACCTGTTTCTCGTGCTGCCAAGGCCTCCAGCCCATCACAGTGGCACGAGGAACTGGAGGAGCCTATACACCCCAAGATGACGCATACAGGGTCTCCTCCACTGTCCCCCTTCCCCCTTCTTTAATGTGGGATTTAATTAGATTTTGTTTCTCTTTCCCAAGCACCATTTTCCACAGGTTTTCTTGGTCTTGCAAGTTGTTTTGGGAATCACCTTGCGCTCGTAATCCAGTGGTGGTTTGACTCCATGGTGCATCCCTGGCGGATCTAACCACCCTTCCTCAGGAAAGGCACAGCAAAGTGTCACAGGATGGTGGTGGAAAGGGGGATCAGATCGCTTTGCTCTGCAGAAATGCCTTTAATTCCTTAACATCCCTTTTTTTAGGGTACAATTATAGATTGGCTGCACCTCGCTGCCGTAAATCAGCATCAAAGGCTCCCTCGCGTCAATAGGAGAACACATGTACTTACAAGACTATGGGTGTTTGATGCTAATAAAAGAAGATTAAACGAGAGGTTGTAATCACCCGCCGAGCCTGCGAGTGCCAACGCGGCGTGCGCAGCCTGGCCGGGCTGGGGAAGCCCCCGGGGACACCCCCCACCCCAGGGCCCTTCCCCTGCAGGGGCTGCTCCAGCTCCCGGCTCCCTCTGCTCCCCCTGCCCACCTCCCACGCCCCACACTGGATTTTGGGAACATTAATCACTCTCCCCAAACTGACAGTCCAGTTCTCTGTACCCGTAGCGATTATCCAAGCGTTTTAATGACACCTTGGACCCAAGGTATCAATTAGGCATGTCAGGATAAGAACTGCCTTGAGCTGATTCAGCCCATCGCGACCACAAGGCAGGGACCTGTTCCAGGCTCTTCCCGGGATGTGTTCAAGCCTTTGGGGCTGGGACAGCTCTGAAATGCCTGGGGCAGGGGGAACCAGACAACTTGCACCTTTTATTTAGTGTCTCTCGTGCTGCTATAACCCCTTTGCTTGTGCAACAGCTCCTGCAGAGAGAGGCAGAAGCTGAGATTTCTGCTGTGGTGTGGGATAGTGTTGTACAGTGTGCAGGAATTACAGGGAAATTCGTGTTGGATCATGGTGTAATTCAGGATGGATGGGACCTCAGCAGGTCCTACTGGAAGTAGGGCCAGCTATGGGGTCAGTCAGGGTCGCTGAGGGCATCATCCACCCACCTTCTTATCCACTCATCCTTTTGCTTCAACTTTCTCCCTCATTTCACATATTATTTTATCCCACCCTGGTACCTCACTCACCTTCAATGGTTCTTAATGTCCCAAAACCTTTCCTGCTGCCTACACACAAATCTGCATTATTTTCGCCCCTGATACATTTTGATTCCTGCAGACACCACAGCTCCTCCTGGCAACAATTTCATTTTCCTTTGCAACCAGATGAAAGCAAAGCAGGCATTTCTTGAGCCTCAGTTCAGACAGGGAGGGAAAGTGTTCAGGGCAGACCAGCAGGTCCCAGCAGTTGGGACCCATGTGTGTGGGATGGGACCCCTGTGAAGAACATCCTGCTTCCAGCTGCTCCCAGGAGCATTCCAGCATGGAGCAGATGTGCTTGTAGGTCTCAGGATGGCTCCCACAGAGGTGGAAAATGCAAAGCACCTCTCTCCAGGTGTGTATCACTCTTCCTTTGGGTCACCCAAGGTGCATGGACTCTTGGAGACCCTTTTCTCCCAACAAAGCCTGAACTTCTCCTTAGCTGTCCCGTGACACCAGGCGGTCAGGTCAAGGATTTCCATTGAGGGAGACCAAAACATGTCAGGAAACCACCAGTGCAAGAGGCTCAAGGCTTGGGCACAGCTTGGCCCGTGGTTTTGGCCGTGGTCAGTGATTCAACATGGTTGTGGGCTTAGGTTTTTCACATTCCTCCCTGCACTCAGGCAGTATTTTCCACCCACAAAGTGTGGTGCACCCACGGCTCAACACCCTTCCCCCTGGGAGAATCCTCCAAGAAAACAAGGGAGCCTCAAAGCCGTCGTCAACATGTGGGCAAGCTGAGGAGCACTTTGTGGTGACAGAGGACCTGTCTTTGTGAGCTGGCCTGCCAAAAATATGTCTCTCAAAATGCTGGCAGTGACATATTTTTTGGGAGCTGGTTGCCTTCTGCTTCTCTGGAATTAGAAAGGCTCTAAAGCCAAGGATCTGTCAAAGCCTAAGGGCTATAAACTTGTGGTTTTGCCACCCAAGGTCTTTCTCCTTGGCTTTTGCCTTTGCCATTCTGGGATTAGTGTTTTTTCCTTTTTTTTGAAGAGTCTGTTGGGCAAGGCAATTTTAATACAGTCCATGTTCCCTGCACTGCTTGGGCCTGCAGCTACCCCAGTTTTGGGCCAAAACCAATGCAAGAGTTGGGAGGCTTTGCCATGAAGCCACAGGCATGGGATGAAGGGCAGCTTGGCTCCTCTCCACCATAACATTGGTCAAACTTTGCCTATAGCTCATCTGCTTCTAAGGCTCTGGGAGTAAAGGTTGGAGCTCTTCAGGTGGACCTTGCCTAGAATCCTAAATTAGGAAGTTGCACAGCACCAGGTGCAATTGAGAGGGATCATTCCCAAGAGGTGTTCCATGAAAAGCGACTGGAACAAGCAGGTTTTTTCAGAGAGGGGGAAGATCAAGCAATTTTGGTCTTTAGACCTCCTGTGGTATCCCAACTCTAAGACAACTCAGATGACAAAGAGGTTTGTGTTGGGCTCTGATTAAGATTTAACACAGACAAGACTCTTAAAGCAGCACGATCAGTGGAAAACCCATCAAAGCCAGTTTTGGTTTCTTCCCAGCTGCTGACTGGGATTCCGAGGTTTCCCTTCCTCCTCCATTTTGGGCTCTTCAAGGCAAAAAATCTCCTCCATGATGTGACTGGACTCAACTCTCTATGTGCTGCTCAAGCTTTTGGCTCCTTCTCTCATTCCTGGCAGACAGAGGGATTAATTTACTCTTCTTTTTACATCAAATGTTGACACGAAGCAGCTCTTGCTGCTTATTTTGCTTCCTCTTGAGTCTTTGCAAAGATTGCACAAGCCAAGTTGTGTTTTATTAATCCTGTGATCATTCTCAGCATTTTTCCTGATTTATCCTCCAGACCAGTCTGAAGCGAGGTGCTCAAAAGCAGCCGCACAGGTAGGACCTGTCTGTGATAAAGGCTGAGATTTGAAAGACTCCCGTTATAATCAAAGCTGAGGAAGAGACACCTGCAGAGGGTGAATCACCCGAGATCGGTACCTGAGATAGCTCAGGTGAATTGTCCTCTGCGTGTCAGTTCTTCTCCTGTGTCAGGAACCAGGTGCAACCTGCTGAAATTCGGATGTCACATGATCTCACTGGGACACGGGATGACACGGGTTGAGGTGGCATCTTGTCCTGATTGAAGAAGTGGAGGGGGGGGTGTCACTTTGCCCCTCTAAGTTGGTCTGAGCTGACATTGCCTGGATTGCCAGGGAGCCAAGAGCATCTGACTGCTCTTTTTAATACTTTTATTTTATTCCTGATTTTTCTTTTTCCTTTTCCTTTTTTTTTTTTTTCTTTCCCCACAACGTTGGTTTAATTCCAGGGCATTTTTTAAATAGCTTTCAGGAATTAGCAGGAGGTGGGGCAGGGAAGAGATCTCTCTGGAGCTAATCTGGGATCTGCAGGCTTAATTCGCCACTCCAAGGTGAGCCCTGTGATGCAAAGGGGCGGCGAAGGCTCAGAGCTGAGCGGCTGCAATCCCGTCTACTCTGGGGCACGCGGGAAAGTCGGGGTGACTCAGAGAGCTGCTCCTGGGAGAGGAGCTTGTCTGAGCCCGTCGCTGCACGTGAGAGTGGGCAAGGGAGGGCAGGCAGGGTGAGGAGCGACGGGGCAGAGGAGGGGAAGAAAGAAATCGGCGTCGGAAACAGCAGAGTTGATCACTGCAGCACTGGTGGCATGAGAGGAGGGGAGGAGGAGGAGGAGGAGTGTGTGGAGTAGGTCCCCCAATCACCATCCCCTCAAGTCCCAGTGTCATCTCAGTCTCTGCATCTACTTGCCTGGGAGCAAACACGAAGTGCTTGCCACTTCCTCACTGCCCCAGGTCTCAAACAGCCCCTCAAACCATCACAACAGGGCAAAGAGGAGGAAGAACCCAACGTAAGACCTCAGCTCTGGGTGTCTGGGAGCAGCTTTTGAGAGCAAAGTGAGGCTCAGGGCTGCGCTGCTGGAAGCCACAGTGGGGTCCCAGTGGGTGGGTTTGGGCAGTTTGGGGCTCACAGGGCTTGATCCAAGTGTGGAGGTTTCCTACCACAAGGGCTTAGGGGTGAGCTGGGCTGGGAGGGAGATCTGGAGCAACCAAGAGACTCCTGTGAAACCTCTCCTTGTCCTGTTCGGGAATTCACACCATGAGGCTTGGGTGAAACATCTCCTGGCCTCCTTACAGGTCCAACACGTTGCCCTGTCCCTTCAAGCTCCTCTAGGAAGGATGTAGAGTTAGGAGGTGCCCTGGAGAAGCAGAGGATGGGTTGGACACCTTTGGCTCCAACAAGGCTCAGTCTCCCCTCAGCAGCTCTTGTCATGTGGAGACGTGCACCTGAAGAGGTCACGAGTTGAGAGGAGACGTCTTGGTGGTTCAGCTGGCAGAGGAAGCAGGGAGGAGGCAAGGGGGTGGATTTGTTCTAGGCAAGGAGACAACCAGGCAAAAGAGTCATGAGTTCTTGGCTATGGAGGGGCCCATTCCTTGGAGACAAAATTACTGGCAAATGGCTGAAACATTGAGAGTTTCTCCCCAGCCCTTCCCTCGCTGAGAGCAATGTGAAGGCAATTATTAGAGCTACTTCTGAAAGGAAAAGGGGGAGGGAGGGAAAAAAAAAAAAGAGGGAACAACCTGGAGAGCTGAAAGCTGCTGCCTGGATGTGGGTTTTCAACAAGACTCCTTGGCACATCTGTTTGCCTAACCCAATGCATCACACAGCCTCCAAAAGCTATAATCAGGCAATTTCAGGGTGTGGAGCTGGGCACTAAATAAGTACTGAGATAAGTGCACGCATTGTTCACACGCCAAGAGTCGAAGAAGCGCAGACGGAGAGACCCGTGTTGGTCCAAACCATGAAATCCCGAAAGCCCTGGGGCTTGGGGATGGTGGGGACGGTCCTGGGACTGGGTGTCAGTTGTCTCACAGCAAAGAGCCCGCAGGGAAAAGGATGAGCACTAAAAAGAAAAAGGAGGAGAAAGCAGCCTGGCTCCTCTTCTCCACACCTCCCCACGCCAAAATCCCTCGGTGTAAGTGTCAATGGCGTCATCGTGGAAAGGTGGTGCTTGTCACAAATAAATCAGCCCTTGCCTTTTAGCTGTGATGATAATTATATGGTGTCTTAAGTATCTGTACAAACTGTCAGGGGAAATATATGGTGAGTAAAGAAACTTGGAGCTTGCTAGCAGGGAAATGTTAAGGTGTCTCAGCTTAGCTGCTACAAAGGAACCTTGTCTGGATTTATTTGAGGGGGGGAATGATGAAAGGTTGGATTCATGTCCTTTCTTGTCCGTCAGGAGACACTTAATGTGGTTGTATAACTCTAAATGTTTTTTTAAAAGGAAAATTAGAGAAGCAGAGGTTTGGAAACATACACGGTCCAGGGGGAGGAAGGGCGGAGGCCACATCCTGGGCACCTTCTGTGGTGGCAGAAAAGGACCTGGTGGCCAGGACAGTGGGGTGGCAGCACCCCAAGTGTTGCTGCTTGGCAGTGCAAGACCAGAAAGGGCAGATGGGGCCAGGAGCGATGCTAATTCAGGACAAACCCCCCCAGGGCCAATCCATGAGTGAGTGGCCATGCAGGCCTTTCACCTGCAGGTGCAGATACCATCTGGGGTTTAGGAAATCCCCAGCCCACAGATGCTCAGAGGCGACTGTGCTGCCACCCATCATCAGAGCCTGGACCCATCAGCAGGTAACAACCTGACTCCAGAAATGCCCCCACCCAGGACAGCCCCTGGCACTGAGAACAGCCCCAGCCTCGCTGCAGGGCTGGGGCTATGCTGGGTGGCCGTGGTGGGATGTGACCTCCTTGGAGCAGCACTTGGGCTGGGCTTTTCCAAGGGTGTCCATCACCGTGGCCTCTGGGCACCTGGAAGCCCTGCTAAGTGTGTTGCATCCATGACTGTCACAGCCTGCAGAGAAGCTGCAGTGACTCCAAAAGTGGGTTGTGCTTTGGATTTTCTCCACCCAAACACAATCCGTGACCATGTGCAAACCAGGTTTGCCCCAAAAAGGCTCCATTCTACAAAAAAACCCCCAGAATTACAGAATATTCTGAGTTGGAAGGGACCCACAAGGGTCATTGGGTCCAACTCCTGAGTGAATGGCCCTTATGTGGGGCTCGATGTCCCAGGCAGGGAAACTGAGGCACAAGGTCACGGCTTGCTCAAGGCCAGCCAGAGCCAGGAGCAGCCTCACCCCTCACTGTGCTGCATTTCACATTCCTCCCTCTCCTCGGCAGCCCACAGGCAGGAGCTCCTCACACGACATCCTGCGTGAGGGCTCCTGGGCTCTCGGGATGCTGCAAGTGTGGACACGCCAGAGCCGGGTTCATCCCCTCTGGGCAGAGAGGTTCCCCACCACAGCTGGGTCCGGAAGGTGGGAGCTTGGGGGGTCCCAAATGGAAGGGGAGTCTGATGGGGTGTTTTCCTGCACTGCCCCAGTGGAATGGGTTTGTGGGTCACAGCTGTCCTTGTCCCCTTCCTGGTGGCTCTCGAGGAGGGGTCACTCATCCGGGGTCACTCATGGGGGTCACTCCTTCACGGTCACTCATCCAGGCATGCGAGTGGTTTGCAAACAGGATGGCGCAGTTGTCCTGGGGGGCTTCTCATCCCACTCCAGGGGCTGCATCCCACTCCAGCCCACCACTCTCTCCCCCAGAATCTTCACTCCACATCCCCATCCATCCCATCCCACATTCCCATCCATCCCATTCTGCATTCCCATCCATCCCATTCTGCATTCCCATCCATCCCATTCCATATTCCTATCCATCCCATTCTGCATCCCTATCCATCCCATTCCACATTCCCATCCATCTCACATTCCCATCCATCTCACATTCCCATCCATCCCACATTCCCATCCATCCCATATTCCCATCCATCCCACATTCCCATCCATCTCACATTCCCATCCATCCCATCCCATATTCCCATCCATTCCACATTCCCATCCATCCCATTCCACATCCCAGGTCCTGCTGCCCCCACCCTCTCAGCCAATCCCCTTCTGCCACCCATGCTCCTCACCAATCCCATGCTGCCACTTCACTCTGCTTCCAGCCAATCCCGTGTTGCCACCTCTGCTCTGCTTCCAGCCAATCCTGTGCTCCCACCCACATCCCCGGCCAATCCTGAGCTCCTGCCCAGCTCTGCCTCCAGCCAATGGCATGCTCCCACCCACGCTCCCAGCCAATCCCGTGCGGCCACCCCCCCCCCGGGGTATATAAACCCCCAGCAATCGCTGCCCCACAGGCTCTGTTCTCTTTTTGGGGTAAAAATGGGGTTTTTGGTTAGTGAAGCCACCTCAGAGTGCCCAAAGCTACCCCTCACATGGGGAAAAGGGGCTCCCTGTGCCCCACAAGTTCCCCTCCCCTTTTTTCCCCTCTTGCCTGCCCCATATGACCTGAGCTCATTAGGGCCTGCTGCTAATTGCCTTCCAGAGACAATATGGGCGCGGGGGCTCTCATTAACCCCCGCTCGGTGTCACGGCTCTGCCAGCGTGCCTCATGGAGCTGCAATTAAAACAAAGCCCATTTGCATGCGAGCTCCAGGTAACGAGCGCTTCAGGAGCCAGCCAGCAGCCCATTCTTTTATTTTATATTTCTTCCCCCCTCCTATCGCTCCTCGACTCTCCCCAGTTCCTTTGCTTGTTTATTTATGGCCTTTTATTGCGACCGATATTTGCATGGAAACTGTTTCCTGCTGTTCCCTTCCCACTCCAAGCCATCATCCTCGGGTTGTGACATTACAGTTTCCATGGCAACGTGTTGAGATGCCACAGAGGACCTTGCTGCCTTCAGGTGGGGAGCCAGGCAGATGGAGCTGGTGAGAAACAAAGAGGGGAGGGAAGAAAACACCCGGTTTTGCGCATCCAGACTGGTCCAGAGCCTTGTGGCAAAGCTGGGTGCAACAGCGGGAGGTGCCGAATTTGGGGGCAGTCATTGCTGAGGATGAACAGGGGGCTGAAAAGTGCTCAGCTCTCCTTAAAAACAGGGCTGGGAAAGGGGAAGGGGAAGGGGGTTTCTCAAGGGCAAAAGGGATGGGGTGGTTTCCTGCCTGCACCCCAGAGCGCCCCGTTTCACCCAGGGAGACCCAAGACCCAGATGGGTTTGTGCATCTTCAAGAACAACCCTTGGCATCTCCATCTGGGGGCACTGGGAGGTGCCACAAAACTGAGATCAGGTCAGCTGGCCAGAGCATGACACTAACAATGCCAAGGTCATGGGTTTGGTCCCCAAAGAGGCCATTCACTTGAGAGCTGAACTCAATCCTTGTGGGTCCCTTCTAACTCAGAATATCTGTGACTTCATCTTGAATTAACACCCCTTCCATCAGCAGTTCTCCTGGCCCATTCCTCCAACCCTCTACACTCCTGTTCTCCTACAGACCATCCCAGTTTCCAGCCAAGAGCTGGTGCTGTGCCTTCCCCTCCTCAGTGGTGGGTGGGGATGTCTGGAAATGGTTGATCCCAAGAATGCTGGGGGGTTCCTGGTGCCATGGCAAGGGGACTGGGTTGGGCTGTAAAACCTGAGCAGCCTGAGAAGGGGCAGTTTGTGAGCTCTACCCCCCTCACCTTGGTCTCTTTGGCAGAGCTGGGGCTCTCCTGAATCCACCCTGACAGCTGCTGCACCTCCAGATATTTGGCATCATGGTGGGGCTCTTTGACTTGATGCACACCCAAGAACAGCCCCATCTTCTGGCAAAGATATGGCTCCTGCTGTGGCCCATCAGGACCAAATTCTGCCTGTGATGTGAGAGAGAAAGGGATGAGATATGTTTTCACAGAGGTCTCCCTGCTTGGCTTCCCTTGGCTCCTAAAAGTGACCCTCTCTTGGATCCAAGAGCTGTGCCATGTGCCCAACCTCACTTAGACATCAGCGAGTCCACACACCACATGAAAGTGGCTTCTCCAGGAGAACAGACATCGTGGGACATCTCCAGTCATGGGCTGGTTTAGCAAAGGTGAAATCCAAATTACATTCAAGCAACCCTTTCCTCTAGACCTTCCCAAAATGGATGCCGACGCCTTTGGAGAGCTGCCTGCCTCTCTCCTGCACCATGAAGACTTTGTTGGCTGGCTCTTGCCTCGTTTTTGGATCACATTTTGAGCCAGGCTTCATCTCTCCCTTTTCACCAGGACCAGCCCTTGGTACCTCTGTGCCGCCTTTTGTTGTATTTTTATTTTTATTTCTTTCCCAGTCTATAAAAGGGCTGTAATAGGTGCTGCAAATCAAGGGTGTCTGGATGCTAAACATGCTGCCACTTGCCGATGGGCTCTGTGTGACCCCAGCACAGCGATGCTGATCTTCTTTTTGTTACAAAAAAAAGAGCTTGGAAAAGATAATTTCTCTGCAAAACTAAACCATGACTTCCTGCAACAAAGGAGGGAGCTATTACTGCAAAAAAAAACCCACCAAAAACCTGCTGACTGCAACCAGGACACATCCTCGCAGTATATTACTGCTTATTGGAATATTCCCTGCATCTACTTTACCATATGTTTGCCCTCCCTCATTTTAGGTTGTGCTGCTTTGCTAAATTACATGTTTAAAGCCAACCAAAGTCAGAAGAGGGAGAGGGGAGACTGGAAACACACTGAGAGCTTTTCCTTTTGCAAAACCATCTTGAAAAACGAGGCACGGCGCTGCACCCGCATCAAAAGCCAACCTGAATTTCCTCTTCTATTAGATTTGGAAGGGAAAAAACCCAAGTGCCATGGCTGCCTCTTCCACTTTTGCTTCCCCTCGCGAGTCACAGTGGAACAATCGGCCGTTCTGTTCGTGCTGCTCTCTATTCATACGGTAATTAGGAAGCTGGGAATGACAGGCCGTTTAATGACGGCTGTAATATGTACCTGCATCTCGCACAACAGCTGCTGCGCTGGAGAAAATGCAGCCATGTTTCTTTGAGATGGGCTAATAGGAAAATCTTGAGCTAACAAGGAAATAAATCTCCCCAAGGCTAAACTTCGCAGAAAATGGTTTCGTGTGCAGAGAAAGGAATTTTAAACAAGTCGGGCCAAATTCAGCCTGGCTGGAGCTGAACTGGCGCTGCTGTGAGTGCCTCCAGCCCGCTGCCGGGGTACCAGGGCTCAGTACCTGCACCTCAGCGGGGCTTTTCTGCCGTTTATGCCGGTGTAAATCAGAGCTGACACGTCCTGAGCCGCTGGGTTTACACCAGGCTGTAAAAGCCATGGCTGGGTAGATGCGAAAGGACGGGGCAGTCGGGGCTGGGGCTGCTCCCCTGGGCCAGCACGGCCCCTTCTCTGCCTGTTTTTAGCATAAGGCAGCAGTGCTGGTGCGGGCAAGGCTGAAACAGAGGACCCCGTGCCAGGGGGAGGCAATGAAATCCCCTCTGGGTGCTATAGGGGACAGAGCATTAGGAGGGATTGAGCACCTTGGCTGGAGGTGCTGGCGCCACGCGTGATGCCCAAGCCCAGGCTCTGTTTTTCCAGGCTCCAGGAGGCAAAAGACACAAGGATCGGGCTGAAGACTGAAAAATACAAGAGATCTCTGCACCCCAGGTGAGGTAGTGAACCTTCTGGATATGGAACTGCAGGGAAAGCAAGGCTTTAGCTGGGTCGCTGTGCTCTCCCTCTGCGTGGCATGGATGGATCCAAGTCTGAGCATTGGGATGCTCTCCCTGAGAGGCCACCTCTGGTTTTGAAAGGGGCTATGACTCCCTCAGGGTGTTTTCCCAATGAGCAGTCACCTCCCCAGGGCTTTCTTTCCCCTCCAGATCCCTCCAGCATCTCCTACAGGTCCACTGCAGGTCTCCAGCTGTATCCACCAGCCCTGGCTGCCCTCAATGCTTTTGTTGTGTCTCCTTGGGTGATGACAAGGGAAGAAAGAAGGGAAGAAGCTGAGCTCTCCTGTCATCCAGAAATCTTCCCAAAGCCTCTCTCACCTGACTCAGCCACAAGACCAGGGCTGGTTTCAGCTGCACGAGGGCACAGCCCCCCATCCCAAGGGGCCACCCCAAACCGCACCCATTAGCCAGACCTTTGGGTGCCCAAGGCGAGCAAGATGAGGTCGCAGCTCCTCCATCCCGTGGTCCACAGCCAGGAAAGGGGGCAGGATGGGACCCTGACCCCTGCTCTGCCATGAATTACAGCCGTGGGCCGGCTGAGTCCCAGCCCAGCGAGGACCTGCCGGTGCCTCTCAGCCCAGTGATGATTTGCAGCTCGGCCCAGCCCAGCTCGCTGCGTGCCTTCTCCAAACAGATCCGTCTGAACCAGCTCAAGTTCTCCCCAGCACTAATTGATTTCTGCTTGCAGCCGGCTCCCTTTCAGCCCCCTGCCAGCCCCCAGCCCTCAGAAACCCGGAGATAAAGCCCCAGGGTCTCAGTTTCCTGTAGTCAACCTCCAAACATCTGATCAAGTGTCTTAAGTTGTGTGGATTTCTCTTTTTTTCCCCCCTTTTTTTTCCCTTCCCCTTTCTCAGGCATCCCCGGGGAAGTTCCCAGAACCATTCCTCATTTCTTCCAGCCATCTGCTCCGACCCACGGCGAGAAAAGTCTCCCTTCCTCCCAAACTCCCCTTAAAAACCGCGTTAATCCAACCCGGTTGGGTCGCACATGGGTTTTGCAAGGGACGTGGGAAAGAGCTCCTCGGCAGGAGAGGACCTCAAAGGAAACCCAGAGCAAGCAAAGGCTTTTTGGGGGAGAGGGTGAGCTCGGTAGCATCCACGGCACCGTGAAACGGGGCGTCTCGGGGGGTCCGCCCCGACCATTGTCAGCCCATAAAAAGGAACCGTGCAAACAACTTCTCAGTGTCCTTCCAAGGGAGCTGCTGCTCCGCTGTGTCCCTCCTCGGGCTGTAATTTAAGGGCTCGGAGGGGGTGTGCGTCCCTTCCTGGAACCGCTGGCGCTCCGCATGCTGTGAATAATATTCCGCTTTTTCCATCTGTGACTAGATTTACGACCCGGCAGCTCCGTTCAGATCTAGGTCTGATTTCGACGGTCGATGCTGGAATGTGATATTTTCCTAAATGTCCCTGTAGTGCCATGAAATCCAGTTATAAAGAAAACAAGGACATGTTTTAACAATAAAACCAATGTGCATGATCTAATTAAATGGCATAATAAAATTAGGAAATAAATGCACAAAGCATGAAAACCTGTTCCTTGAAAAGTGAATCAAATTGGCTACTAAAATGAGCGTTTATTCCTTGTGAAGGAAGCTGGAAGATCTTGTCCTCCTTCTCTGGGAAGGGATCTCCAAGATGTTTCCAGGTTTTGGGAAGGTTTAGCCATGGAGGGTTGTTTTTCTCAGAGAGCTGGATGGAGCCGGAGGCAGCCAGGAGGGGGAAAAGGAAAGAAATATTTGCCTAGTGGATGCATTTACCTGCTGGAAAACCCATCGTGTGCACAAGATTAATAAATACATCACCAAGGAGTCCAAGAGCCAAAGGTGGGGGAGGAAGGGCTTTGCTGCTGGGGTTTGCTCTGGGGTGAACTCAGCGAGACCCAGAAACTTGGTTGGTGGACAGCAACCAACCTACTGAGCTGCTGTTGGCAAAAAAAGGGAGAAAATTTGGCTGCCCAATTATTAAGTTGCTCTGAAGTGTGAACAATATCAGTCTCTTCTTATCCATGTGTGTTCGTGCCCTCCAACTGTGGGCTTGGGAGCTGGAGCGGAGGGAACTGAGGAAAGGGGTTTCAACCAGGTGATGTTCCCAGCCTGTGGCTGTGGTTGTGAGTGATGACGTCTCCGTGCGTGCAAAGCAGAGGCAGCAGAGGAGGAGGAGGAGGAGGAGGTGAGTTTGAGTCACCAGCTTAGAGCCTTGGATCCCGCCACGTTGGCAAGGGAAGAGGGAGTGAGGCCAAAGCTGGAGCTCTGGCTTTGCAGCCAGCACCAGGCAAAGAGATGAGCCTGACTCCAGCCGGGGGTCTGATGCTAAAACCTGGCAGCTCTGGGGCATGTGAGCAGTGCTGGAGGCTCCCAGTGTGGAATCCACGGGGTTTGTTCATTTTTCAGTTTTGCAAAACTTTGGAAATTGAGTCTGGAGTTTGCAAACCTCAGTGTTTCAAAGGGGACAGCTTCATCATTTGCAGGGACTCTGGCTGTTGTGTGTGGTCCAAGTCCAGCTGGTGCCAACATCCAAGAGGTTTTGGGGGCCTGAGATCCATCTGGGGGTGTCCACCTCTTCCCTCCTGCTCTCCTGGTGATGCCTTGTGATGCCAGTAGAAAATTCCCTTTTCCTTTTCTGCTTGGTGCTGAGATCCACCCTCCATCAAGTCCATCCATCAATGAGCTTGGCACGCTCTCCCTCGCAACTGTGTCATCCCGTGTACCCCCATGGTGCTAAATAATTAAACCGTAGCACATTGTAAAAGAGAAAAAAAGGGTGATCTGTCTTACAGCTGCGGAATAAAATCATTTGGCACCGATGCCAAGATCAGATATCGTTCTGGCAGGCACCAGTGCCAAAGCTGGGCGCGGGCTGGGGCCACTGCACCGGCAAATCTGCACGATTTTGAGTGACCCCAGCACTGGATTTGATCCCCGCAGGGGAAGGAAAAGCTCCCTGGCTCTGCCCCCTTGGAATGGGCCTTTTTCAGGGGATGGCAAAACCTCTTCAAAAATAATTATTGCCCAACATCAGGAGGAATTGTGAACTCGTAAGTCAGTGTGGGAACGCGGGTGGCTGGTTATTGCTTTAATCAGCGTTGCAGGGCGTCGATAAGGACACGGGGTCTTATTTATTGAGGAAATGGGAGCACATTCCAGCTTTGTGTCAGGTCCTGCAAACCTCCTGGTGGGGACCCCCATGTGCCTTCATCAGCAACTTCAAGCCCATGGGACATGCATGGCCACATCCAACCACAGGAGCTGGGGACATAAGATGGGTCAAAGCCTCAAGAGCTTGGGATATTTCTTTTTGTTTTGCAGTTTTACCTGCTGAAGAAACTTTCTGATTTATTCTTGGCCCCCATTTTTCACGCTTAAGGGCATGACACACATTATCATTCACCACCTTCGTTTACATGTAGCAAACATAGGTCAATTTATTTCTAAATCCCCTTTTTTATGGCTCTATTGAACTATTTGCCACATTATTTATACGTTAATGCGATGAATCCCTCTGGATATCACACTGTCTAATAAATAACGCGACAAATCATTAAGCAGGGTGATAAAATCAAGCCATTTAAAAATACATCAACCTGTGTTGCTTTCGTGTAAAATAAGCTCCAGGGGCCCATCAGTGCAAGAGAGGAGGCGAGAGACACACACACACACAGAGAAAAAGGCAAAACACCTGCTTTTGCTGACTTCCCTGGAAAATGAGGATCACATTGTTCGAGGGGTAGTGTTTTTTAACAGAGGCAATGAGGCTGTGAGGCAACAAAATTAAAGGGGGGTGGATGGATGGGTGCAGAGATGAAGGCAGAAGGGGAAACTCATCCCCAAAACCACGCGAGACACAGATGCCGTGGTTGGCAGGACGGCACACGCGGGCACAGCCCGGCTCAGCCGTCGGCGTCCTCCCGGCACAGTCACGTAGGGAGCGCAGGCAACGCCGGCTTGCTGCAACACGCCGAGGTGTTCACAGCTCCTGGCTGTGGGCAAGGAAAGGTGCCAGGTGGGACAGTGGACTCACAGCCCTGGCACCATGTCTGGCATTTCCCAGAGGAGCCAGGGCTGCAGGATCCCAAATCCTGAGTGCCCAGCAAGCCACGAGTGAATCGGTGAGTGGGACAAGAGGTGACATCTCATCCACCACCTACTCAGGCAGGGTGGATTAGATAGTGGGTGCTTTTGCAATCACATCCTTGATAGCAACCAAAATCCTTCCAAGGATGAGGGAGGTGACCAAGGTCAGCGGGAAGGTGGTGTTGGAGGAATGATGGCTCCTTCATCTCACCTTCCTCACCCACCCCTCAGTGTCCCCACAAACAGCTGGGCACCCTCAGAGGCTCCATCCTCACCATTGAACATCTCTCCCGGCTCCACATGGGTCCCAAAGTGAGGGTGCCTTTGCTGGGCACCATCTCATCCAAGGAGAAAACCCACATAACTCGCCTGCTCCCTGCTCCAGAGCCATCGCTTGCCTCTGGCACTCACAAATGATGTAATCCACTTTATTTGTGTGACAACAAAACGGTTATTACAGTAATCAGTATAATTAGCACCAGCCAATTACCATAATAATACAGTTCCCTTGTTCCAGGGGTACTTTTAAAAAACAGGTTTATTTAAGAATTTGAAGAAACAAATAAAAATGGCTCAGCAAGAAGCAGCAATAACGTGTTTGGTTGTGCTGATGCGTGGGGAACAAAAAGCGACTTCTCCCAGAGACAAGTGTGGACTTGGAGGTCATTGGGTTGCCTGGAGCTCAGGAAAACCTTATTCCAAAGTTCTTCTCCAGGCAGCTGAGAAGTGGGAAATGTGTGGAATAACCTGGCAAGAGCACTCCAGCATCAATTCGTGATGGATGCAGTCTGCCAGGCTGGGGGATTCCCCTTGGATGTGCCATGTCCGGGTGCTGGACCTCCAAGAGACCCTGGTCTGGTGGCCACCGTGGGAAAGCATTCCCTGAAAACACTTCAAGGGGTCAGTGCTGATGGTTTTGAAGACATTGCAGGGAAGCGGAGCTTGAGGAAGCACCAGCAGCAGCCAGGATTTAGGGCAGGATAATGACACCAGTTAAAAATCTGCTTTGTTTAATTTTAAAACCACACCCTTCACGTCCGGCTGCCGCAAAGGGAAACTTTTACAGGGAGCTTGGTTGGGTCTGGAGGTTCTTCAGGGCTGGGAACAGAGCATTGTGTGAAGAGCTTAGCTCCTCCATCAAGGTCTTTAGGCTTGATTTAAGCCCAGAGTGCTTAAAATAGCCTAGGAGATGTGTTGCTGCTGTGACACCCTTGGTCCCCAACAGTGATGGGACACATCTGATCCAGTTTGAGTGACAATTCACTGTCGCTGGACCTTGTGCATCTCCATTGAATTGAAGAGGAGATGCAGAAACTGTGGGAGTGGCCTGGTCTCCTGACCCCCACCCCAAAATCCTGCTCTTCTCGGTCCCTGCATCCCAATGTCTCACCCCAGAGTGGATTCTCTGATGGCTTTATAACAGTGTGAAGTTCTTCCTTTGGTCATGTCCAGGGAGATGGGTCAGAAAGGGGCCATTTTGCCACTCAAAATGAATTTTGGCCAGCATCCTCCTGGAGCTGTGGGCACAGCCAAGGATCATGGCCAACAAACCTGTTGGTGTCGCCACCTCTTGTCACCATGTGGTCCCATGGGCAACACCTCCCCAGCCACCGTGCTCAAAAACCAGTTCAAAACCAGTCCCAAGCTCAGCCTCCTTCCCTTTTCCCTTCTGCTTTTTCTACTAGATCACCCAGCATTGCATTGGCCTCTTCCAGAGCATTGCTCTGTGTTTTGGGGCAGGATGTGGGGATTTTAGGTGGAAGCAGCTGCAATGGAACCCCTGTCCCAAGGGGTGAATCATTTTTCTCTTGGTCTCTTGGCCAAAAGGGGTGACTTTTCCACTCAGCCCTGCTGAAGAAGCTGTTGCCACTTAGGGATGGTGTTTGCCTACCATTTTGTAAAAACATCCTGAATTTCTTGAGCCACTGATGTTTTGGCATTTAACCCTTTCCAGCCTGTCCAGGTTAGGTTGGGTGGGGCTTGGAGCAACCTGGTCTATGGAAAATGTCCCTACCCATGGCAGGGGGTGGAACAAGATGAGCTTTAAGATCACTTCCAACTCTAACTATCCTGTGATTGCCAAGCTCTGACCTGGAGACATTTTCTCTTCCTGCCTTTGAAGCAGACAGTGTCTCCTGACCACACCGAAAGCCTTGAGTGTAAACACAAGCCCTGGCCCTGGTATTTTTAAAAGATGCTTTGAAAAATTCACTTTAGGACTATTATCCCCTCAGCCTTATTCTTTTCAGATGCAAAGACTGGGCTGCTTGGCAGCCGCCAGCCAGAGTTAATACGATGCAAATGCGGCGAATCCACCACAGCTGAACTCCTCACATCCCCGAGTAAGACTGCACCCTTGATTTCTTGACAATGGCTCTTTGGAAAGACACCAAAACATCTTCTGCAAAGGATTTTCTCTTCTCAAGTCTGGTTCAACCAAAAGTTTATTAGTGGAAAGGGGATAATGAAAATAACGTGAGCTGGCATCGTAAACACACACACTCAGACGGAGGAGCCGAGCGCAGTTTGGAACAAGCCACGTAAGCACCACGGTGTCGTATTCCTGCCATCCTCCCAGCCAGACAAATGCCAATAATTAGCCATAAATAATACCTAGGCTCCTCACAGCAGGTTAATCCACTATAAACATGAACCAAGCTGGAGAAATAACCCGAGGATGGAAAACGGCCTGGTAGCCAAGTGAAAAGTTTTGCGCAGACGGAGCAGTTGCCAAATTTTGGGTTGCTGGATAATAAACAGTTTCTTGGCTTGTCCCGTGGCTGCTTGGCCACCGAGCATCCCTGCCTTCACACGGGGCTCACGCTGCAGCAGGGACACCTGATGGCTGTGGTCCTCCTTGCAATGCTCCCAAAATCCCCGTGGGATGCAGTGGGGTTTGCTGTGCCCACGAGGGTGGGGGCACAGGGGCTGCTGGGGACCCTGTTGTGAATGAACTGCCCAAGATCCACCAGATGGACCAAAACACGGAGCGGCCAAGGGGGATGTCACAGCCACCAGCCTGGGATGGCTCTCAGGAGATGGTCATTTGACCCCCAGCTCCTCGACTTATGGAGAGATGGTGAAGGGAGACGAGAGCTGGCCCCAAATCTACCTTTTCTGATGGCTTTGTAGGGAGGTCCTGATGCTGAAGACAATGAAACACAGCCCTGTGTGGCCAGGAGGTGCCAGAGGTGTCACCAAGCTGCTGAGATGAGAATCCAACCTGACCACCTGCCCTGAACCACCCACCCCCCAGACAGGCTGGGATCGGGTCACCCAGGACACCAGCTCACTCTCCATCCCCCTTGGCAGGACCTGCCAAAACTGAAGTCTAACGAGAGGCCTGGTAAGTCAGGCAAATTCCCATCCAGGACCTCTCAGCTGCTATTTATAAAAGCCTCTGCTTTCGTCAGGGCTGAGCAGGGGAGTGCTGGGGGCTCCCCAGTCCCAGGAGAGCCAGGGCAGAGCGGCTGGAGCAGTGTTTGGTTTGAAGGCAGCGCCGTGCCCATAACACTGTGCAGATGTTTAACCAAGGCAATTTACCCATCAGTTGTTTTCATTTGCTTAATGGGTATTTTTCTTTTTTAATTTTTTCCCCCCTCTTCCTTTCCCAGATGCTTTTTTCTCCCCAGTCCTTTTCTTTCCGAGCTACAAACTGTCTTCCTCCCTCACAGGGATAACCCCAGTGATCCACCAGGGATAACCTCCCCCCCACTCTGCCCCAGGTGGTTCCTGTGGGCAAAAATCTATCTTTAAATGTCGTGTAGGGGGAGAAACAAGTCAGAAGCCCAAACCCACAGGACCAAAACATCCCCCAAAGGTCCCTCTCAGCTGTTTCTCTCCACCCCAGCCTGCCCAGTGTGGGTGGGGGGCCCTGGGCTGCTCAGGGTTGGGGAGGCATTACGAGCCATCCCCTGCCAGCAACCAGCTTTGATTTTTTAAGGGAAAAAAGCCTGGATTTCTCCTGCTGAGTGGCTGTTTTTCTGCTCAGATGGATTAATCTAAAGCAAAGAAAGAAATGTGCAACAAAAAAAACATGAGAAAAGAAGAAAGGGGGGAAAAGCTCCATCAATGGTCCCATCTACTGAAGCAAGTGATTCTCCATGGCCAGGGATGTGGGGCTGGAGATGGGGCCTTGGGGCAGGAGGGTGGCTGCTGGGTGAGGACAACATGGGGCAGCACATCTGCGAGGGACAGTGTTGCCCCCAAGCAAACCCACAGGACCACAACATCCCCCAGAGGTCCCTTTCAGCCTTTTCTCTCCTAAAATAAATAATATTGGGTGTCAGCCCTGATGGGAGCTGGGCAGGGGGGCGAAGAAAGGCCATTTTCTGCCCCAACATAATTCCTCCTTGTCACTCACCGCGAGGAGCCGCATTCCAGCACCACCAACCAAGGCAAACTTTCCAAAAATATCTCTTTCACGAGGAGTTATGGTTTTCGGCTTCCTCTCTTGGGGCAAAATCATTCCCTACCCCCATCCCTCCATCACAGCATCCCTTCCAGCCAGCAGAGAAATGAAACACATGATATTTTGCCCCACAACTCTCCAGCTGCAGCCAAGAAAAGACACCGCTCCGTTGGAGCCAAATGTGGCCCCTTTCCAGCTCCCATGAATGGGATGCTTGGAAACCAGTCACAATTCTTTTTTTGAGGGATTCTCAAAGAGCAGAAGGAGGGGCAGGAGGGCTGCGGGGTCAGGATTTTTTGGAGAGGCATCTCCGATGTCATTTATTTTAGAAGCAGAAAAAGGGAAAAGGTGAAGGGGGTGAAAAAGAGCTATTTACACAATTGTTCTCTGCATGTGAGTGTGGGTGTCACCCAGTAACTTTGAACCTGGAGGCCAAAACCAACTGGATTCAGCAGCAATGTCCAGGTCTCTGAAATTTCATTGACGCAACAGGGAAGAAAGAGGAGGACCCTCAAAGCTTTGTCCACATCAGAGAATCCACACCACAGCAGCTCCTCCACAGTCACTTCTCCCAGACCCAACACTGTCCCATCTGCCATTCAGGAGCTTCCTCTTTCCACCCAGGATGGCTGAATTTCAGAGAGAATTCCCTTGCCCAATCCCCTCTGGATTAGCCCCAAATCGCCGCTGTCTTGCATAAGCCACATACCTCGGAGATGACACCACTGCCAATTAGGGATCATGTGTTCACAATTAAACGCATTGGTATCGTTGCGAAATAAAATAAAACTCAAATATCAAGTGGAGCCCATTATCTGGGCTAATTGGCTGGCGGCGTGGAGAGGGTGTTAAAATGGGGCTTTTAACTGTGCGTTAATCTCCCCGAAGACAAACTCTTTGTTTTCACGTTTTTATGACTCGCACTCCCACACACATTGTATATTTTGACCCAGATGATGGACAGAGTTATGGGAGAGAACTGTAAAAAAGTAATTACAAATTATGAAAAACATATATAGCCTTTTGAGCCGGGTGGCTGAGGCAGTGTGGCCGGTGTCTCGCAAAGATTTAATGCTCCTGGGCTTTATTATCTCGATCTAACCATCCATCCTTATAAAGTGATTGTGGTGCTGCGGGACTGTCATAGCCCAACCACTCCTGCCTGCCGTGGTGATAACGCAGCCCAAGCCCAGCCCATGCTCCAGCATCATTTTATCCCTTAAGCCCATGTGAAATGGCCGATTCTCCAAGGTCAAGGCATTTGGGGCGATACCAAAGCCCCATCAATCCCCCTGACGTTAACGAGGTGGGAGAGGTGGGTGCTTGCCCAGGCTGCTGTTTGGCTGCTGCTGAGGAGCCGGGGACATGAGCTGAGTCCCCATCCCCGTGGGGTTCCACACACCTCACCAAATCCTTGTTGTTGGCTTGTGGCCACCAAGCCAACACCTTTGAGTTGATGTCACCACTGTGTTTGGTGCTGAGAGAGCAGTCAGGGGGGAGTGATGCAACATGTGTGCCTCAACTACAGCCCCCAACACATCTTGGTCCCACCACATCTCCCTCCTGCTGAGAGCTTTGTATGCCCTCAGTGGTGGCAGAGCTGCTCTGGGTCCATCTAGAGCCACGACTCAACCTCCAGAGCCTCTCTGGGGGGTATTTCTGCAAAAATGATTAAAAAAGGACACATGGGGGGACCCAATCAGTGGGGTAGCCCAGGCTGGGGGGTGCTCAGTGCTCAGTGCAGTCAGGATGGTATCACCACCCACTCTGGCAGGTCCCTCCCACCCCATGGATGCTCCCCCTACAGCGGCCGCTGCCGGGGGAGCCAGCGAGGCTGGATGCTGGCAAGCAGCTGACAACAAAATGAAAAACATCAGGTTGGAGAGGCTCCAACTCCTTGACAAGGCGACTACTCACACACACGGCCGTGCCAGATGAGCCCCGGCCAAGAGGGGAGGGCCAGCTCCCTGCGGGGACGCTGCTCCGGACCAGCCCCGGCCGCAGCCGTGGGTGGGAAAGGGGGGGTTGTAAAAACACCTCCGTGCCTGGGATTTTACAGCTTGCTTCCAAAGAGATTTAGGTCCTCCAGGAGGAGGGCTGGCGATGGGCAGCGGGATGTTGGCACCCTGAGCACCACGACATGCAGTTGAGTTGAAAAACCTCCCAAAACTGGTCAATTCAAGAGCAATGGTGAGGTTTGCTCCAGGCTGGAGAGAAGAGGAAATTATCCAAGCCCGAGATACCTTGCCTGAGTCTCATCTCCCTGATCTTCAGCAGTGATTTCTAGTCAAGGATGTCTTACAGCTTGTCCCTTTGGAGGGGTGACATTGAAGCCAGAGCAGAGTAACCACCTTGAGGGTCCTCATACTCCCCATTGACTGTAACCCAGCTCTTGGTGGGTATATGGAGGGTTGAAGCCCTAGGGCAAGAGGACTATCTCCATCCTTGGTATCACCATTCTTGAGGTCTTCAAGTCTTGGTCATCTCCAATGGTCCAAGGCAGGAAAAGAGCCCTTCAGGGCCCCTTCCAGCCAATACTGCTGGTCCTTGTAACCTCAGCTGAGCCCTGTCCCACTGTGACACACCAAAGAGCCTCAACAAGAGCCCAAATCTGTTTCCTAGTGGGTGTGGAGGAGCCAAAGATCCCTTTCCACCTCCTGCTCCCCTGCATTGGCCTTCAAACCCTGTGGATGCTCTTTGGGCAGCACTGGAGTGATGCAGCCACAGCAAGGTGAGACCTTCTGTGCTCCTCAGCCAGTCCCTTGGCCGTACTTGGAAACACCCTGGGAAATCTCAGCTCCCCATCTCCCCTCAGATTGCCCCTGTTTAATTCCATGCCTGATTTCAATATTGATTTATGGCACCAGGCCCTGGATCTGGGGATTTTCAAATTGATTCCAACCTGCTTTCTATTGATTTGACTGAAGTCTGCAGACGATGGGGTTACGTTAAAGCAGCCGAAAGGCGCTCTTAAATCACCGCCCCCAGCCAAGGCAGCCCTGGCACAGCTTTCCCATGGAGGTATTCCCGTAAAGTGCCGGTCATCTGGAAGCCAGGGCTGCCCCACTGCTGGGCTGGAAGCAAATGGAGTGGGATTTTATTTCAAATCCAGGACAAAAGTGTGGTCTGGAGGCGGAGTTGTGCAGGGGGAGAAGGGGCTGTGGAAGATTTTGAGTTTAAGGGGGGGGATCTGGGGGTTCAGCCCAAGTTCCATAAGGGTGACCACAGTGACCACACCACCGTAGTCATCGCTGGGCTGAGAGGTGTCCCCACCACATCACCCTGCAAGGGGAGGGATGTCCTTGTTGGTAAAGCTGCAATGGCCAAATGCATGGGGCCAGGAGGGAAACTGAGGCACAAGGACCCACATTCTTCATGGCCAAACATCTCCAGGAGGCGATTTGGGTGGGTTATGCCTCCACCTGTGAGCCCTTGGTTCCTCAGACAGGTGGCCACAGTGTCCCAGTTCCACAACTCTCCTCCTGCAACATCCCCTTCTTCCCCTGTAGCTGGAAAACCTCACGAAATCCTCTTCATTGTGCAGGCTTTATTGCTCTATAAAAAGGTGTGGATCTTCGAGTCCAGCCTGGCCAAGGAGGGAGAAAAAGATAAATAACACATTCCCGTAAATCACACTGAGATTAATGGAGAGAGATGGAGAGAAAGCAAATACGGGCACGTGCAGGAGGAGCAGAGCTGCTGTGTCCTTCAGGGAAGGGCGGGTTAGGCTGGTGGTGGTGGGATGCTGCTGGGTCTGGGGTGCTGCTGGGTCTGGGATGTTTCTGGGTCTGGGATTCTGCTGGGTCTGGGATGCTTCTGGCAATGGGATATGTTGGCCACGGGATGATGCTGGTAACGGGATGCTGTTGGTGATGGAATGCCATTGATGATGGGATGCTGCTGGGTCTGGGAAGGTGCTGGCAATGGGATACACTGGTGATGGGATGCCATTGATGATGGGATGCTGTTCGTGATGGGATGCCATTGGCAGTGGAATGCCATCCTGCACTGCCTGAGCACTAATTGCTCCATACCTCAGTTTCCCTTCCCTCCCTCCATCTCTGTGGGACGCTTCTGGGGCTCTCCCTGTTTCCTCATCCCCCCCACGGATCTCCAGTTGAACAGCCAGAGCCCAGATACCCTTTGGCTCCTTGAAAGCCCCAATTCCATCTCCAGGGGCAAGCCCCAGGTAACCTGGATGCTCTGGCCACCAAGCCACGCTCCCACACGCGCTGCAAGATTTATCCCTGGGTAGTTGGCTGAGTTTCTAATGAGAGCCAAGACGGATGCTCCACTCACCAGTTAATAGGCCGGGTCTTGGATCAGTCGCACTAACTGGCATCACTGCACTGATTCCCTTTTTATTGCACATTATAACTCACGCCTGGGGAGGCGGGAGGGAGAGGAGGCTCCTGGTACCGGGATCGCTCAGCTCCAGCCCCTTGTTCAGCGCTCGCCTTTGGGCCACAAGCCCCCAGCGCACTGGCCGTGCTGGGATGGAGCTCGATGGGTGCCCGGAGCACCAGTGCGGGGATGCCAAGGGTGCATCCCTCGCCCCTCCACCTCCAGCTCCTGGCTGGAAATCCCGGGCTGGCGGAGCTCGGCAGAGCCCGGCAGGCTCCGTGCGAAGCTGTTATCTCCCCATCTAGTGACCGCGGCGCGCATAGCAAGATGCACCGCTCCGCACAAGGTTTGGGATGCTCCCAAATCATTTAGGAGACGAATAAACACCGCACGCAACGAGGGCTCCAAGGGAAAAACCCGCCCCGCTCCCAAATCTAAAACTTTCGCGTGGGCGCTCGGATGTGCCACCCATGCAGTGCCCCCCGAGGGGGCGGCCGCATCCTCTGTGTGTGCCCAAATTGGGGGCACCCCGAGGCATCGCCGCCCCGGGAGGCCTGGAGGGAGCTCCGACCGCAGCCGCCGCGGGGATTTTCCTCTGCTTTCCCCACTCAGCAGCCGGCTGTGATTTACGGCTCTCGCCTAAACGCTGCCACGTGGCCGAACTCCCGTGGGCGACCTCCTCGAGCCCCCGAAATCCCGGCAGAGCCCCATGGGATGCACAAGGGGGATTTTTTTGCTGTGGGTTGTTTTTTTTTTTTAGGTTTGGGTTGTTTTTTCCTTGGGTTTTTTGGGGGTTTTTTAGTTTTTTTTAATTTGGTTTGGTTTCGTGGGTTTTTATTTTGTTGTGGGTTTTTTATTGTTTTTTTGTTGTTGTTTTTTTTTTTTTTTGCACCACACACAGTGCTTTTTTTGGCTTTGAGAAGCCAGAAAGGAAAAAGGAGAAAAAAAAAAGACATTTGCTTTGCTTGTGAGGATTGTTTTGGATTGCTATGGATTGCTTCTGTATCTGGAGAGGACAGCAGGGGCTGGGGATGCACCCGTTGGCACTGGGTAGCCTGGGCACCAGGTGAACGCTGATTTTAGGTTCTTTCATGCCAATTTTTCCCCTTTAGGATGATTTGGGGACTGAGGGAGCATTTTTGCTCTGGGCTGGTCAATCCCAACCTATTATGGCAATGCTTAGGCCTGGCTTCCCCACACCAGAGCCCAGCACCTGGGCATCAGAACTTCTATTTTCCCCCCAAAACCAATCCTTGACTCTTTCCCAAATCAAACCCCATTCTCTCCCTTCCCTTTCTAATCTCACAGGACATTTCAAGCTTTACACCCCAAGGCACAAAGGTTCTGGCTCTCACCAGATGAAACGCTGCTGTCGATGCCAGTGATTCATGAATCCCTTTTTTTCCAGACATTTCCATAACTTTCCCAACCTTTCCAGAGGCAAAACGTGGCCAGTAATTGTTTTCATGCAAATTAGAGACAATTAAATCGAGATAGAGTTTAATGGAAGGCGAGATGGACTTTCCACAGAGCGAAACCTGTTTGAATTTCATCACGGCACTAATTGCAGGCTGACTGGGGTGGTTGCACAGCTGGGCTCGGGCACACATTCACCTTCACCAGGTCGATTTTCATTGGGGTTTAGGGGTTTTATCCATTTTACGGCAAAAAAAAGCAAGGTACAGGTCTTCTATCTGCCTGATGCAAGGGGGCTCCATCCCAGCTGCCATCAGAGCATAGGATGGAGGGAGGATCCAGCTTGGGGCAGGAAGGGAAATTTGGGCCTTTTTTGGCAGGAATACAAAAAAAACCATGGGGGCAATGGGGCGGGTAATTGCTGTGGAGCCTCTGGAGCCTTGTGGAGCCCCAAAGGGAGGCAGAACCTCACCAACACATCCACAAGCTCCTCATGCAGTGAACAAGCCACGACAGGCTGAGCCTCCCAGGCTGCAGCGCCCAGCTCTGCACGGGATGGAGCACGAGGAGAATCTGCTCTCCCCACGACTTTTCAACATTTATTTTCTTTTCCCTTTAGCATCCCCATGTAATTCTTGCAAAGAATCACCCAGTAGAGCTCGTGGAGATGCTGGTGCAAACTGGGGGCAGAACCAGGGTAAGGGCTCAGCTCAGCTTTGCTTGGGTGGGTTGGTTGGTGCTCCTGAGGTGCAAGAACAGACCCAAGGTGGGGATGTCCAGGGATGTAAGAGCAAAAGCAACGTAGAGATGCTCTCCTGGTGCAAGAGCAAAGCCATGGTGAGGATGCTTAAGTGGCACAAGAGCAAAGCCAAGGCTGGGATGTTCCCCACCATAAAAATCCAGTCAAACTGGGGATGTTCCTGCGGTGCAAGAGCAAAACCAAGATGGGGAAGTTCCTATGGTGCAAAACCAAGAGAGGTGCTCCCCCCCTGACAAAACAAAACCACAGCAGGGATGTTCCCCCAGACAAGGGCAAACCCAGAGAGGCCCCTCACCAGCCCTGTGATGTCTCTGCACCCCCAATCCTGCACAAACCCACCCAGCACCCGCCACCTCCTACCCCAGCATTTCCACGGAGGGACTTTTCCCCGTGTGCCCTCTCCCTGTTCCCTCATCCTGCCGGCTCTGGAAGGTGCACAAAGGAGCCCAACCCACCGCAGAGCCCGGCGAGGCAACAAGCTGGGACAAGCAGAGCCCAGACAGGAGGCGGCTGCCCAGAAAATGCACCCTGGAGAGGTAAAACCCTCGCGGATTGAGCAAACCCTCCTCCGCCGCCTGTTCCACCGAGCGCCTTCCCAAACCCGCTCCCTCCTCGCCTGCAGCCGCTCGTTTTCCTTTGGATCAGCAAATAAAATGTAATTAGTTGGGGTTTTTTCCTCTCTCTTTTTTTTTTTTTTTTCACACCGTCAGCACAGAGACCGACGGAGTGATTTCAGTCTTTTTAATTTTTATTTCCCCCCACCCCCTTTCTTGTCTTTTCTCCACCCAAAATGGCCGGGTCGGGCAGCGTCTGCAAACAGCATTTGGCAGGATTTGGCCCTTTGCAAAGCGCCTGCGGCAGGATTTGGCCAAGCTGCAACATCCCGTCCCCTGGGATTGCCTCTCTGGGGCTCACTGCCTCCCGCTTGGCTTCTCTAGTGTCTAATATAAGGTTGTGCTCCTCCCTCTGCAGAGGACGTCGCTGCCGTGTCTACTCTTTTCCCAGCTGCCTCATTCAGGATAATTTAGAGGTTTTTTTCCTCCCGCTATTGCCATGGCTGAGAACTGGCCGAATTCCGGTGGATTTTGGCAAGGGATGAGCGAGAACCTCCCCCGTGGAAAGTGTTAGGAAAGGCTCTGCGGCAGGAGGTGGGAGGGGGGCCGGGGGACCAGGGGCACCCCAGGGTGGCGGTGGCCGCGGGATGCCCTCGGTGTCCCCACGGTGTCCCCGCGGTGTCCCCACGGTGTCCCCGCGGTGTCGCGGATGCGCGGACACAACGCTCCCCCTGGTGAGGAGCGGGATCCATCGGCGCTGCCGCCGAGCCGGGCGGACGCGGGGATGGGGAAGGGGCTGCAGCCCCTGAACCGCATCGTCTCCAGCGTGACGAGCTGGCTTTGTGTCCCCAACACCCCCCTCGCCCCCTTCGAGCTCCGCCCCAAACCCTTCGCAAAAAGCGAAAATGCTGCTGGAACCCTGAGGGCTTCGGGGCCGCGTCTGACACTCCCAGACTCCCAAATTTTCAGTGTTTTGACTCTGACCCATTTCATCGATATTTCCCCTCTCGGGAATAAAGCTCTGGGGAGAGGCTTCACCCAGGGGAGGGGCTTCTAACCGGGAAGGAGCAACTGGGGGGTGTCAGGCTGGAAAAGGGGCATTAATTCTGCTGACAGCCCCTTTTGGGGTGCTTGGAGGGGCACATGGGGCTGTTTCTCCTCCAGGGTGGGGTCCCTCCGTCCATATTCACGCTGCTTCACACACTGCATTTAATTATTAATTGCTAATTTTCCTTCAATGCAACCACGTAATTGCTTTTTTGACCTAGGCAAGCCACCCTGGAGCAGCCCTGGGGAAAACAGGGACCTTCCTCTGCCTCTGGCCACGGTCCCCTTCCCCAGCCTCCACCGGCGCCCCCAGTGGAATGATGACATTTTCTACCACTTTATCCTAAAGAATACACCTCTTTTCCTGGTGAATCTGTATTTGCCGCGGTGCCATTGTCCCACTGGAGAGGAGCATCTCGTTTCCTACTTGAATTTATTTATCTGCAGCTCCCCGGCCTGATTGAAGAGCCCTGGGCTAAGGGCCCGTTCTTCCTGCACAGCTATTTATAGACAGGGATATTTATAAACAAGCCAGAAATGCTCCAAATGGATCGAATGACCCATAAAAATAAGGAGATTTGCAAGGTGGAGTTGGCAAAAAAGAAGGGAAAAGCCCCCCAAGACCTGCAGCAACGTGGAGTATCCCCTGGCCACGGGGCATTGGGAAATGGGGATTTGCTGCTTTACTCTTCAAGGGGTTTGGCTCTTCAGGCTGGAAAATGATGGTTTTCCACCCAAAACCACTCCCAAAGATCTCAGTGGCTCTTGAATATAGGAGTCCCTCTACAGGGCTACTGAAAGCAGAGCACTGGCCACCAAAATGCCCCTTCCTGCCACCTCCCACCCCAAAAGGGGCAAGTTTCCCCCCAAATGACAGCCCAGCATGTGGTGGCTGAGCCACGGGTGGGAATCACCCCGAAAGAAGCACAGAATGCAAAACTGGGCAATTCCCTGGGATTTTGGGGTCAGTCATGACCAGGGTGATGGGAAAGGGATGGGTTGTCCATCTGTCCAAGTGTCCAAGGTTGCCACTGGATGGATGGGGATAGGTTTGTGCTTTAATTACTCCCCCCTCAATTAAATCAGGTGCATAAAATCCCATGTGGTGCCATAAAATGGGGCAAAACATGTGGATATAGGGGAAAAAATATATGGAGCATTGCAGGGAGCCCAGAGCCAACCAGCCCTTGGCAGCAACGAGCAGCAAGAGCCACAGGGGGATTTCAGAGCAGAAAAAAAGAACAACCTCTGATTTTTTCACTTCTTTTTAATTTTATTAACATGATTTCCCCCAAAACAGCAGATTTCCAAGTGGACTCAGCCAACACTGGTTTCTCCCGGGGCGAATAAATAAAGCAAAATGAAACCTGCGGGAAGAAGCGTCGCCTGACCTTTTCAAAGACAATTAAAATCCCGATGGAAACGGGGTTTTAAGGAGAACAATCCAAGCTTTACATGGAAAAAAAATAATAAAATCAATTTTTTTTCCCCCAAGGGTTTTTTTTTCCTTTGCCAGCTGAGATGCTGCTGCAGTGGAGCCATTTTATGGGGAAATAAGTGGGGTTTTGGGTGTGTTTGCACCTGATGGTAATTGGGCACAGTGAGGGGAGCAAAAAATTTTCCCCAGCATTTTTGGAGGCAATAAAAGGTTTTGGAGGGGAGGAAATTCTGCCTGGTGGCTTTTTATCCCCCTCCTCGCCCATCCCTGCAGCCTTGCTGAGGTTTATGGAGCCTCTCTGCGGTGCTCATTACCACCACGGCTCTGCTTTTGGACTATTTTAACTTTTTTTTTTATTTTATTATTTGATTTTACAACTCTTTTTTTTTTTTTCCTAGGTAATACCAAAAAAAAGAAGAAAGCACATCCCGCAGCCCCTTTGCCTGGAGGGATCCGATATAAAATACGGAACAATTTGTCAGTTACAACAGGAAATAAAAATGATATATTAGAGGGACAGAGCCAACCTCCAACCGCTCCCGTCGGCAAAGGCTTCACCTCCTCTTGTCGTGAGGAACAGAAATGCCGGTAAAATAGAAAAAACCTGGAGAAAACACATTTTTGGGTGAATATTTGGGGGTTTCAGTGATTTTCCAGGCTGAGGAATGTAAAGACATTTGCAATGGGGATTTTGTTAAGATGGATAGAAAGGAGAGAGGAAGGACGGAAGGAAGGAAAGAAGGAAAGAAGGAAAGAAGGAAAGAAGGAAAGAAGGAAAGAAGGAAGGGTCTCTCCTTGGGCTTTTCCTTCCTCCCTGGCCTCCCTCTTCTTCACCTTGGCCTCCACCTCTGCCACACCAGCCTGGCCACAGCATCTCAACCCATCACACCTCTCCACTTTCCTCATCCTCCTCCTGTCCCCATCCTTGTGTCATCCCCATTTTGTCCCTATCTCTGTCCCCATCCCCATCCTGTCCACATCTGTGTCCCCACCCCATTCCCCATCCTGATCCTGCCCCCATCTCCTTCCAATCCCATCCCCTTTCTAATCCTCCTCTCTGTCCACACCCAGTCCCCCATTCCCATCCTGGCCCCATTCCCTGTCCCCATCCCGTCCCCATCCCTCTCCTGTCCCCATCCTTGTCCCCACCCTTGTCCTCCCCACGGGGATGGCACTAAATAACCGCGGCCACGCTCCCACCTCCCGCACAATCCCGACGCTCCTTCGCCGTTTTGATTTTCTGCTCGACTTTCCGAGCTCTTGCTCCTGCATACAAATGGAGCCGTTACCCCAAATGGAGGAGCCGAGACGGGTTTTTTTGGCCGTTGCCATGGAAACCTTCCCTCGGCTGCTCTTCAACTTTCCAAGCATCCCTGGCCAACGTGGCAGGGCCGTTCAGCTCGAAAGTGGTCCCTGTGGTCCCCGTGGTCCTCACAGGGGGATGGTGGAGATGGGCAGGACAGCCTGGTGGGAACAAACAGGGACCCAAGGGCAGCCAAAACACCGTGATGGGTACCTAACACAACCGTGACCTTGGGTGTCCCCCACCACAGGGATGAGAAATGGGGTTTGGCGGCGAGGGGATCCCCAGAGCATCCCAGGAGGAGAAACGCCTGCAGGCAGCATTCCTGCCGGGAAGGGTGAGGCAGCAGCATGGGCATCGCTGTTTTCAGTGGTTTTACCCAAAATGGGTCTCCCCGGCCATTTTGCAGCTCCTTTATGACCTGCATTACCCAAAGTCCTGATGTTCAGCCCCATAAAGCAGCGGCGGAGCTCAGGAAGCTCTGGTGGCATCAGCTTTGGGTTCAGAGGCACCTCGGCCTCTTGGCCTCTGTGTCAGAGGGGTTTGGGGAAGGCATTTCCACCCCCAAATCGCAGCTCCTGACCTTGAGGCAGCTTCACCCCCACCACCCCATACCTGAATTTTCCCTCCGGGTGGGAAAACAGGGAGAGATGGAGAAAGCTGGGTTTGCATATGGAGAAACTGAGGCATGCGAGGGGCTGCGGTGCCACAGGTCTGCCCGGGGCAGAGCTGGGGGCTGAATTTGTGTCCCCCCCAGTGCAGACCTGTCCCCTCCTCCCCTCCCGCAGCCACTCTGCCTCTGCCTGCCCCGGCGTTGATTTAATGGGCTGTAATGGGCATAAAAATGAAGCCCGTTTAATGGGTTTCCTTCTCTTTTAAATATTCATTTTCCAGAGGCTTTGGCGGCTCTTTTTCCCTCCTTTTGTCGCCGAGGCTGGTGGAACGAATCCCATTTCCCAGCTCACTTTGAGCACTGGCGGCTTTCAGAGGCAGCGCCGGGGTGGCCGTGGGACCCCAGGACTCGCTGCTCCCCCAAAATCCTGCCATGGGAGGGGCAAAGCCTCTGCCCTGGCTTTGGGGTACCCCGATACAAACCTGGGGGTGACAGCAGTAGGGGGGTCAGTGTGTAACCCAGGCAGCCCCCTGCACCCCTCGACCCAAACCTGAGCTCCTTTCCCCCGTCGAGACCTTTTGCAGGGGGGGCTGAGGTGTGATGGGGGTCTCTGGGGTTTTTGGGGGGCTGGTGGGGTGTGGAGCGCCTTGCCGAGCTCTTGGCCCCCGTGGGCTGCCCCGGGTGGGTGGCAGGTCCCGGGGGACCTTGAGGGGGCTGGTCCCAGGGTTCCTGCGCTCCTGGGCCAGCCCTGAGGGTGGAGCAATTGTCCCGAAAATGGGAATTGCTGGATCCGCCTCCCCCGTCCCCATTTCGGGAACCGACCCCAGCTCGGGCAGCGGCCGGAACGTGGGCTCTGCCCTGCGTGGGGTCCGTGGGTGCCGTCTGAGCCCCCCGGGTGCTCTGGGTCCCAAACTGTGTCCCTTCCCCGTGGGGCACCCACTGGTGCTCGTGTCCCATCAAGTGACACCGCCGCATCCCATGGCCCCTGCGCTGGCCTGCGGATCCCCTTCCCATCCTGGATCGCTGCTTCCCTCCCCACCCCTGGCTCTGATGTGTCCCATCCCTTTCCCCACTTTCCCAGCCCGTGACCCACCACCCATCCCACTGCTCTCTGCCCCCCACCCTATCCCGTGTCCCCCCCTCCATCCCTGGATTCATCCACCCCCATCTCTTCTCTCCGCTGCCGGCGATGGGGATCCAGAGGGTGACAACGAGGGCAAAAAACATCCCGGTTTAGCTGAAAATCCTTCAGGAAAGGGAAACACTAAAACGGTGGGAGCAGACAGAGCCCCGGCCGCGGGCGCTGCCGTCCCTGCGGCAGGAGAACAAAGGAACAGCGGAAAATATTGGGAGAAAAGAGGTCGGATTGGTTCTCCCCCCCCCCACCACGGGGTCTTTTGTTGCAGGTTCGTGGTTGGGGGGACGGGTTGTGCCCATAAATCACAGCTCCGTGATTGCGGTAATTGGGGGCCCTGATGGAGCCGAGGGCATCCCCAACCCCTGGGATGGTGAAGGGTGGGATTTGGGGGAGGGGGGGGGGGACTGCAGGATGGGGGCAGTGGAAAAAGGGGGTGACAACGAGGACCCCACTTGTCCCCGAATGGCTTTGCTCGGAGCGGGTGACCTTTCCCGCTCCCCCCCCGCCTCGCTCTGAGCTTTTATTCCCATTTTTTTTTATGTTCCCCCGCTCACCACTGCAGGGATTTGATTTTCTGTAGCATCGTGGTGCAGTGCAGGGGAGGGGAAGAGAGCCGAGCCCCCGCTCCCCTGTGCCCCCCGTGCTCCCCGTGTCCCGCAGCTCCGAGGGCAGCACCAGCCAGGGGACCCCCAGATCTCTGCACCCCCCCAAAAAATAAGGAGGGCATGGACACAATTTGGGGGAAAATAAGGAGGGCATGGACACAATTTGGGGGGAAAATGCCGGGTTTTGGCTTGTGCAGGAGAAAGGATCATAAATGGTAAAGGGAGACGTGAGTGCAGCACCATGTGCATGCACATGTGGGTGCAGGTGTGAACACACAGGTAACCTGCTCACCCCACACGTGCACATTCACCTGGTTACGTGTGCACACACGTGTGTCAGTACAAGCCAGCACATGTTGGTGTGTGCACAGACACGTGCTGGTAGATGCACACACATGTTTCATGTGCACACAGATGTTGTGCATTCACACACTTGCTGTGAGGTCTCATCCTCGTGTGTCCCCAAAGGGTGCTGAGCCCGGTGTGTCCCCAGGGGTGGGAGATTGTCCCTGTTCCAAGGAAATGTCCCTCCCCACTGCATGTCCCAGCTCTGAGACACCCTCCTGAGTTTGAGACACCGTCCCCAAGCCAAGCCAACATCCCCATGTCCAAGTCACTGTCCCTTCACCTCAGATGTGTCTCCAGCTCCAGGTCACCATCCCACGACACCAATCCAGGTGTGACTTGGTCCCCAGCCTGAGAGGCCACCCCAAAGTCCAAGACATGGTCCCCAAGTTGTGTCCCAAGTGCAAGAGACCATCCCCAACCCTGAACGTGTCCTCATGTCCCAGACGCTGTCCCCAGGCCCAGGCATGGCCCCAGGCAGGAGGTGCAGAAGTTGGGCAGGGAAGCAGGAGAGCAGCCAGCTGGGTCTCGGGTCTGCAGGGTGACACAAAAACCCCAAACCTCTTGCTTTCAACACCAAAAACCCTCGAGAGAGCAGCACAAGCAGCTCAGCCTCACACCTGCCTCCAGAGAATCGCCACTGGCTCTGCCAGGCTCTCATCCCCTTCCTGTCAACTCTTCTCAGGGGGACTAAAGCAGGCCCTGAGTCCCCTATAAATCGCTGTCCCCTGCCCATGGCACAGCCCAGCCCCGGCGTCCCGGCCGGACAGACGAGATCCATAATCCTGCCGCGCTGTCGGAGTAAATCTCACAGCTCCTCCAGCATCGCCGAGACCCCAATAAATATCTCCATTTCCCCTGTCCTGGAGGGAAGATCTGATCAGCTTTTAAATGTCAAACGTAAAGTAAAGTTTGTCATAAAAGAGCACGTAAAAAAAAAAAAAAAGAAAAATAGAAAAAAAGAAGGAGGAAAGAAAATCCCCCGGTCGAGGTGGCCGGAGCCACGCAGAGCGTGGCCATGGCCAAGGGAGCTGGGGGGCTTCAGGTACCCCCGTTCCCATCGTTGTGGGATGTGTGGGGACCCCTCCCACCGTGAAAAGTCTCTGCAAAGCCCCCACTCCTGGGATGAGAGGGTATGGTGACAGTGGGGGGGTTAAAGGTGTTTTTGCAGCGTTATTTGGTTGACATCCCAAATCCCCACGGATAAATCCGGCACATCCCAGCCCTTCGCTGGCATCACAAGGGCAAACCCCCCCGAATTTCCCCCAAAAGACAGGTTTTTCTCCCTGCCTGGCTCAGCAGCCGCTAATTCCCTCCATTTTCCTGCCTCCCATGACGCCATCCCCTCGGCTGAATCATGTCGCTCCCTGTTCTAATTAAGCCGTGAGACACAACAGGGCAGGGATTTATGGGCTGTATTTCACGCGTGGGTGCGCGGTGGCACCGCGGCCGCCGGCACTGCACCCTCCTCGGGGGGCTGCGGCACCCCCGGGGTCCCGGTGGCCACCCCCGGGGTCCCGGTGGCCAGCCCCGGGGTCCCGGTGGCCAGCCCGGCGCTGGCAGTGCCCCGTGGTGGCAGCGTGGGTGGGGGAAGACCCCCGAGGAGGCAGGAGGTGGGGAGCAACCACGGGGTGGGTGTGCTCTTCATCCACAGTGTCCTGCAGTCCGGGTGCCACCCTGGGGACACTGGCTGGTCCCCCTGCCTGTCCCCGGTCCTGCGGGTGCAGGGGATGCTCTCGGGACCTCCAAAACACCCTCCCCGGTCCTTCGGGGGGCTCCGGCGGGGCGCGGGGGCTGCGGGAGGCACCTGGCCCTATCCCCATCGCCATCGCCGTCCCTCCCCATCCCCATCCCCGTCCCCGGGGTCTCCGCGGGGTCGGTCTCCTCCCGCCGCCGCCTCATTAAGATGCAGCGCGGGCGGCGACTGCGCCAGCACCGGCACCGGCACCGGGAGGGGAGCGGCGATGGGGCCGGTGGGGCAACAGCACCCCCCAACTCCGCGGGACACACACCCGGGACCCCCCAGCCCCGCAGCCTCGCAGGGTGGGGGGCACCCCCAGCATCCCCCCGCGACCCCCGGCCACGCACAGGCACCCAATCCAGTCTCACGCGTGTATGTCCCCCTGCCTTGCAGCCCCCCGGAGCCCCCGCACCGCCACTCCCACCCCCCAAATTTACATCAGTCCTCACCGTTTCCCCCGCTCGTGCCTCAGTTTCCCCAACCCCACCCCACTGCAGCCCCCTCCCCAAAAAGTGAGGGACCCCCGCGCCCCCCCGCGCCGCCGTCACGCCGCGGCGGCTTCGGCGATCCCACCATTAATCGCAAGGTCAAAGCCATTACGGGGACATTAAACCCATCAGCGCCCGCGGGGGGGCCCGGGGGGATCGGGGGGGGCCCCTCCGACCCCTCGCTCGGCGCACAGAAAGTTGGGTTTTAATTTGAGCCTTTCGGGTCAGCGGCAGCAAATGGAGCTGCGGCTGGAGCGGGGAATAAAACAATGAAATGGGGAAACGAGGGGGGAAAAACGGCAAAGGAGGAGGGGAAAGGATGGGACGAGAGGGCGGGGGAAGGAGGTGCGGGGGGATGAGGGTTTGGGGGGACTGAGGAGTTTTGGGGGGCCGGAGGGTGTAGAGGGGGACTGGAGGGGGGCTCGTGGGGATCAAGGGGGTAATTGGGGGCTGTGGGGATGGGGGGCACCCACCTGCCCGGCCACACCTGAGCGGGCAGCGAACACACACATGTGAACACACACACACACACCCCGCACACGTGTGACGAGGCCACACATGAGACCACCCCCCTCTCTCCTCTCCCGGTGTCTGAGCCTCCCGTCAGTGCCGGCTCCTCGTTATTGATTTCCCGTTAATGACAGTTAATTATCGCGCTGATTTAATTAATGGCCGTGACGGCTCCCGCAGCCGCGCTGCCCAGAACCCCCCGGCTGGACGGGGTGGGGGGGACACACAGAGAGGTGACAGCACCGAGGGGGACACACAGAGGGGTGGCAGCACTGGAGGGGACACACATAGGTGTGACAGCACCGGGGGGGACACACAGAGGGGTGACAGCACCGAGGGGGACACACAGAGGGGTGACAGCACCGGGGGGGACACACAGAGCACCCAGAGGAGGTGACAGCACTGGGGGGGACACACAGAGGGGTGACAGCACTGGGGGGGGACACACAGAGCACCCAGAGGGGGTGACAGCACTGGGGGGGACATCCAGAGGGGTGACAGCACTGGGGGGGACACACAGAGCACCCAGAGGGGGTGACAGCACCGGGGGGGACACTGAACCCTCCCTGCCCCCGAGGGGACACGGTGCCCCCCAGCCCCGGCCCCACACACACCCACGGCCCTCGCACACACATGTGCAAACGCACACACGTGAGCACAGCGAGGCCCTTGCCCTGGGCACACACATGTGCAGGACAGGTACACCCCTCTGGGAACACACCTGGGGCACGCGTGGGCACAGGTGTGCACACACGGGAATGCACAGGTGTGCACACACATAACCAACACATGAGCACACACAGACAGGAATGCACACGAACACACACGTGATCGCACACATACACACATGGACACACGGACACACGCGCACACACATATATGATATGATATTATATGATATGATATACGATATGATATGATATATGATATGATATATATTATATATAATCAGATATTATATATATCATATCATATATCATATCATATCCACACATGTACACACAATGAACACACACACACTCACACACACACATGTACACACACGTACACACACACGTACACACACATGTACACACACGTACACACACATGAACACACACACACACACACGTACACACATGAACACACACACATGTACACACACACACTCACACACACATGAACACACATGTACACACACACACGTGTCCCCCCCACCGTTCCCCGCCAGGGGGCGCCCGCCGCCCCGCCCCGCCCCGCCCGGCCCTCGCCGTGTCCTCCCGGCCGGCAGGGGGCGCTGCGGCCCCGCCGGGCGCCCCCCGAGCCCCCCCGGCCGCTCCTCCCGCCGCTTCCGGCCGCGCTTCCGGCCGCGCCTGCGCACGCGGAGCCGCCGCGACCTGCCCGGCGGAGCCCGGTGAGGGAGAGACCGGAGGGGACAGAGAGAGGGTTATGGGGGGGATAGGGGGTTATGAGGGGACAGAGAGAGCTATGGGGGAGGATAGAGGATTATGGGGGGACAGAGGGTTATGGGGGGACAGAGAGTTATGGGGGGATAGAGAGAGAATTATGGGGGGACAGAGTTATAGGGGACAGAGACAGTGTTATG
>JAWWTY010021920.1:0-63363 GCA_035222235.1 Margarornis squamiger | reverse complement strand
CTCAAGGCTGCCAGAGCTCCAGGAGTGTTTGGACAATGAGACAGGGACAGGGTGGGATTGTTGGGGTGTCTGTGCAGGGCCAGGGGTTGGACTGGATGATGCTTGTGGGTCCCTTCCACCTTGGGATATTCCATGATACTATGAGCCTCCAAAGGAAATACTGGAAAACCTGGCCTCGGGTCAGTCTCCAACACTGAGTATCACAAATGCCCATCCAAAACCCCACCCCTTCTCCTGCCTGTGTGACTCCTGTTCCCTCTGGACTCTCCTCCTGCAGTTGACACCACACGGGTGGCTCTCCGGGACGTGGATGAGAGTGTGCCTGGCTCAGACTACATCAATGCCAACTACATCAAGGTACTTGGGAAAGGGGAGACCCACCTGGGGCTGCCTTTCAGCCCAGCACCGTTTCTGGTGTGAGTTTAGAGCAAACAACCTCTCAGGACCAGTGTCTTTCACTGCCTCCAGGCCAAACACTGGATTTTAATACGGTATCCCACGGGATCTCATCACTCTATCCCACCCTCTTTGCCCCTGTCTAAGATTTTATCTCCATCCCCTCCTTTCCTTACCTATTCAGGAGGTCCCAGGGGCCCGACCCTGACTTTCTGTTATTGAACATTATCTCTGAAATTGTATCTCTCAGCCAAGAGCTGCTTGAAGCTGCATTTCCAGCAATGCTGGCTCTTACACACCATCCTTTGGGAAACCATCAAGGTTCCTTCCAGCCACGTCCACCTGAAACTTCAGCAGTTCCTGCTGGGAAGGCTCCGTTGCACAGTAATGTGTGTTCCAGCAGTATAAAGGTCCCTGGAGGCTGGCAGAGCATTCTCTGATGGCTCTGTTGCAGCTGGTGGTGAGAGTGGCTGAAGAATCTGAGGGAAATCAGCTGGTTTAGGAATCCTGCGTGGCTGAATGTGCTGACTTCACTGCTGAAGCAATTCCCAGCTCCTCACTCCAGCATCCCTGGCTTTTTTCCCCCTCTCCTTTGCTCCTCAGAGCATCCCTGAAGATGGAAGGAGCTCAGAGCACTGCAAGGTCTATATTGCCACCCAGGGCTGCCTGCAGACCACCGTGAATGACTTCTGGGCCATGGTGTACCAGGAGAACACCCACGTCATTGTCATGACCACCAAGGAGGTGGAGCGGGGCAGGGTGAGCATTTGTAAGGTCTTGTGGCACCATCCACAAGGCTGCCAGTTTCCTGCTGCCAGTTTCCTGCTGCCAGTCCTACCAGGGTTCAGTTAAGCTGTCTCTGTCCAGCTCTCACTTAATTTAATTTTTCCTCTGCCTTGTAAGGTTTTAGCTGTTCTTCATGAAAGAAAAACAGCACTTCTCTCTGCACATCCAGGCTCCCCAGCCCCATCAATCTTAACAGGGTGTCCCTGCCAGGACTCGCTTCAAGGATCTGGGGAACTGCAGGTGGCAGAGATAGAGAGACAGAAATCATTGTGTGTGTCACAGCAAGCTGAAAGTGGAGTGGGGGGTGTTGCAAGCTGTGTGAGGGGAGAAAGTCATTATACACCTATTTGTGTGCTACCCAAATGTGTTTCACTAAGAGTGGGTGGTAGGGGCCAGGGAATACAGTGAAATTCCTGGCAGAGCCAGGCAGAGCTGCCATCCCCAGCAGACAGGAGCTAATTAGGATTGGCACAGGCAGCTTTGCTGCAGGGAGGAGATAAAGAGAGCTCTGCTCAGAGCCTCTTTCACTGTAGCACAGGGGGCTGGGCTGGGGGCAGGAGGATGTGGGCAGGCTGTGGAGCCCCTTAGGATGCAGGTTTGGCTCAGGAATGAGGCACTGACCAGACCAACAGACCATAACCTTGGTAAAGCAGTGTGCATGGCTCTCCTTTAAATCTCCTGCCAGAGCTGCATCCCCTGTGGATGCAGCATCCCCCCTGACCCAGGGGCTCAGATCTCCTCTGATCCAGGGGTTCAGATCTCCCCTGATCCAGGGGTTCAGCTACTCCTGATCCAGGAGCTCAGCTCCCCCTCATCCAGGAGCTCAGATCCCCCTGACTCAGGAGCTCAGATCCCCCCGAATAAGAGGTTCAGCTCCCCCTGACCCAGGAGCTCAGATCCCCTCTGACCGGCAGTTCAGATCCCCCTATCCAGGGGCTCAGATCCCCCCTCCAGCCCCCCAGTTTTGGCTAAGGAGCCTCTCTCATGTCCCTGCAGAACAAATGCTTCCGCTACTGGCCCGACAAGGGTTGCACCAGGGAGTTTGGGGGCATCACTGTGTGCCACGTGAGCGAGCGTGAAGCGCAGGGGTATTTCCTGCGGGAGCTGGAGATCCTGCGGCCGGGCAGGGTGAGTGCTGGGGGTGCCATGGGACTGGCACGGGGCTGGCACGGGGCTGGCACCCTCCGGGAGGCAGCGGTGGCTTTTCTCCCTGCTTGGTGGCAATAGAGGGATGTCCCCCCTGCAGGACGAGCAGCCCAGGCTGGTGAAGCACTACCAGTACTTCAGCTGGCCAGACCATGGTGTGCCCAACGAGCCAGGAGGGGTTCTGAGCTTTCTGGACCAAGTGAATCGGGCACAGCGAAGCATTCCGGGCACGGGGCCCATCATAGTGCACTGCAGGTATGGAGCTGTGGCTGGGGAGGGGACACGGGGCTGCACCTGCAGCTGGGCCACCAGGAGGGCAATTGGGATGTAAAGCATATACAATAAAATTATACATGGGATGTAAAGCATATACAATAAAATTATACATACATATATATATATATATATATATATATATACCTAGGTATGTGTGTGTGTGTGTGTGTATGTATATATATGTGTATACACATACAGAGAGGACAATTGGGATATAAATTATATATAATAAAATTATACATACATATATATATACACACACTTGTGTATATTTATGTGTATATGTATATATATATGTGTGTGTGTATATATATACAGAGGGCAATTGGGATATAAATTACATATAAAATTATACATGCATACATATATATACATATGTATATGTATGTATGTGTATATATATTTATACATATATATGTGTGTGTATATATATATATATACAGAGGGCAATTGGGATATAAATTATATATATAAAAATACATATATGTAGAGAGAGAGATGTATATATATACACAGAAGGCAATTGGGCTACAAATGATATATAATAAAATTATACATATGTATACAGATATATAAAAATAAATATATATTTAAAATTAGATATTAATGATATATAGTATAATAAAATAAAGAAAACACGGAAAGCACCTGTGAGGGGGAAAATAAGGTAGTTATACAGCTGTTTGTGTAAAAAAGTAGTTCTACAGCTGTTTGTGTGCCACCTGCCTGTGTTTGAGCAAGAGGGGGTTGCAGGGGCCAGGGAACAGAGTGGCATTCCAGGCAGAGCTGGAGACAGGAGGTATTGCTGAGGCTCCTGCTGAGCTCCTGCAGAGCACAGCGAGGAGCAGCCCTGAGCTGGAGCTGCTAGCTCTGATGCAGCCTGAGGGACTCTCCTCTCCTGAGGATCAGCATCTGGCTTGGCTTGTCTCACACCACCCATGCAAACCTGCCCGGGGGGGATGAATGTGGGAGCTTCACCAACTGGGCAATGCTCCTTCCTGCAATGGTTTTTTGTTTTCTCTCCCCAGTGCTGGCATAGGACGCACAGGCACCATCATAGTGATAGATATTCTGGTGGATATTATCCACAGGCAAGGTATGTGTCCCTGGCCGTGTGCACTCCCTCGAGGAAGGGAGAGGCTTTCAGCAACACAGCACAGGAGAGTCTCTCACTGGCATCAGTGGGGCCAGGATTTCAAGATAAAGCCCCCAAAAAGTCTGTGTAGAAGGGCTGTCACCCTTACCTGAAATTCTAGTACAGTTGTGGTATTTGTAGGTCTGCTCCAGGAGCCCAGAGACAACTGGACCACCTTTGTATCTATTTCATAAACCTTTCAAGGGTGGGAAGTTTGGATTTGTAGGAAGTTGCTGCAGAACAGAGCTAGTTCCCCTCCTCTCCCCTTGCTCCTAGCAACTCAGCCCTTCCTCAGCCCTTCCTCAGCCCTTCCTCAGCCCTTCCTCAACCCTTCCTCAGCCCTTCCTCAGCCTTTCCTCAGCCCTTGCTCAGTCCATGTGTATTCCCTGGCAGGGCTAACAATTCCCTCAGAGATGCACCAGCTGCTTTCACAGCACCCTCAATATTCCGGTGCCTGTGTGCCGGCAGATACCGAGAGCTTTCCAAGTTGTCTTGGGGAAGCAATGCTTGGCATGAATTGCTGCTCTGTAACCATCGTGCTCTGGCCCTGGGGCAGGTCTGGACTGCGACATCGACATCCCCAAGACGATCCAGATGGTGCGGCGGCAGCGCTCGGGCATGGTGCAGACGGAGGCTCAGTACAAGTTTGTTTACATGGCAGTGCAGCAGTTCATCGAGGCCGAGCAGAAGAGGCTGGAAGAAGAGCAGGTGAGTGAGACCCCTTAGGCTTGGCTGCAACAGAGCATCACTCTCACCTTCTCCCTGAAACTCAAATACCTCCAAGATCGAGTCCAACCTGTGCCCGATGCCCACCTTGAGCACTGGGTGCCACGTCCAGTCACTCCTTGGACACATCCAGGGATGGTGATGCTGCCCTGAACACATGAAAATGACCCCCCTGTCCCCACACTGGCATTTGGGATCTTGTGGAGGTTTTTCCTGTACCTGCTCTATGTGGGATTTTATCGTCTCTGCTCTCTCTTCCAGAGGAATAAAAGGAAAGAACGAGACTACCTGAACATTGGTTACCCTCCCATGGAGAAAGGCAGAGCCAAAGGGCAGCCCCCTTCACCACGGAGCCCGTCTGTGTAAGCTCAGGGTCTCTCCCAGTGTTTATTCTTTTCCAGAGTGCTTTTCCCACACCTGAATGCTGACCAGTTGCTGGCTGTCCTGTGGGAATGCCACTTTAATCTGAAAGAAGATGAGGCAAGAGCAGAGGGATGAATTTGAATCCATGTGGAGAGGGAATGTGGGCCAAGGAGCATGAATTCCTTGCATAGGCAGAGATAAATTACCCCAAATGATGGTCTTCCTCTTGCTCCAAGTAATGGGGTACCTGTGAGTGCTGGAGAGGGGGTTTCAGTTGAGGCTGAGGGGTGGGAGGGGACACGTGTCATTTATAGGCTCCATTCCCAAGCATTTGAACCAAGGGGGAAGAGAAAAGAGGGAATGAGAACAGTGGGCACACCATGTCATCCTGTGTACAAGGCTGGGGAGGGCAAAAGGGAGCTTGGCTGGGCCATTCCCACTTCCCACTGGCCTCCTGCCTCTGGGCAAAGATCCCGAGTGGTGAGGCTGTTAATGACAAGGTGCTGTTTCTTTCCCAACAGGGTGGATGAGGAGTCAGCTTCCGTCCTCTACGAGAACCTCACCATCAAAAGCCCAAAGGTTTCAGGGATGAGTAATTCAGGGCGATAGAGGAGCTGGGGTGAGCTGTGTGGAGGCTCTGCAGGTAGGGATGTCCCCCTGGGGTCCCCCAGAGTGTCACCACGCTCTTTGCACCACGTTTGAGCAGCTCCTGGGCAGCTCAGCCTGGGCAGATCTCACAGGCTCTGCCTGCAAGTGTGTGATGAAATTCGATGGAGCCTAAAGATGTGGCTGTGGGAGAAAGGGGGGTGTGAGATCTCAACAGGAAAACATATTTATAATGTTACCAAGTGAGGGGGAAAATGGCAGTATTCTCAATATTATTAATTAATAACAGCTTTCCAAGCTGTTATATCAGGAAACTGTGGGACTCTGGGAACAAGACTGAGCCGTGTGTGCAAACAAGTGGGAGACACTTCACACACTGGGAACATCTCATCTCTGTGACCTTATTAATGTGCTTTTCCCCCAGTTATAAACCCGCCCCCCTTCTCCTTTCTCCTTTTGGAATGCAGGATTTACAGTGTTTACGTCCACCCTTCCCAAGTTCTGCAATTGAGGACAATTTTTTTTGCCTGTCTTGCCTTCCCTGAGCACCCTGGATTTGGAGAGGAGGGGAGAAGCTGCCTGAGAAGCTGCACCTGAGAACATGCCTTATCCTAACTTATTCATGAGAAGGATCTGCTCCCACTCTCCCCTGTATCAGTAGGTTGATATTTATGTGAAAGTGCCTCTGGACATTCATTAGGGCATCAAGGCTCAGCTTCAGGGGTGTGGGAGTTTTTTTATTATTTTAATTTAAAGTTCTTATTTTTTACACACAAATTGTTCAAAGGAACAGAAACAACTCTTTGCTTTGAAGCTTTCCCAGGGTTGTTGCCCACTCAGGGCTTCGATAAAATGTTAATACTGTCATGTTAGGTCAATCATTTCTAAGCTCCAATTGTTTTTAGCTTAAATCCTGGAGAAACTTTGCCTGTGAGGGTGAGAAGTGGAGAGCACTGCCTGGCCCCAGCTGATACTTCTTCTCACACCTCCTTTTGGCTGTAGCAGTTCTAGGTTTCTATGCAATGCTGCCCAAAGCACATGGAGCAATCCCTGCTCCCTGTGTGTGTGCCTGAGAGCCTGCAAACTGCTCTGCTCGTGGCTTTCCTCATTCTTCAGCAGAATGGAGAGGCACAGACGAGCATCTCCATCCCTGTGGGGCAGAATGCTGAGCTAAGTGAAGTCCCCCCTGGGTGCTGAGGAGCAGGGACACGGCTCTGGGCACTGTGCTTTAAGCCAGCCCCTCCTGAGAACAGCCTGGGGAATAATCTGAGCTCAACTTCTTGAGCTGGGCCCCTCTAAGCTCGATGCAGCTCTGCCATTCTTTTGCTGCATGACCTTTTCCCCTTCCCTGCACCTCTCTGACAAGGCAAGTGTTGTATCTGCTGAGCAGGGGTCTTGTAGGTGTGTTTGTGACCTGTGCCATGAAATGAGTGTGTCACTGAGTGCAGTGTTTGCCAGTTCTGTTAAGTCTTAGTGCTTCCTGCAGTTCCAGCCCTAAGTCCTGCCAAAGAACCCCTTCCTGCAGGATTCATCAGCCTGGAGGTGTGTTTTGAGGGGAGCCTTGGGAGTTTTGGGTCTGAGGACAAAGGGCCTGAACCCCCAGAGCAGGCTCAGGGCTGATGTCCAAGTCCTCCTGCATCCCTGGAATGGGATGGACTCTGCATGGTTGGGGTGTTAGTGCTGAGCCAAAGAGTTGAACAAATGCACAATGACACACCTTGGCTGTAATTCCTGGCTGGTCTTTCTGCTCCCTTGTCACAGGGGCAGGAGAACTGTTTATTTTTATTGCACTTTTAATAAATGTTGAATATTCTCAAGGCTTTTTTTTTTTCCCCCCCTTTCTTCTAAGTAGTTTGTTTTTTGGGAAAGTGACTGGTGGTGTGAACAGGGGGACATCCTGGATGTCCCCATGGCCAAATGCTGGTCAGGGAGGGCCCTGTTTTCCCTTCCTTTGAACCTCCCTTGGATCACAAGGAGCGAGAGGTTCAGCTGGGTGTTCCCCACACCTTCAGCCTGTATTTCCAAGCACATGGTGGGCTGGGGATGAGCAAAGGGACGGCCCCCACGAGGATGCTGTGACAGACCACAGGGAACAGCTGGAACTGGGAGAACTCTGTGGCCTGTTTTCTGCTGTTACAGTGGATTTTATGAGGCTGAAAATGTTATTTCCCTCTCCCCTGCCCTCGGGTCTCATCACTGGGAGTCGAGTGATAACGAAGATGTAATGACAAAACACTTCATCCCTCCCGGTGTTTGTTTGCTGGGCTTAGTCCCAAATGTAAATAGAGGAATAATGGAAGTGCCTTCTCTGCCTTGAGCCTTGGCCAGTTACTTTTCCCAGGGACACGCTTAATTTGGTGCTGTGAAGATACCCTTCCCATGACAAGCATGGGCAATGGGTAAGATGAGGGAAATGAGAAGGCCTGTCAAGCCCAGTGGCTTTGGCAGAGGATTTTCCAGTGCCTGGAGTGTTTGGGCAGACGTGGCTGGCACAGGTAGCACCAGCCTGCAGCTGAAGCCCAGGGGAGGAGCAGGTACAGCACACACAGCAGCTCTCCACAGAAATCTCACATAGCAACAGACCTGAGCTATTTCTGCTCTTGCTTCAGCCTTTTCTATTCCAAATTAGATTATTTTTTCTGGAAAAAGGAGACTGGAAGCATCTGTCACCAGCTGGGGAGAAGGGAAAGATGAGCAGGCTTTGCAGCTTCTCAATTTTCCAGGTCAAATCAGGTGAACACGGAGGGAAGTCTCACCTGGGACAAAACCACCCAGATGGTGGAAAGTGTGAATTTGCAGGATAAATGTTCAGGATGGACCAAAGCATTGTGACCTGGGAATGCAGCTGGCCTTGGGACTGCTGAGGGAACACCTCCCCCTGCAAGGAAAAAGGGATAACAGGGAGTAATGGCTGCAAATCGACACCTTGCATTGTATAAAACATAATTTAATACATACACATATAGTACTTGCATACAATACTGTCCTGCATCCATGTCTGCATAGAAAATATTAATTGTGAGCTGCCTTCATCATGAAGACTCTGTTAATCACTGTCAGATCACTGCTTTAAATAAAAATAGAGTGTCAGCCACTGGCCTGTGTCTTAATACTGACACATTTGAAGATTAGGAGGGCAAAGCTGTGGAAAGATGGAAGTTTTTGGCAACAGAGGGGTGAGTGGAGTTTGCTGGTGCAGTAACTCGAGGGCCAGGGGGGTGCTGTGCCTGTGCCTCCCATCCCTGGCTGCAGAACCATCTTCCAGGTGGGGACGAGTGATTTTTAAGCAGCTTCTTAGGAAAAACGAGTAGAATGGCTACTGTGTTCTGCTGAAAAGCTCCTCGGGATGGTAAGACAGGGAAGGCAGCAGGGATGGGTCCGTGTTTTGTCAGCAGGAGGCAGCAGTTACACCTCCAACACTGGGTAACGCACCGAAACCTTTCCAGCGTGCGGAATAAGGGGGTTTGTCATCTGTTTGCACAGCTTTGACAAGTCTTTACCCTCCCAATCCCAGCTCCTCGTAGGAATAATCATGTAGATCCTCCAGTTTGCCCAAAAAATAGCCCTTTATTCCCTCAAGGAGCTCGAGGAACTTGCACCCACTGCCCCTGGAGAGGAGCAGTCCTGGACCGCTCCCTGTGGCTCTCCCAGCTCTGGTTTCCATGGAGAGCCCGGCAGAGGATGCTGAGGCAGCTCCTTGGAGCATCATTTCTGATGGAGCAGCATTTCAGCCCCTGGAGGTGGGTGCCTGTGCTCACGTGTGGGCAGAGCAGCGTGGGCAGTGGGACACAGGGACTGCCAGCAATCCAAGGAATGCTGTCGGGGCGCCGGGTCCTGCTGCTCCTCCCCGGTGTGGGGGCAGAGCCGGGGGCTGCTACTGGAAAGGGGGTTGTGTCACAGACGCCGCCACCGTGGTGGGTTTGGGGGGCAGGTACTCGGGCCTGCTCATGGCCACAGTCCTGGTGAAGCAGCGCAGGTTCCCCGTCTTCAGGGCACACTGCACCGGCCACAGGATGATGCAGAAGAGGATGATGATGAGGGCGGAGAGGAGCACGATGCGCTTCCAGTCGTCGCACATGTCGCAGCGGGACAACCTCCCCGCCAAGCCCCTCGGAGGGGCCTCGGGACTTTCGGGCTTGCTCATGGCCACGTCGATGGAGATGCAGGACTCTGGGTTCTCGGGGTCATCCGACGCCCTCCGGCAGCACAGCTTGGTGCCCTCCATCCACAGCACCTTCTCCTGCTGCAGCTCCGGGGGCAGCGTGGCCAGGAGCTCCTTGCTGGTCTCCAGGGCCGGGGCTCCTTCCACGGGGATGTTGGTGAGCTGCCTGCAGAAGGGGCAGGGCAGCAGGTCCTCGGGCTGGTTTGGGGGCAGCCCCGTGCTCAGGCGGGCCACGCATTCCAGGCAGAAAACGTGGGAGCACTGGAGCAGTTTGGGCGTCTTGAAGCTGTTGTCGTAGGTGTTGAAGCAGATGGAGCACTCGACGGGGGAGGTTGGCTTGGGAGACGTCGGGTTTGGAGAGCCGGGGGAGCTGGTTGGGGACCTTGCCTTCCTCTTGCCATCTCCTGGAGAGGTCACCACAATGGGGCTGATGGGGATGGGGATTTCACCAGGAGATGCAGGGGTCGGGCTGGTGGGAGAGTCCGGCGTGCTGGAATGCCACAGCTGGGAGAAGCACGACATGACGGAGCCCCGGGAGATAAAGAGAGCCCTGGGAGACTCTGGAAGAGAAGAAAACCACAGCCTTCATTTTAAACAAGGTGGAGACACCCCCGTCACCAGCCCTACGTTTAACCCCTTAAAAGGAACAAAGAGCCAGTTGGGTGACTTCCACTGCATCCTGAGCCTGGAGGAGATCCCTGCCAGAGGTGAGAAGGCCACAGGGAGCCTCTTGGAAGCTGCTTCCCGAAGGTGAAGTCAAACCTCCTGCACACAGAAGCAAGGAACCCGCAGAGATCCACCATCAGCCAAAGCCTTTGCACCAGGACACCACGGATCACAGATGGCAGCAGTGCTTCCCCCTGCATTCCTCCCTCTGGGCATGAAGAAACACGACACAAACCTACCCCAGGTGGTGCTCCCCGACACCTGAGCAGGGAGGAGAGCAGAAGACTCCATGAGGGACCTCTCTAGGGCAATCTATTAGTCTGGGAGGCCCTCAGAGATTATGGTGGCAGCAAGAGCAAGGCCTAAGAGACAGATAACACTGTTCAGTCGTGGAGGTAACGGGGTGAGCCTCTTTGGGGTGCTCAGGCTGAGCTTTGTGTGCCCTGATCCGTGGTGCTGCTGCCCAGCGGGTGAGGGAGGCACCTCCCAAGGATGCTGCACGGCTGTGTCCGTGCCCAGTGGGATCTGAACTCCCTCACCTCACAGCAGGACCCAAGGGAGGCGAGGAGATAGTTTTATTGCAAAGTTTCCTGCCCTCAGCCTCAAGCAGCATGAGAAGCATCCCTGCCGTGTCACCATGACACAGCAAGACGAGGGAGGCTGGAGGAAACAGCTTTGGTGCCAGAGCGAGGGACATTCCCTGCTCTTTCCTCATTGCTCTGATTTGCCCAGGGAAACACAGCTCTTCCCTGTGCCCAGCCCTGCAGGAGGGTCAGCACCAAGCCTTGCTGCCCTGAGCTCTCTGCCTGGGGCTGCAGGAGGAGCCTGGAGTGGCTGAGACACCAATTCCAGCAAGCTGGTTTACCAAATGACTCCAGGTCCTTTCACCCCCCTCAGTATTACCTCAAATTCAGGTTCTTTTACACCAGACCTGCAGCTCCAGACACAGCTTTTCAGCTGCTGGGCAGTTTTACCCGAAAGCAAGTGTTTGGCTGGAGGAAATTCCTGGTGACAGTTCCGGTGCTGGATGCCTGGGGAACATCTTTTGGGGATGTGTCACTGAACTGGCCAGGCTTGATTCTCCCTGTTGGGAGATTTGCGGATGACAAGCCAGAAATGGCCAGGTTGGGGCTGTAATTACAGCTCTGCAGCCAGTCCAGCAGTGCCCAGGATGGACCAGAGCCAGAAAGAGGTTAATTTAAGGGATCAGAAAGATCAAGGGTTCCTCACATTGCACTAAAAAAAAAAAAATCTCCATTATTTCAGGGTGGAGAATTCTCCCCTCACAGCTGGCTTTGCCAGAGCTGAAACCAGCCTGGAGAACCTCCCTTGTTTTTCTTCTCTTAATCTAAATGTGACATTTTTGTGAAGCTTCTCCTCAAGTTAAATTTTGTGCCCTTTGCAGCGAGCTGTAATAGTTTTTAATGTCTTTTTTTTCCTGGCTCCAGATCCCCATGCATGTTTAACACAATCTGGCAGATGCTGATGAATTACAAATCCAAGCCCATGCTGGCACAGAGATGAGGAAAACCCTTGGGTTTGTTTCTTCAGTTTGGGGTTTTTTTTAACTAAATCTTCAGTTTTGCAGAACTCCATCCCCTACACCCAGTTCTCTGCAGTTCCTGCGTGCTTGTCAGAGATTCTGAGCAGCAGAACCAGTGGCAGGAGGTAACCTCAGAAAGAGAGAGCCTCTGCTTACACAAGCCGTGATTTCACAACCTCTGTTATGAAATTAAAGCTGTTCTGTTGAGGTTTTTACTGTTCTGTAACATGTCAAAGCAATATCCCGAGAGTAAACTAGAAGTTTACTCACAACAGCTGCTTTTAAGGGAAGAGACAAGTCTTTGCCTGCGTTTTTCCTTCGCTAAACATGATTGTGATACTCTAGATGTGTCTTAGTTTTAATAATAACTTTAGAGCCTGCTCAGTTTTATCAGCACCTTGGTGTTACGTGGCCCCTGGATCAGCCACGACACAGGTAGTTGAATTAAACTGAAGGGGATACAAAAAGGGCACAGAGCTGAGGCATGAGATGGTTTAATTTCCAGGCCCCTGGGACACATCAACCTTCCCCTCTCTGCTTGTGTATTTTGAACAGAATTCATTGGGATTTGGGGTTTGGTTTGTTTTTCTGACTTTTTTTTTAATTCAGACCTCCATGGTCACACTACATCTCCTCAGCCCCTGCTGCTATTTATCTCTTCTTCCCAAATATTTACCTGGGCTTTCCAGAAACTTCAGGAACACCAGCAAACAACTAAACCGTCCAGGGGAGACACAGAATCTCAGTAAATAAAGAAAACTAAACAATTCAGCAGCTTCCACAAGCTTTAGAAATCTTCTTTCTACCCCCTTAAAACCATCCAGAGAGATCCCAGAGTTAGGATACAGCAGGACAGTGGCCAACACTGTCCCAGGGATCCCCTAATGGGATCTTTAACTCTGGACAAGGAACTCCCAGCGAGGCAGGAGGTGTGGAGCAGATTAAAGTCTATAAATACCTGGTCAGAGCGCTGTCAGAAGGAGAAAAGCATGTTCTGGGCTCTTGATTTCCTACCCCTGAAGAGTCTTCCCTCCAGAGGCCAGTCAGGCTCAGGGGCTTTGGTATTTCTACAGCTCCTCTCGGGGTTGGAGCTCGGGGTGGTTGCCAGGCAAGACAAATAAGCTCCAAGAGCTCCGTGGGCACGAGTGGCCTCGCTGCTGCAAGGCAAGGATCTTTTATACCTTCCTGTCTGGAGGTGACTTACCTGCTCCACCTGCCCTTCCCCATCACCACTGAATCATTCCCTGGCTCCGAGCGCTCCCGCTCCGGCCGGTTCCTCTGACAAACAGGGCAGGCTGGAATGCTCCTGATAAGGGACACCTGCCTGGCTCTGCTCGGGGGAAAAGGGTTATTTATTCCTCTCCTCTGGGTCGGGGGAGACCTCTTCTGAGGGCTGGTAAATTCTAGTTTGGAGGGGTTGGAATGGCTTTCCCCCGAGCTGGTTTGTTTGGGCAGATGTGCTGGCTGTGTTTTCATCTCCTGAAAGAAAAGCCCCCCTCAAAAGGCACTTGTCCTTCGCTTGTTTTGCCATAAAACCTAAATCATTTGAAAGTGCCTTACAGCAGAAACCAGATTCTGACAGTCACACTTCTTGTGGTTGGTTGAGGGGAAAAAAAGGGTTGCATTAGAAAAGCCATTTGAAAATTTGAGATTTGAAAGCCTGAAAGCTGTTTATAAATTAATTGAACCACTCTCTACAATCATATGTCTGCTCCGAGCCCCTCTGCAATTATTCAGGGTAATAGTGTAAAGATTGGCACAGAGAGGGAATTTCATTCTTTGCAGCTTAACATAGAGAAATATTATTCCACCTGCAAAGCTTTTGTGGTTCAAAGGACATCAGTCCATGATCCAGAAAAAGAACCAGCAAATTTACATTTGTGGGCAGATAAGGACATAAAAGAAGGGTGGGGGGAGAGACAAACATTCAGAATTTTTTCTAGTCCTTACTTGCTGCAAACACTGTTTTTCTTTGTTCAGTTTCTCAACAAAACCAACACAGGATGGTTGTGGATTTTTTCCAGGCTGGTATCAGGAAGTCCCTCCTTAAAAAATGGGTGAGAAACATCATGGAACTGAATGAATCTCTCGAGACAGAGAATTGTCTAAATCCCATTGATTTTAGGGGCAGTCAGATAGAACTTGCTTTGTACTCCACATTCCTTCAGGTCACACTAGCCAGTGAGCTAGATAAGAGTAAGAGCTTACTCATGTTGAAAATACTAAAGCTTTAGGATTAAAAAGTTTTAGGATTCAAATTAAGATTACTGGACCCTTCCAGGGTGGGTTTGGTCTAAAGCATCTCCAGGGGATCCCTGCTGAGCATCATGGGGGGGTTCCAGAAGATAAACACCCAATGGAGAAGGCAGGTTTGGACTAAACTTTCCCAGCTCTGCATCCCAGTGATGGAGCTCCCTCAGTGAGAGCACAGAGAGCGTGGGAAGAGCAATCCATGCAGGAGGCTGAGCTGGCAGCACCTCACGGAATCCTCCCATCCCTCCCATCTCTTTATGTTGTGCCCAGGGATGAGTGAGGCTGGGAGCAAACACTGCCTGCAGCTGACACAGCAGGATGTTGGATGAATGCACGGAGAGCTGAGTTTTAGGAGTCTTCCTCCCTTAGTCACGTGCAGGAACCCTTTGGGAAACGGGGCTCAGAATGAACAGCATTTCAGTACCATAGCAGGGGGTGATACCTCGGGATCAAAACTCCCTGGTTTGGGTCCAGCTGGGACCATTTTCCCTGGTGGGAATTTCTGGCAAACACTCCAGATCTGCAGAGAACTAACTGGGTGTAGGTGATTTCTCTCTCTGAGGTCACAACAGAGCACCGAGGATTTCATTTCTGATGATGCTCTAAAGCAAGACATGGGCACCTTTTAACCCTTTACCCACCGACTGACCGGGATTACAGGACTACCACATGAGTCAGGGTCAGAGTTTCAGTGCTTCCAAGGCTGGTTTCTCACTGGGAAGGGGTTGATTCCAACCCAGGAGTGGAGAGCCTGGGGCAAACTGGGCGCCCCACGCTCCTCCCTCTCCAAGGAATGAAAGACACAACCTTGGGATGACGAACGAGCAGGGCTTGGCTCCCAAAAGTGAGTGGGAGGCTCGCTGTTATTTTTATCTTCTGCTTGGAGGACCAGACCCAGGAGCTGCAGCTGGGCTTGGGTGGATCCCGGGGCACAGGATTTGTGTTGGTACTTTAGGGAGCAGCGGAGCAAAGAACAAACAGTTACTTCATTAACACTCTGATTTCCTTGAACTCGCTCCACGTGCACAGCTCAGGAGCTCCTCAAAGGGATTCCCTGGCACAGGGGCAGGGATATGCAAACAGCAGCCTGAAAATACCTGCTCTAAATTGATTTCCATGCAGGAATGAAGGTGGTGGGGCTGGAACACTGGGATGAGATGGAGGAGATTCAGATCCCTGGTAAAAGCACTGGGATCTCAGGCAGAACACTGAATTTTCCTGGACTTTTGGGGCTCATTTCCTAAAGAAATGGGTAATGTTATTTCGTTTAAGAAAAGATATTGTAAGCCTTTATTTTTGGTCTGGGTTATGGATTTAGATGGAAGCTGGGAGGGGTGGGTGTTGCACAGGGCCGGTCACAGCAGCCCCAGCCAGAGATCTACTGTGGAATTCCACCTGCAGTGAAAACCTGTGACTGAACCATTGACACTTTCAGTCATCAGCCCCTTCCCACCATCACCTCTCCCCATTTTCCCAGCATCACTGACCAGTGCCACCTCACCTAGGAGTGTGGGTGAAGGCATGAGATCTTCTAAAGGCTATGTATTCTCTCCAGGGGGATTGAGGAAGGTTTATAATGAAAAAAGATTATTTCTAACAGCAACTGGTCGAGACAGGCCCGTTGCAAACTTGCAAGGAGGTATCTCAGTGTGCAGAGAGGCAGAGGAATAAAACCAGACGGCTGGTTACAGATTTAAGCTGTTTCCTTGGCTTGTCTTTACCTCCACCACTGCCCAAATATCTAACTCTTTTCATCCTCTGTGTACTTAGTTTAGCTTATCTCAGTAGATAAGCTAAAGCACCCAGACGAACGGGTGGAAAGAAAAGTCAAAATGCACCAAGCAATGAGCCCCGAAGTTCCTCTGATCCCTCTGATCCTTCTCTCCCTTCATCCAAGGCTGGCTACTTTATGTACCGACAGCACAGCTGGGGGTGCTGCCTTCTCCTGGGTGTTTTGGGTGTAGTTTGCAGCTCTGATTTGTTGGGCTACATCCTAATGCTGTGTATAAAGCTGGGAAGGGCTTTAGGAGGCTTTTTGTGCTGGGAGAGACCCCAGGGAGCAGTTTCTGGAGCACAACAATGTGAAGAGCCAAACAAACTGCATTGGAGCCTGTGCAGGACAAAACTCCAACGTGTGTAGTGCTATTCCTGCCTACACAAGGTATGTAGGTTCAGGGAGCTGCACCTTATTTATATACCTCTAAATATATACATATCAATGGAAAAAATAGAGATGTGCTGGTCTTAACTGGGTGAGAGCCAGCCTGTGTGAACCCCCCAGCCTGGTGCAACAGGGATAGCAGTCTCTGCAGGGTTAAATGCTGACAGCAGGAGAATATGGAGATTATATGGTCAGCTCACACATGCAGGTACCTGCTCCCCAGCTGCTGGAAGCCAGTGAGCACACACACCCCCCCAGCTCGGTGGGGTTTGTGCCATGCCCAGCTCAGCAGCCGGGCTCTCCACCTCCCACTTTATCAGCTGCTAATCAGATGCACAAGAAGTGGGACCTGGTACTGCCTGAGTTTTCCTGATAAACAATTCTTTGGCCCGCAGCTAGCGTTGCTTTTTGATCCCGCAGCGTTCCTCAGAGTCAGAAGGGCTGATGCTCCGTGCAATTACTGCTCCAGGGTGGTAAACAGCTCCATTAAGTGATGTTTCCCATGCTGGCTCACGGAACTCTTTTATTTGCCTGGCTCCACGTGCAGGCAGCTCCCAGCCGGGTGTTGGCTCTGAAGTCTTATCATTGCTGCAGTCGATTGTACCCGGGCTAGACTGGGCTATTTAAATTCCAAAGGATGTGTTAGGTACTGCCAGGATTAGGTACTGCCAGGAAAGAGCCCTGGGGAGTCATCAGATAAGCTGGATGGGAACTCACTGTAGGATAGTTTTAATGTAATTATATTTTACCCTTCTCTAACTGTTTCTATCAGACAATCTCAAGGCACTTCACAGACACGGTGATTTGAGCCTTCCAGTAACAGTGTTTGTCAAACTGGGCACGTGTTACAGCCCAGGCAGTGCTGGGAAATAAATGCTGCTGTGACTGCTGGGCAAGCAGCAAGACCTGGGCAAGTCATGCCCCTTGGCAGGGCACAGTCACTTCCCAGAGCAGAGGGATGAGGCTTTACATCATCAGAAACACCACCAGTTGTGATAAACCACGGACTCATGGGATGGTTTGGGTTGGAAGGGACCTTTAAAGGTCACATTGCCCACCCCCTGCCATGGGCAGGGACACCTTCCACTAGCCCAGGTTGCTCCAAGCCCCTTCCACTAGCCCAGGTTGCTCCAAGCCCCATCCAACCTGGCCTTGGACACTTCCAGGGATGGGGCAGCCACAGCCTCTCTGCCCAACCTGTGCCAGGGCCTGCCCACCCTCACAGGGAAGGATTTCTTCCTGATATGTAATCTAAACCTCTTCTCTTGCAGTCTGAAGCCTTTCCCCCTTGTGCTGTCACTCCAGTTCCTGATGCAGTCCCTCTCTGGCTTCCTTGTAGCCCCTTTGGACACTGCACCATCCCTAGGCAGCTTGACACAGATTTAGAGGAAAATGCTCCTGTTTGAGCCACAGGTTTTGCCCCTCAGGTGACTCCTGTCCTCTAAGTGATGCCCACTTTTCCTGCGTGGGAACCAAGTGCCCCTGTAGTTTAATCTCCACTGGATCCACCTGGCACCCAACTTGGGTCCCAGTTTCCTGTAGGCACCAGGAAAGCACCACGATTAGATAATCATTACAAGGAGCAGAGGCACAGCAATTTCCCTGGCACTCCATCCCTCAGGTGACTATTGCTCCTCAGGCTCTGTGATTCAGCCACTCATGGCCAGATGCTGGAATAGCAGGAATAACATCCATTCCCTGCACATAAGGTCAGCTCCTTTTTTTTTTTTTTCTCTAGCCCATCATTTCTGAAGGAGTAAGTGACTTGGACTGATGGCTAAACTGTGGTTTATAAATCACTGTGCTTAATAAATCCCTGATACCACGACTGGGACACCACTGGCTTTCCAAATGGCTGTGCTGATCCTGTAGTGGCTTGCAAGGAAAGTTGGATATCAACAGTCATAAACAGTGGCTCAAAGGAAGAGGAAATCACACCAGGATGAAGGGCCGTGGAAGTATCCCACGGACCCAGTTGAGGGGATGTTAAATGATCCCAGGAACTGCAGCTCCAGCTCCTGTAGGTGCTGTAAGAGGCTCAAGTGCAGCTGACTGGAGATGTGGTGCATGTAAAGTGCCTGGGAACCAAAGGAATTGCCCTCCTAAACACAAAGGGGATGCTCTTCCCATGGAGCAGGAAGGGCTCTTTTGTTGCCAGCCCTGGAATAAATGAATCCAGAGGCAGCTGCAGTCACAGCATGTTGCTGAGGAGGGAGACAATCACGGAATCACAGAATCATTTACCTTGGAAAAGACCTCTAAGAGCATCAGATCCAATCCCACCAAGCCCACCACTGGACCATGTCCCCAACTGCCACATCTTCTAAATACCTCCAGGGACGGTGATTGCACCACTTCCCTGGGCAGCCACTTCCAATGCCTGACCACCGTTTCCATGAAGAAATTTCCCTTAAAATCCAACCTAAAGCTCCCCTGGTGCCGGTCGAGGCTGTTCCCTCTTGTCCCATTGCTTGGGAGCAGAGCCTGACCCCCACCTGGGTCCAACCTCCCTCCAAGGAGTTGTAGAGAGCCATAAGGTCACCCTGGAGCCTCCTTTTCTCCAGGCTGAACTCCCTCCTCAAGCAAGGGGAAGGGCAGAGCTCACAGGCTCTCACGGACACCTTAATTGCTCTGGTGGTTAATTGCTCTGGTGATTGTCCCAGCTCGTGTTCCTGCAGAGTTACTCACTTCCCGGGCTGCTGTGGTGACATGATGAGCTTGGGAAATGGCCTGTGATGTCAGAGCTGAGGAGGGAATGTCTGCGGGGAGCTCTTGCTTCTCCTCTCCGGGACTTTTCCTTACGTAACAATCCACCTGCCCTCTGCTGGCAAAATCCCCCCTTTCCACGGGTGGAATGTGCTCTGCTGGATTTGCACCTTTACAGCCAAGTGGATTCCTCACCCCACAGTGGGGATGGTTGGCACCACCCAGAGCACATCCAGGCAGGAAGGGGGTGTTGGGATGTTAATTCATCCCACCAGGGACATTTTCTGGTACACCAGACCTGAATTCCAGCCTGTGGCTCCCTACAAGAAGGACCTGCTGGTGGTGGGGATGGTGGTGTCTGTGATCTCACACCCTGACAGTTCTCTGCCAACACTCATCTTTCCAGGTTACAAACAGCACATTCTGAGTGGATCCCTTTTGCTTTCTTCACCCCCCAGGAATCCACCAACCTGAGATGGATCTGGTGATTGACAAACCTTCCCAGCAACCCCGAGGGACAAGGGTGACCTTAAACTCTCTACCTCTATCATGTTAATGGCATTGAGCTGAAGGAGGGCAGGCTTGGATTGCATATTAGGAAGAAATTCTTGGCTGTGAGGGTGGGCAGGCCCTGGCACAGGGTGCCCAGGGAGGTTGTGGACTCCCCATCCCTGGAAGCGTCCAAGGCCAGGTTGGATGGGGCTTGGAGCAACCTGGGCTAGTGGGAGGTGTCCCTGCCCATGGCAGGGGGTGGAATGAGATGAGCTTTGAGGTGCCTCCCAACCCAAACCATTCCATGACTCTATTCCATGATTCTCCCCACCCCAAGGATGGACCACTAGCCTTCCTTCTCTTCCCCCCTCCCCGATGTAACCCCACAGTCCCTATGAGTGACCTGAGAAATCAGTAAAGACACTTTTGCATAAAATATGCAGGACAGGGGACGTGGCAACCCCTGGAATTTCCAGCTGCAGGAAGGAGACCATCACACATTGGCCTGCACTGAGCTCAGAAGAGAGTTGTGGGATTTGTCCCTCTGCAAATAAAGGAAAGGCAGAATCCTTTCTGTGTGTGATAAAACACAGAGGAACAGGATAATATTTGTATTCACAGTGCAAACCATTTCCCATCTGTTCCTGCAGACACTAATGCTGGTTTACACATAAAATGCAAATGTTTGTGGGTATTTTTACACTCAATTCCTTCAAGCCTCCTCCTTTGCTAAACAACAGCTACTTGCAGGGAGTTCAGTGGGAAATGAGGATGCTCAGCAGCCTCTGGGAACAGCCCTTTGGCTCTCCCAACCCAGCCCCGTGCCCTGCCACTCCTTCTGAGTGAAAAACTACAAGACGAGAATGAAGTCTTTGAAAGTTGAACTATAATTGCTCCATATTCTCCATAGAAATCCTCTGTCTAGTTAGAAGGAGGAAAGATTAAGTTCTAGATTGTGGATCTGAGGTAGCAAACCCCCCGAGCCCTGGCTGAGAATTCAATTATCAAGGATGTCACGTGGATGTTACTTGTCTCAAGACACTACCTGTGCCCCAGAGACCCCTCCTACCACTGCCCCAGCCCTGTGAAATGCAGCAGGGAAGGTATTTCAGCTCTCTTGCTTCGCTGTGGGCCTTTAGTGAGAGGGAAATATCTCACTGAACAAACTCAGTTGGTGTTCCAGGCTTCCCATCCCTCAGCCTGGACCTGGAATTAGCCAGGCAACACCCCCCTGAAGGTCAACACCTGGATTTAGTTAGTCCTCAAGTAAATAGTTCTCACTGATCAGAGCATAAAGTGAGAGCTGAGCTCCTCTGGAGAGACTTTGATGTATTTTTAATGTACCTGCTGCAGACAGTGAAGTGTTTTAGCAATGGATGTGACATTAACAGCTAAATTTGTGCACCAATTTGCTTTTCCTAAGGGCAGACTTAAATATTTGTACAACCAACATGGAACTAAGTTCCTCTAATCCTTCTGGCTGCTCTTGCTAATGATCAATATGATGATATAAAGTGATTTTTTAAATTTTTTTTTTGAGGAACAAACTTCCCTGGGTCTCCTGAGTGCCTTTCTTTTCCACATCTTGTGCTTCCTGACCTGTGAACAGCCCAAGTCAGGCTTGGCACAGTTTTCAGTGGGGAAATAAATCTTGGCTGTGATGCAGGTGTCAGGAGGGGACAGGTCTCTGTGTTCTGAAAGGGCTTTTGATCAAAACTGACACCAGGGAGACAGAGATGAGGAGAAGACATCGGAATATCTCAGTGAACTGTGACAGTGGTGACAAAAAATGAAGTAGAAAACAAAGCATGTGTCTCCTGCTCTGCAGATTTGAGAGATGCACAACAAACTCAGCGGGTCTGATGCACACAGGGATGCTCCCAGTGTTTGTTTAGGGAATTCCTGTTTGGATGGAGCACTTCCACTCGGAGCTGTGGATCCCACACCCACCTCCCCAGAGCACCCACCCCCAGGAAACAAAAATCCAGCTCCTTTCAGTCTGCTGTTTGTTTATAGCAAGAAATAAGGAGCAGTTTAAACTCCTCCTGCCCTACAGGTGTCACCTTGAGCAGGGTGGCCTCCAGCAAATGCCACATGCCAGGATTGTACAGATGGGATTTCAGGGCCATGAGTGGGTGTCTGGGGAATTGCTGGTTCCTCTGCTCACGTCCTGTGTGTGCAGGGAGGCACGTTACAGGTTCTCAGCCCTGGATAAACACCCCCTGTCCCTCTTCTCCAGGTTCTCAGCCCTGCATAAACACCCCCTGCCCCTCCTCTCCAGGTTCTCAGCCCTGGTAAACACCCCCTGCCCCTCTTCTCCAGGTTCTCAGCCCTGGATAAACACCCCTGCCCCTCCTTTCCATGCCCCCAAGGGATGGGGAAGGAACATCCTGCTGGGAAAGGAGGAGCCAGAAGGGTTTAGGGATCTCAGTTCCCAGCATTCATGATGGATTGGGGCACCACGTAGGATGGGAAGAGCTGCTGGCAGAAGCTCCACGAGGTGCCAGTGCCCCTTCAGGAGCCCTGTGGATTCCCTCTGGGTTCCCTATGGAACCACAGCCTTGGGCACAGCAGAGCTTGGCAGAGCCATCATTAGAACATTCCTTCCCCATCACCCATCCCATCCTCAGTTCCTGAGAAAAATGCTACCAATTACAGTAGGATGAGGATTTGGTGTCATCCCCTGAAGGGTTAAACACACCTTTCACAAAGTGGCAGATGAATTCCTTGGGTTTTTATTGTGTTCTATGGATTGGCCATATTCTTGTTCACGCTTTGCCCTGGATCTATAATTGTTTACTTTTCACCGTAGAATGTTTATCAGCATTCAAACAATCATATATCTTGTTTATTTAACGTAATTGTTTGTATTTACTGTGAACAAAGTAGCGTTCAAATATTGCCACCTGTGGAAATGATGTGTTGCTCCTGGACCCAGAAAACACGGAATGACAAGTTTAATGGATGTTAAATAAAACAGAAGGGGGGGAAAGGGGACAAATAATTGAATCTTTGGCTTAATATAAGACAAGGGGAGGGTGAAAAAAATTCCAGATGAGAAGGGATTAGCAAGCTCCTGCAGGCATTGCCATTGGGCAGGTGTTGATTTGGAAGGACTGGAGTATAAATAAGAAAGGATTTTTTCATCTTTATTTTGTCTCTTATGAACTGAGGACAGGATAGTGCTAATCAAGTGCTGGAAGATTAACTGCAGGAAAGTGAGTGGTAATTCTAATTGTGATGCCCACCAATGTCTCGTGTGACAGGCTGGCAGCTGCAGGATGGAAGTTGGAGGTGCCTTTGGTTTCTGGAAGTCGTGTCACTCGGCAAAGCCTCACGGAAGAGAACACAAAGTTGCCATGACTGATTCTTCAAAGAGAATTTCCTTCCTGCTCTGTGTATTGGGAAGCCAAACTTAGTGTCCAGGTTATTTTCTATAAGCCTCTCTTGCCATAAGCTGAACTAATTTAAATCAAACCCTAAGTTTTAAAGCCAGCAATGGATTTCTCCCGCTATTCGAGACAACAGCTTAAAGCTGAATCTGTGGCAGGCTGGGAATGCAAAAGGGAGGGTTTGTAGAAGGGCTAATGGCTTTTCCTCGAGAAATTCTGTAAAGCTTCGAGCTGTGAGAATAAGTGAGAGAAAATTGCTCTGAGCTTTAATGGAGAGATGCAGAGATATGGATCTGAGCTGGGCTCATGTGCTGCTGCTCAAACTCGCTGGTAACGATGGACTTGCATAAAAGCAATAAAAAAGCCACCAGGCTCCCTGTTCTCTCTGCAGCTCCCTGTTCTCTCTGCAGCTCCGTGCATGCCTTTGGAATTTGGCTGTGAATTTCCTGGATATGAGAAAGAGCTTTACAAAGTCAGGGATGGAAAGCACGAACCCCCAGGGCCAGTTTGATAAATGGCACAGAACTCCTCTAAGTGGGAGAGCCACCAAAATCACCTGGGTTCGGCGCTGGCCAGAAGCCTCCAGGCAGGAAATCCTGTTGCGCAAATGCATTTCCTTGTGGCTTCCTGGGCTGGGAATTTTCTTCAGGAACAATCCATCCCTTAAAGCTGTGAAGGACTGAGGGAGCTGAGGTGACCAGGGATTGTCCTCCTGTGCTGGGGCACCTCGAGTGCTGTGGCCAGTTCTGGGCTCTTCGGTTCAGGAAGGACATGGAGGGGCTGGAGCGTGGCCAGGGAAGGGGCTGGAGAAGCAGAAGAAGCTGAGGGAGCTGGGGGGGGCTCAGCCTGGAGAGAAGGAGGCTCAGGGGGGACCTTCTGGCTCTGCAACCCCCTGAAAGAAGGTTGGAGCCAGGTTGGGCTCTGCTCCCGGGGAACAGGGACGGGAGGAGAGGGAATGGCCTCAGGCTGTGCCAGGGGAGGGGCAGGTTGGACACCAGGAGGAATTTCTCCCTGGAAAGGATGGTCAGGCATTGGAAGGGGCTGCCCAGGGAGGTTTGGAGTGCCCAGCCCTGGAGGTGTCCAAGGAACAACAGGACATGGCACTGAGTGCTCTGGGCTGGGTGACAAGGTGGGCATCGGGCATAGGATGGGCTCAGTGACCTTGGAGCTCTTTTCCAACCTCAGGGATTCTGGGATTCAGAGTTTTTGCTGTGTCTTTGCTTGCCTGTTCCCTTGGCTGCTTTTGGGAATCCCTGAAGCCAAGCTTGTCCTCTCCAAGTGCTTTCTGCTCACTCTGGAAAACGGGTGAGCTGATTCGTCTCTTTGTGGGCAGCTGAAGGTGCTGTGAGTGCAGCACAGATGGGAAGAGGTGCTGATAAAGGAGGGATGTCTCGGGCTGGAGTGTGGGGAAATGCAGGAGTTCACAGCAGTGCAGATAAAGGGAGCTCTGCAGCAGATTCTCCTCACCCTTTGGAAGTCGTGGTGCTCTGACAATGGCTCAGGTGTCACTGGGATGCTCCAGACTCCTTTCTTTGATGCAAAAGGAAAGATGAGCAGCTTCTCTCTAGGTGATCTCGTGCCTCTCATACTGAAGGGACCTATGTTCTGGTTGTACATCCACACACACATGTATAGAGGTGATATGTATAAAGAAATATATATGTGTGTTTTATAATATTTAAAAAATAAGCTGTCACCCATTGATTTATTGCTCCAAGTAACTGCTGGGGAGAAAAAATACACACTTGGCAGATTAATTGAGTGGCTGGACTCAGCATTTTCCAACCTAAATGATTCTGTGTGGAACCTCTGTCCACTTTTGTGTTGTCCCAATACCCTCAGAGTCCAAACTCCCTGGGCATCCATGGAATTCTGTGTGCACTGGTTGTATTTCACTTCTGGATGCTTCAGATTAAAAGGCAAGTTTTACCTTGTTGTGACTGTTCTAGAACATCAGGGAGCTGCAGAATTGGACCACATGGAGAGAGAAATAAAAGCAGCCTTCCTCTCCTGGACTCTAGTTTGAAAAATGCCCTTAAAATTACAGGGCCACTCTTCTTGTGGAAACTTCTTGCCTGTCAAGGCTCCTGGATCCAGTCAGGCTCTTAAGAATGGCCTTGACACAAGAGGCATCTCCCTGCCTTTCTGCAGCCTCTGCTCCAAAGGTTCATCCCTAGCCCTGCACTGATAAAGGTGAAATTGTAAATACAGGTTTCCCATTATAAACCCACAGTTTATCTTTTTAAAAAGTGCTGCTCCACAGAGCAGCTCTCCAGTAAATTAATCTGTCAGCAAGAAAAAAAAAATCCCCAAACAAAACAAAGCAACGAACCCAAGAGCTCTGGGGCTGCAGAAATGATGACATTTTATTTTTAAAATATAGCAATTTTTTTCTGATTGCTCAGGAACGTTTCTCTCTTGCTCCTGCCCTCGAGTTGGAAAGCCACTGCTGTTCATCTTGCCCACATCCCTGTTAATCTTCCAGCCCATGATCCATGCCAGCACTTCTCATTGCTGGGACACCTGTGCAATACCCTGAGCTCCTCAAAAATCCTTTCCCTGCCATCGATTTTTGTGCTTATCAAGCCAAATGAAAAATCCTACCAAAGCAGAATGCAATTTACTCTTTAATAAACCTCAAATGGAAGTCAATATATCACTGAGAATCTCTTTTTCAATGGGATGGTAATTAAAGCTATACATTACTGGAAGCATTAAAGCTGCAACACACTTTTAGGTATGTTTATAAAGCTTATATTTAATCTTTGGACTCTCAGCAAGAGCCTCAAGAATGATTCCCCCATCCCTTTTTCACCCTTCTCCCTGTTTCTAAGGTATGGAAAATGTTTGCAAAGCCATGGAAATTAAACAACATTTAAACCTCATTAGCTGTAATTCATATAATTATCATATTTGATAAATTTACCTTCAACTAAGCATGCAGAAATAAGGGTTTCATTAAGAATGATGAATATTTATGGGGTTTTTCTCACCTCCTACCTTTGTGGGCTTTACAAATATTTGCACGTGAAGCCACTGGTTGGCTCTATAATAAAGGAGAGAAAAAAAATGAACCTCTAATATTCTGTGTAGAATTTGCAGAGTGCAACTTCTAGTCTGGAAAAGTTCAGCTCACAGACATGACCAAAAAACAGGAATCTTTTCCATGTAAGTGGAAAGGCAGGTATTTGGGAGGGAGGGCAAAGGCAAGATAAAGGTGATGAGCAACTCCCAGCATGTCTAGATGGAGCCTCCAAGGTGTTTAATTTCCATGCCACAACCCTTTTGTCAGCTTGCAACTGGCAAAGCATCTGATTTAAATAAGCAGTTGACTTAGAAATGCCAAATTTAAATGCATATGTGCTCCAAAGTGGGAGGAATAACCCTGGGATTGGGGAGGTTGCCGGGCCTCGTGTACATGTGAAACAGCAACAGGTTCAAAGGGAAAAAGAAACCACATAAAAAGCAAATATTCCTGGCAGCCCCTTGCAGAATAAACTCGTGCCTGTGGTACAGTCTGTGGTTTGCAGATATCTGGGAGTTATTTACAAAGGATTTACGTATCAGTGCTTGACCAAGGAAAACAAAGATCACAGAATCAGCTGGGTTGGAAGAGACCTCTGAGACCATCACGTCCAACCCTTGCTCCTCTACAGGAATTCTGCACAAAGGACTTCACACCTCCATGGAAGAGAACACTAAAAAAGGTTAAAAGCACTGTACAAAGCAAGGTTTTGAGCTTCTGGTCTTTACTCGTGCTCTACAACAGGAGTAATAATTGCTCAGGCAAGGGCTGGCTGTGTTTTACAACAACCTGCACTTCCCACCCGTGTTGGTGAAACCACAAGCAGAACAACCACGGGAAACGCAGCATTTCTCTCCATAGGGTGACCACCAAGAAGGTTGCCCATCAATATTTTATTCTTCTGGCTCTAAAGTTTTGGGGTTGTGGTTATTTTTTGGTGGGTTTGTTTGTTTGTTTTTTTAAACTGGAGCAGCTTCTGTTTCGGTGCAATATTCTTGCAAGTGAAGAGGAGGAAGGTAATAGCTCAGGGAGAAAAAAAAGGACTTTCATTCTTCTATCATAAATCATAGCAACCTGGCACATAAGAATAATTTATTGTTGTGTTTTAATGCCTTTTATTCACTATCAGACTCCACGTAGCCTGTGAATTGCTTATCTCAGCCCCTGCTCTAACCCAGACAGCTCTTAAGCCCATCTGTTGTTTTCTTTTGAACTCTGGAAACATCCTCTTTATGCATCAAGTCTGGGGCTGCTTTTCATTCATTTTCTACTTTTAAACGCTCAGCATTAACCATGAAAAGCAGTTATGCTTTAATTTTCCTTTCTAGAGCATTGTCTTAAGGGAAAAGACAAGTTTAAAGGAATATTTTATTGTGTATAAAATATAGGTGGTGGGTCAAGTGATGGGCGTGCTTATCCTGGTAGCAACAAAAATTTTAGCTTAATAATAATAGTAAAGGGAGTTACTTCTGAAAACTATTTTTTAATTGGTCTGGAATTCTAAAACTTAGGAAATAAAGAAATAGAGGGTATATTGGGAGCAGAAGATCTTAAGCCAAGAGCTTTTGCTGGCTTGGAGCATCTACATGGCAATAAAAACATCCACATGTTTTGTGGATGGTTCAGATTTGAAATATCCTCTGCTCTGAGTGACAGGGGGTCTTTAATTCCCAGAAATCACACAATGAGAAGTCAGGCAATCCTCTTTGTCAATTAACAGATATTTACTCTGTTTATTTCTTTTGCCACCACCTACCATTCCTCCCCAGCAATTCTATCTCACAGCAGTGCTGCCCTCTGAATTATGGCAAATAAAAATAAAACAACTATTAAAAAACCCACCCCAACTAAAATAAACCAGCTAAAAAATAAAACAGCTTAAAAAACCAGCTCTGCCTCTCCACGTGCACGACTTTTTGCCTTATAAATTAAGATGTTTGTTGACTCTAAATTCAGATTTCACCATTTCCCCCTTTCCTCCCTCATCCATAATCTTGGAAGTAGCAAATCTTTTTCTGCACGTGTTGTAGGGGAAGATACTGAGTTTCAAAGTGTAACTGGTTATGGGAAGTGTAAGGAGTTTGTGTGTCAAGCCCTAAACTATTCCCAGGATTTCAACCACAAACTCTTACAGGGGTTGAATCCATCAGGCAAGAAAAATTCCAGTCCCACTGGCCTGTCTTGTGGGATGCTGGTGGAAGGTTGGGCTGGGAAGGGATCACAAAAATCTCAAGGAGCTGCAGAACAAATTTCAAGTGACACTTTTATGAAATAAAGCAAAGCACAGCTGAGAAAAGCAGGAGATAAATGTGTTTCCCTGGCTATGAAGTCATTGTAAGTCTTGCAGCTCGTGAGCAGAATGAAAGGCGGAAGGTTTAATGCATGAAGAGATAAGGCTGAATTTTGTACCGAGATGAAACAGTGCTTTTAACTCAAAATGCTTTGGCACAGCATAATTTTATATGTTTTTTTGCACCCAGTAACTCTCAGAATTCAAAGGCGTTTGAGAACTGCTGTAAGTGCTCTGTTAATGTGCAAATGATGCGACTCCCGAGTTCTGTGGAACAAAAAAAAATGAAACCAATTATGATAATTCTGCTGCAGCTTCAGCACTTTTCACTCTGGGTGTTCAGCAGAAGCTGCATTTTGTGCTCACTGGGTGCCACAAAGAGCACAAAGCCAAGTGTGTCCACCCACTTTCATCTCACCGAGGGAAGGGAATTAACCCACGAGTCGTAGATTGAATTATATCTGGGGGAGGAACTCCAGGATTGCTGGCCGGGGAAAGTTCTTTCCTGCTGATTTCTCCAGCCTTGAGAATGAAGTGCTCAGCGTTCCTCGGAGGTTGCAGGCTCTGCCCTGGGACATTTCACCTCCTTTGGGAGGAGGAATGGCAACAAAAGTACCAGATGGGGTTTGTGAGGAGCTGCCCCCAGTGCACAGTTGATAAACATTCAGCAAAACTCAACAGGAGTTTCCTTGGGAAGTGCTTTTTTTATTCCTTTTTACACTCAACTAGGTAGTTTCTTCCTCCCTGGATAAAATATGTCCATATGTGATCCAGGAACTTCCAAGGAATTTCAACCTGCCAAAAACCCTTTCCAAAAGCCCCACGTTGGGTCACAGAGACCTTTCCCCCCTGACGTTTGGCCTCGTCTATGAGATCTTTATTTTGACCTGGTTACAAGATGTGCTGACGCCTCAGACTCGGAACAAATTTAATTCTGCTCTTCAAGAGGAGGCAGCTTGTGTGGAGTGAAGGTGAAGATTCTGGGTCAGAAGAGCAGCTCTCAGGTTGCCTTTCATTGCAAGGCTTACTTTAGCTGAGAGGTTTGCAGGAATATTCCTGGCTCTCCTGCAGGAAAATTCCAGCTGGGACCTGGGAGTGGAGGATGCTCAGGTGAGCAGGCAGGCAGGGTGATGCTCCTGTCCTTCTCAAGGCTTCTTTTATAAAACCATGGAATGCTTTGTATAGGAAAGCACCTTAAAGACCATTTCATTTCATTTCATTTCACTCCCCTGGGATGGGCAGGAACACCTTTCACTAGACCGGGTTGCTCCGAGCTCCACCCAACATTGCCCTTGAGCACTCCCAGGGATGGGGCACGCACATACTGGCAGCCCATTCCCTCCTTTCCCGGAATTCCCAGTATTTTCAGGATTTGCGGGCGCACAGGCCTCACCCCGCCGCCTCCCCCTCCCTCCCGCCGCGTCAGCGTTGCCAGGCAACGCCTAAAATGGCGGCGCCCGCGCAAGGCACGCCGGGACTTGTAGTCCAGCGCCCCTCCACCCCTACGCCCTGCCCGCCCTGCGGGACTCGCTCTCCCATCAGGCTGCGCGAAGGGCCGAGCGAGCGCATTTACCTGCGGGGAGCGGCGCACAGGTGGGGCGCGTCGCGGGGGCTGCTGGGAGTTGTAGTTTGCGGCCGCGGGCCCTCTAAGGGAAGCGGGGCGGCGGGTGGCGGCGGCGGGACTACAACTCCCAGGGCGCGGCGGGGGCAGCGGGCAGGGCGCCGGCGGAGGGCGGGGGGTACGAACGGGAACCCCGGCGGTGGCGCCGTGGTGGGAGCTCAGGTGAGTCCGCAGGTGAGGAGGGGAAGGGGCGGGGGACCGGTGGTGACCCCCGGGCCGGGCGGAGAGCCCAGGGCAGCGCCCCATTGTTCGCGGCGTGCCGGGGCGGCTGATGGATTTGGCGAGGAGGGCGAATTGCCGAGGGAAAAGCCCCTGGAGGTGTTTTGGGCTGAGGGGGAGGCTGGGCAGGGTCGGCCCTGGCTGGTGCCTGGGAGGGTTGGCAGCGAATCCCCTCCTTCTCATCCTCCCTGGGTGCTTTATTTCCTCACGAACTAACTCAGTGTAATGCAGTTTTTAAAAAACGTGCGATTTTTTAAAACAGTCTGAGGGGTTTGAGGTTGTGGGTGTTTGGTGTTGCTGTTTATGTTGGTGAGTTTTTGGGGGGTTTTTTGTTGGGTTTCTTTCTGGGCAAACTTCCCACCTAATACACACTTCAATAACGTGGATTTTTGTTGCACCGTTTTGGGGTAAAAAAAGCCCCCAAACCCTAAACAGGCCATACAAACACTGGGACTGTTGAGCCTGGAGAAGAGGAGGCTCCAGAATGACCAAATTGTGGCTTTCCAGGACCTGAAGAAAGCCCAAAAAATCATGGAGAGAGACTTTTGACAGGGGCCTGGAGTGACAGGACAAAGGGAATGGCTTCACATGCCAGGGAGGAGGTTTAGATTAAATATTAAGAAGAAATTATTTGCTCAGGTTGCCCAGAGAAGCTGTGTCTGCCCCATGCCTGGAAGTGTCCAAGGCCAGGTTGGAGCATCCTGGGCTAGTGGAGAGTGTCCCTGCCCTTGGGTGAGCTTTCAAGTCCCTTCCAACCCAAACCATTCCACGATTCTGTCATTCTGTGACATGTCCCTTTCCCATCTTTCCCTGTAGCACCTTCATTCCAAGTGTTGTAACAGCAGAATAGGTTGCAGCAGTAGATGCTGGTGTTAATTAGTGTTTGCTTAAGGCAGATGTGCAGCAAAGCCTGGCTTAAGGTAGAGCTCAGTGGAGCAGGTGTGTGGTTTTAATTGCTGGGTGCTGGCCTGTTGCATAACCCTGGGGATGGAGGGGTAGGATGGTGGTTCTTTCCACAGGGGCATGTTCAGAAAGCTGGAAAAACAAGTCCTCCTTGAGGCTGAGTTTGATAAAGGATTGTTTTGTTCCGAGCACAGCCCGTATCTGATGTTCTGCCACACAGGTTTGTTGTGAAACAGCTGCAGTGTCAGTGAGGAATCAGCAGCAAACCACAAACCTCAGGGCTTTGGTGTTCCCTGGGGAGGATGCAGAGGACTCCTGTGGGCCTGGGGAGGAGCTGGTAAGTGAGAGTTTACATTTTTGCAACCCTCTGAGGCTGCATTTGGACTTTCCTGTTCTCAGGACTAATTCAGGGCCACATCAGAATGAAGAAGCCTCTGAGTGGGGTACAGTTTCCAACTCTGATCTGCTGAGGGAATTATGAAACCACCTGAAATTTAGGCAAAGATTCTTTTTATTGCCATCTTTTTCCAGAGTACCTGAAGAAATTTCTTTGCTCAAAAAAAAAGCTCCAGCAAAGCTTTAAGCAAGAAAGACACTGATAATGCAGCAGAAATAATGGTTATACAGAAACTGCAGGCAAACAGATAAATTAAAGGAGTGGGAGGGAAAAGTTTTCAGGTGCTTGGTGTTCATGAATTGTTTGTGTTCCTTTTTAAAAGCAGCCAGAGGAAGAATCCCCTTAGTGGCTGTGTTTCACTCGTGTGTGTTGTGGCACTCAAGCTGACAGTGATTTGAGGTTTGTTTCAGATGTGAAATTCTGGTGTGAAATCCTTGTTTTAATTGAGGCGTTTGCGTTGGCTTCAGAAACACAAACACTTCCTAATTCGGGCTCCACTTTGTGCATGACATTATCTCCTTTTCCATAATCCAAAGAGAAAGCCCTGCCAAACATGAAACATATTTTATGGTAAATAGCTTTGCTGTGGGCGTTTGCTCCTGATAAAATCCACGTCTCGTGGGATGGTTTGGGTTGGGAGGGATCTTAGAGATCATCCTGTTCCGCCCCCTGCCATGGGCAGGGACACCTTCCAGCCACTTCCAGCCTGGCCTTGGACACTTCCAGGGCTGGGGCAGCCACAGCTTCTCTGTCCAACCTGTGCCAGGGCCTGCCCACCCTCCCACTGAGGAATTTTATCCTAATATCCAACCCAAACCTATTTTCCTTCTTCATTTAAAAGCTGAAACTTCAGCTCCTCTGAGACAGTGTTCTATATTATTGCATTTAAAGACTGGAGACTGATACTTTTCACAGGAATCACCCTAAATAAAAAGTAGATATTTAGTGTGACTTTCATGGCTTGAATTTCTTGAGTTCTGTATTATTATATCTTATGATCCTATGTTATGTTGAGAAAAATTTCTATTTTGTTAATAGGCTGCTAATTTTTACTGGCTGATAGAGAATCCATCGTGATGTGGAGAAACAGTTCTGGGACTGAGAGTAAAATGTAAATGGAGTAAATATAACATATATCTTTATGCTTTAAAGCAGCTTGTTCAGCTCAGCTTTCCTTTTCCTGCAGTTCAAAGTGGTTCAAACAAAAACCAGCCAACCACCCACCTGTGGAAATACATATTAATTTCAAATATTGTCATTTTCTCCTGGAAATAAAAAATATTGGCTGATGGTTTGAGGGCAAATTGATCCTGTGTCCCATTTCTGCTGGAACAGCTGCAGGGCAGATGTTGTGAATTGTGGCTGAGGACAAATGTGTGCCCATCAATGCAACAATATTGTTGATGAGTGGCCTGAGTTATTTCAGGCATGGAAATACAGCCAATATTGAGCTCATGCTGGATAGCTGTTTGCATTTACAAAGAGGAGGATTAGGCATTTACAAGTGACTCTTTTTCCAAATATTTTCTCATTTAGCATGATTTGGTCCTGGATGTTATTTTTCTGGGTAAGAAGAATATATTGTTTAAACAAATCTGCCTTTTATTAGTATTTACAGCCATTACAATAATCAGGTATTGACACAAATCTGTGCAAAGCATCCAAATCGATGAAATAAAATTATTAGCAAATCTCTTTCCCAACTCAAACTGTTTTCCCCCCAGAGGAATTCTTTGGCAGCCAAGGAGCAAAATCTCATTTCTGAGGAGAAATTGTAGAAAACTGATGGCAAAAGTCTGTGCATGTCTAAAATTGTTTTAACATGAGATAATAATTAACATAACACAATTAACATGCTTAAATTGGAAGGGATCAGGCCAGTGCAAGGTTTTCCTGCTCTGCCCCAATCCTCAGTGTGGAAATGAGTTGTAGCAGCAAGACTGGAGTGTGGTTTTCAGGATTTGCAGCCCTTGATCTTGGAGCTTTCACTGATAGCAGGGGATAATAATAAGTTTTCCCAGCAAGCTGAACTAATCTTATTTTGAAGTTGAGGCTCTGTGTAAGTGATGTAAGGAAAAAAAAAAAAAGCCATCCAGAAATTAATCACAGGAACTGCTCAATGATTTTGTTCTTCAGAAAAACAACTTGCCAAGGGTCACGGTGCATACTTGGCAGTAATTTAAAACACAGCCAGTGGATTTTTATTTAACAAAAATAGTAACAATTTTCAGTTTGTGAAATGAGTCACTAAAGGAGTTTTCCCCTACAGCTGAAGGCTTTTTTTTCAGACACTTTGCTTTGCTTTGAGGGTCTTCTCTGTCCCCGTGGTTTATGTATAATGAAAAAGGCTATATTTTCCTAAGTGCAGGCTGCAGGTGGAGTAGTTCTGAGAACTGCCTGTGGCTTCCAACATTTATAGAGCAGAGAAAAGGCAGATTTATATATTGACACAGGGAGGGGCTGACACTGCACATCAAATGTGGTGCCTTTTATTTTATCCAAACAATTTAATGTAAGAAAAATGGACTTGTGTGGAGTTACATGGCAATTGGAGGAGTTAAAAACAAGGCAGAAGGTCAGTTCTCGGGCAATTGAGAAAGACAATTTATTAACAGCCAGACCTCATTAATGCTTCCTACCTCATTAATGCTTCATGGCTGTGCTGCCATGGGAGAACTGAGCTGCTGTACTGCCTTGCCTTGGTGGCATGTGCTCTGTGTGCTGCTCCCAGTCCATCCCAGTTCCACACGGAGCCCGTGACTGGGGGTTATCGCTGGTGGTGCCAGGCAGGACCTGCTCATTGCAATCCCATTGATTTTCAGATGCTGGGTGTGGAATAGTCTCTGCTGTGGCCCAGTTTGGAGCAGGCTGATAAGGCTCCTTGTTTCTTAGCAACCACAGTTCTGCCACAGCCAGAAACCTGCCCTTCTGCAGCTGCAGGGAAAATCCTGAATCTCTCAAACTCCTATCTTGACCCAAGGTAAGTCCTTCCCCTCCTCGTGGTTCATTTAAAGGCCTTTGCCTCAAAGAAAAGAGATGTGTGGGCAAAACTCCCTTAGCAAAGGGGAAGCTTAACTTCTGGGGCATTAATAAGTCATTTATTTCCCTATCTCAATGTAGACCTGTGTCTTTCCTGGGCATGGAGGTGCCATATGTCCTTCTCTTAACAAGACTCGTGGCAGAAGTTGCCAGCAAATCTACAGAGAGTTCGGTAGGTGCTTCGTGGCTTTTGTCTGGCTGGGATCATTATTTTCCTCTCCTACTGTAGTTTATAGAAGGCTTTTTAATTCAGCAGAAATTACTTCTAGTGCTGTTAACTGACACCTTTGCAGTGGGTCAGTTTGCCTGGTAAAGCAGGGAGTTCTCCTTGGCCATGTGCTTGTAGGACAGCAGGGATGCAAAGGGTAAAGCCTCATAAAAAAGCACCCTGAGGAGCAAAAAACCTCCTTAGCAGTTTAACTGCAAATAATCCACACCCTGGGCACCCAAAAGTTAACTTTTCAAACGACTGAGGAGCTTTGAAGCTTCAAGTCACAGAAAAAGGTCAGAGTATAAAATTCTTTTTGCAGGAGGGTTCAACCAACAAAACATTTTGAAGGAACTGGTCTTAATCTGCTTGTTTTTTGCTGTGCTCCACCCACCCAGGATGCACCAACAGTGGGAAACCAGCCTGCTCATGTCAGTTTTAACAGTCCCAGCCGTTTGTCCTGGTAACTTTGATCTTTGTCACCTTCACATTTGATGGTGTTTGCTGATAAGCACAACGATATTTGCTGTTACATATTTGGTATATTTAAATTGGTTTTATGGCTGGGTCTGGAGCAGGTCTTGTTACTTTTGGCCAAGGTTTCTTCAGCCCTTTTTAAGGCTGATTTGACCTGTGTTCTTCTTTAGAGGAATGTACCTGCAGGATGTGGGAGTTTGGTGACTGCTTTTTCTTGTCCAGGTTCAGAGAGTGGATATGCCCAAGTCTCTCTGAGATGTTACAAATATCTGGAAAGAACCACAGAGTTTTTAACAACCATTTATCTCGAAGCTTTATGTCACAGCTTGTTGCAATTTGTAAATAATTTGGAAACTGGCATTTATATAAACAAACGAAAATTAAAAATAAACTCCGTGCCTGGAGGGTATGTGAAGTTTTGCTTTTATAATAAATATTGAAGGGAGAGGCTTTTGCAGTTGTGCTGGATTGCTCTGAGTGTAGGTGTTGTCACCACTTGGAATATTCAGTGAAAACTGGGGCTTGCCAATAGTTTGCTGAGCAAATCTGTCTGGGAGTTTGTGTGCTGTTGTGGGAACTCCCCCTCTGAATTCTCCTTCAGATTGAGCAGGGCTATTTCAAAGCTGTTTTTGTCCAGTGTCCCAAGCACAGTGTGCTTTGCTCTCAGTGTTGTTGGGGAGCCTGGTGGTGCCTTCAGCTTGTTCCCTCCTGCTGAAGCTGCTTCATGCAGAAAGAAGAAGCTGCAGCAGGTTTGAACTGAGCTGCTGCTTCTTCCTCTGCCTTCTCTGGGGACGTTTTTGCTGCTCTTGAAGCATTTTAAGAGTTATATCAAATGCAATGTGATTTCTTTTCTCAGGTTTCAGAGACAGAATGTTGTGTGGATGTGTTGGATTCAAACAGTTCCTGTCCAGTGACCAACCAGTGCAGCCCAGGTATGGATTGTCATGGTTTATCATGGAGTGGTTTGGCTGGGAAAGGACCCTAAAACTCATCCAGTGCCACCCCCTGCCATGGGCAGGGACACCTCCCACTAGACCAGGTTGCTCCAAACCCCATCCAACCTGGCCTTGACACTTCCAGGGATAAAAATTCCCATTTTTCTTTTTTATTAATACCAAAGCACCTGATTAATTGGGGATTAAAGTCAAAATAATGAATGCATGTACACATCAAAGTCTTTCTTCCTCTACATACACAAGCAATGCTGCTCATGACTCACAAATGTTGTTCTTTCATGGTAAAGGAAATAAAAAATTATTGATAAGGTTATTCTTTATAGCTTTTTATTTAGTGTGCACTTGGATTATGTAAGAGCTGTTGTAAATGCTTAAAAGCCCTAAAAGCCCATATAATGAATATAAAAAGGCAGAATGCTGTACTGTGTATCCAAGGCAGCACTGAGAATCATTTCAATGGTCTTGTTGGCACAGAATGCCTCATTCTTCCTCCTGCTGTACACCTGGAGTTGTTTTCTTCTAGAGAGAGTTAAAAACTTTGCTTCTCACTCTCCAGCAGTGAGGGGTGGTTCTCTTTTAATGCCATTTTCTTTAAAATCAGAGAGTAAAAGCAGGAAAAATGACGTCAGAGCCCAGAGTACGAGAGAATTAGTGACTTTAAAACTGGGGTCCACTCTGTGATGGGTGTTAGAGCATTTTAGGCCACTGCTTCATTAACTTCTCTAACAATTGCTTCATTTAATACATTCATTTCTGCCCTCTAAATGATCTTAGATATGCTATAAACAATTGCCTCCAAGTTAAGGCATTAAGTTCTCTTAAATCTTCCTGTAATCTGATAATCTCCCAGCATCCTTGGTGTCACACAAGTGCTTTGGTGCTTCCTCCCTCTTACTCTGGGAAGGCTTTGCCTTCCCACTGGGGCTGTTTGTGTTTGGATGAAGTGGCAGCTGCAATTTAGGATTGTGGCATCAAACCTGCTGCTTCTCCCTGAGGAAAACGTGGCAGCAGAGCTGTTTTTAAATCAGCACCTTGCTAATGGTTTGCTTTATGGGATAATTGATACCACTTTGGCTCAAGGCTCTCCAGAACTGGATTTTAGCCAGCACAGGAAGTTTGTTGGGTTTTTTTCCCTTTAAATGTAGCCTGGAATATGATCCAGCAGGAAGATCCTTCTAATCTTCACGACTCAAGCCTAAGCCTTAAGTGAAACCAGCACAGCTTTATTGTATTAAATGAAGCTGCTGGTGAAGATGTGCCCTAAAATTCGTTTTTCTTAATAAAGACACAGCTTTATGTGCATTTAAACATAGAGTGGGAGATTTAACATTGGAGGCCTAGGCCAGGTTTAATCAGTCCCCTGCATGGTGGGGTGACTGATAGAAAGCACTCACCATCTGTCACACAATAGTTTAACCAGGCTTGACTTGCCTTTAAAGTGAAACAAATCCCACAATGCTTGAAAGCCCTGGGAAAAGCACTTTATTGTGGCAGTATTTGTATTTTAATTTGCCATCCTTCAGGGGATTGAATTGAATACAATTCCAGCACCTTTTTCTTTTTTATCCAAGTACACCCTTTCTGCTTCTTGGCACGTTGTCCCTGCCTGTTGTATTTTCAATATTATATATATTAAAATTGCATTAAATTTTGTTTCTATGACCCCTGAAAACAATAAAATTACTCTTTTTTTAGTATTTGTGAGGGAAGTTGCACTTTGGACACTTCCCATCTTGCTCCAGACTACACCATGTGCAGCAGGGAGTGGAGCTGAGGTGGAACTGCCCTCTGGGGGTTGTTTGCTTGTGACTCTTTCTCCTTTTTGCCCTGTGGAAAGTTGTATTTTTTCCGGAATAAACACTTTGAAATGAAACTGATGTAATAGAAACAAAATGAAATGAACAATGAAAATAATAGTGATAGAATAGGAAGCAGGAGATGTTTGTAACCAGCAGAGCAGAGGGAGTTTCTGTTGTCTCTGCCTCTTTCTGGAGACTAAGAAATACCCAGAGACTGGCAAATATTTGTGTGCAGTGTTGCTTTTGTTGTTTTCATCCCTCTGTGCCTCTTGTTCCCGTGCAGGTTGTTACAGGAGATGGAATGAGGATGGCAGCAGCAGCTGCATTAAATGCAAAAATGAAACCCTGCCTGTTTCCTCTGTTTACAATCTGACTGAATGCAGAAATAGTGAGTCATTTACCAGCCCTTTGTTATGGTTTTTAGCCCTGAGATCTCTTCTTTCACGTGTGGTCCAGCAAAGATTCATCAAGGTTTTTATTCCCCCTCTTTTCTAAAACTTTGCCAAAGTCCTCACATAACTCTGAGCTTTTGAATGTGCAACAAAATCTGTAAAACTGCAGTGATGTGGAATCATCCTCAGGAGGGGAAAACCCTTCAGAATCCTGTTATGCAAAGGCAAATGCAGCATTAAATAAAAGTGATGAACTAAACCAGCCCTAAACACCAACGTGATTGATCTCCCAGAGTGGGATCTGTGTCAGACACTCAGTGAGTGCTGAATTTGGTGGCAGCTTTAATCTGCACTGTGGGTGTTTGCCAGGACTTCTCCAGAGCACAGAACAGCTCAGGCTGTATTGGAGGTCTCTGAAAAATCTCTTTTAAGGAGCCCAGATTTCATTTTGTGTCTGAGCTTTGTTGGAGAGGTGAGAACCATCCAATCCCTTGTAAATAAGTTTAATGAAACACATCAGAAACTTGACCTGAGCTCCTGGGAAATGCAGCAGTGAATTATTTCCTTTTTTTTTTTTTAATGGCAAATTTTGTTGATGTTTGTTTATTGCTTTTTAAAACAAATTTCCAAAGTGATACGACAAATTTATCATGAGAGAGATCAGGATTCCTGTACAATTCCAAATAATTGCCGAGCAGTTAATAGTCTTTTACTAAGATTTTCAACAAATCTGTGGTTCCTGCAAGGTTTGACTCTATAAACATTGTGTTTCATTGCAGCTGGTAGCAGAGGGATGAATTTCCAAATGAATATAAGCACTGTAACTCCTTTCCTACAGAACATAGGTGAGTAAATGGGAACAGCCACTGAGGGCAGGCTTGGTGATTATTCACTCTGTACCAGCCCCTGCATGACATTGGAAACAAGTTGTAAAATAAGTTTTTCTTGTGGGTTTTAATTAGGTTTTATTGAATTATTAGGCTTTATTTACCTAACAGAGTTTATTCAAAGTGTAGTAGCCATTTTTTTGCCTTTCCTGGCTTGTTCTCAACAAGAATCTTTCCTAAATCTGAGTTGGATTTTGAGGTGACTGTTTTACTGAACGGTTCTTTCCCCCTGTGATCTTGAAGTGATTTTCTGGTACAGGTTGAGCTGGTTGTTTCTGAAACCAAATAACTGAGTTTTGAACTTTATGTTCCAAGATTTTGGGGCTTTAGGGGAGAGGCAGCACATCACACATCTCTCACATCCTGCTGAGCCTTTCTCTAGGTTGGTTTTATCACAGGCATTGCAGTTTAATCTCCTAAAACTGCTTGCACACTGGTAAGAAGAATACAAATTGAGAATATTTAGGCAGCAGTTTCAGCAAGAGACTGAATAACATGATTTAGTGCTAGAAGTGATGTAGTGTTTCCTAGAAGGGAAACTCAACAGCCCTGGCAAACATGGGTGCTGCTGATCCCTTTCTCATTTGTCTTGTCTTGTCTGTATCCTCAATTTGAGGCATTTATTGCTCTTCAGAACATGCACTTCTCCAGCAGAGAATGAATATCAGGAAGTTGGTCTTTTATCTGTTGTCTAACCCTTTTATTAGAAGAGATTTCTCGTGAATGATGGTCTTTTCTCTCTCTTTATAATGTGTTTTTTTTGCACAGGGGGCCCAGAAGTGGCAGCCTCTCTCATCTTAGGGACATTTTTCATCAGTTTATTCCTGATTCTGTCTGTTGCTTCTTTCTTCTACCTCAAACGTGCCAATAAACTTCCTAACATTTTCTACAGAAGAAACAAAGGTAAAATACCTCCAATTGTCTATTTAATCTTTAAATGAACTTTGCTCAGTGACTTGATTTAAAACCTTTTAAATTTCTTCCTCTGTGTTATATATCTCAGTGTAGCTGCTGCTGTTTTTCTCTGTTCATCCAGAGCAATGCAAACCAGTGACAAGTTTTCTCCTGCTGTGTGTTTTTAGGGTTATGTTTTCCTGGCACAGCAGAGATCTGGGTGTGTTGGGGTGCACATTGCAGTGTCTCTCCCTGACCAAGCCCTTGGTTCCAGAGGTTTTCCAGACTACAATGCTTGACTTTAGCTGTCACTGAATAGTAGACATTTCTGAAGCCTTACAAAAAGCAGTTGCTGTTTAGTCTTGGATTAAAGAGCAGGGAGCAGTAATAGCAAAGGGTGGTGTAGTTACCATGGATGTGGCAGCAGCAGGAGAAAGGGAATGGAATTAGAAGTTCCTCATTATTGCTCTGTAGTTAAAAATTCAGGATTTACTGGGGTTTGGAAGAACAAACTGCCTTTTCTTAAGCAAACATCCCTTAGCTTTTCTTTTAAATGGAATTTATTCTTTATTTCTGCCACTCCTGTTATTTGAGAAATGAAGCTAGCTAAGTAAAATCATGGAATGGTTTGGGTTGGAAGGGACCTTAAAAACCCTCTGTCCTGTGGGCAGGGGCACCTTCCACTATCCCAGGTTGCTCCAAGCCCTTTCCAACCTGGCCTTGAACACTTCCAGGGATGGGACAGCCTAAACTTGACTTGATGGCAAAGTGATTCCAGCAAAACTAGGGAAAGAACCCCTGGGCTGTGCTTAGCCAGGAGCCCCAAGACTTTAGATATCAAATACTTCCATTTCTGTGATGTTCTTCTGTGTGCCCACACTGGACTGGTTTAGGTTTCTGGGAATTAGTGAGCAAAACATGGGGAAGGTGATATTTCCATGATTCCCAGTGTTTTACACGGAACTGGGGCTGATCTGGGACTCAGTGCAGTGCCTTGGAATGATTCCCATGACAACCTCGAGCCCAGATTTGCTGTGTTAGAGCTCCTTCTGTTGAGAGCAAGCTGTTTACTGTCACCTCTGCTAAACAACCAGCCCTGCCCAGGCTTCAGCCACGTCTCACAGGGCTCTCACAGCAGAAATGAGCTAAAAAAAGCAAAAGCAGGGGCTGGGGGGAGCAACAATTCCAGTCTGGCTCAGAATGTTGCATCTATTCACAGGGACTCCCTGGCCCATCACATTTCCAACCTCTGTGGTCTCCTTGCATGTAAAAGTTCCCAGTGAGGGCTCTCTGAGTCTGAACTGATCAGTGCCACAGGAACTGCTGGTCTCCTTGAGGGATTGAAGCCTCTGTCTTGCTTTTCCAAGTGAATTTAGTTAGTGTGATGTTCTCCTTCAGTTTTTAGGGGGTCAGGAGCTGTTGTAGGACACCACACTCTGAGGCTTCAGTGATACTGGTCTGACTTCCCTGTTTGGTGCTGCTAATTCACTCTGATCCAGCAGGATAAAGGAATAATGGCCTTCTGTGAGGGAGAAAACCTTACAAACATTTCCCTGCTGCTTCTCAGCTTTTATTCTGTCTGGGGGTGATGATCATGTGGCCAGTGAAGGCAGCAACCCCTCAGATAAAGGGGTGCACCCTTCACTGCCCTGTTCTTTTTATTTGTGCTGCCTTTTTCTGGCTCAAAGTGACATTTTTCCCATTGAAACTTCTTCCTATTAAAGAGGCTGCTGGGGCTGCCTCCCTTGGAAACAAAGTAAGTCCCCCTTGAAGACCTTTGCAACCCTTTATCTTGAACCTTGAAGAGAGTCCTACACCCAGTGTGTTCTCCTGGTGGATTTTCTGACTGTGCAGCTCTGTTTTGGTGGAGTTTTGTGACAAAACTCTTTTTTTTTAGCCATAGAACTGTTCCATGCATGGATGTATTTTTAGAAAACTAGCAGTTCCAGCCTTCTAGATTAATGAGGGCTAATCTATCTCTTTCTCTCTCTTTTAGCATCTGTTCTCCAGCCTAGTGAAACAGTAAGTAAATTCTGCTCTTCCAACAGGAACAAGCAAATAAAACACCAACTGAACAATAATTTAAACTGTAACAGTTCATTAATGAGCTCCTTAATCTCATGCATGAGACTGAAACAATATAAAAGATGTTTTGAGGTTCTTTCTCCAAACTAAAAGGTGAAAGATAAATAGTGACCATCTGGATTCTACTGAATTATTTTTCCAAGCAAAACTGTGTACACAGTGAATATTAAACCTGAAATGTTGCTGTGTTATTTTTTAATGAAAGACTGTGAGAAGGTGCTTTGTTTGACATGTTCATTCTCCTGTTCTGTGCAGGCATCCATGATACCTCCCCCAACTTCTTCAGGTGAGGAACTGCTCCCTGGCATGTGCTGCTCCACAGATTTCACCTGTTGGCTGTCCTTTCCCTGCTAAAAAGCAGGGAAACTGTCTCCAAGTGGGAATGCTAAGAATACCCAGCAAGTCAAAATAACGATCTGTAACGAACTGTGGAATCTGTTGAGGGGACAGAAATCCAATGAGCTCTGTCCAGTAAGGCCTTTTTGATAGGATTTATTGCTTTAATTAATGCAGGCAGCCACTATTGATGGAGTACTTGATGTGAAAATAGATCTGTGACAGCTCCTAAAATAGATCTTCCACTCCTGTCCTAACAGAGAAGGCTTACAAGGAGATGCAGCATTTTTTTCCCTAAGTAAATTATTCAGTCTGGGGCCTATTTTCAGGATTAGATTCTCCTTGACAATGCCAGGTTGGCTCATTTTCAGACTTGCTGGTTTGAAGCTTCTCAGCTTCTTGAAACAAGTAACACAGACTGCTTGGGACCCCCATTTAGTGTGTGTGTGTGCTGAGGGGGGTGGTATTTTGGCTCTTTTGGGCAAGGTGTGATTTTAATACGTGCAAAACTCATGGAGAAATGAATTGCTCGGGGAAGATTTCTTTTAATCAAGATGGTATCATTAAAATTTCATTTTTATTAAGGCAGTCTTTAACTTTAGACATTTTTAGATGTGTTAAACTGACAGCCAATGCTGCTTGTGGAAAGTGTTGGTCCCTTTACCTTAATTTATCCATTGAGGAAGTTACAGTTGTGAGGGATTCTTAGGGCTGAAAAGGGAAAGCTCCATGTACTGTAAGCACTTCAAATAACAGAAATGCCCCTTTATACCGAGCATCTTATTTTCTAGGCCATTGGAAGCTTGTTTCCAAAGGTTATTTGTGGACTTCTGCACTCTCAGCTCTATGTAGGTTTTTTTTTTTTTATGATTTGGTTTTGTTGGGGTGTTTTCCCAAGTCCAGGATGACTTTGGTCACTGAGGAATGAGGAATTCACAGAATGCCTGAGAGTGGAAAAGCCCTCCCAGCCCACAGAGTCCCCACCCTGTGCCCGATGCCCACTGACTACCACATCCAGTCATTCCTTGGACACCTCCAGGGCTGGGGTCTCCAAACCTCCCTGGGCAGCCCCTTCCAAGGCCTGCCCACCCTTCCCAGGAGGGAATCAGTGCTGAGGGCACATTTCTGGAGCAGGTGCTGACGATGTTTCTGTGCCTTTCAGTCCGGAAGCCGCGATACGTCCGCAGGGAACGGTCCCTGGTCACCTCCACCTCTGCTGTCATCATCTCCTCCTCCGAAACCAGGGTCAGCAATGTTTAGCCTTCACTCTTGACTGAGGACTTGAAGTGTTCATGGTGTCCAGGAACCCTTTTCTGAACCCACTGAAGTGCCAGGAAAACGTTGCAAGCAGCTGACCCTGAATGGAAACCAAATGACTGTGTTAGAGGGTCTGTGCCAAATGTCCTGCCAGGGATGAGCTGCTGGCAGGTGACCTCCAGTTCAGTGAACTCCTTTGCAATGCACTAGTCCAGCCCTGGGGGCTCCTTTCTCTCCTGCAGATGCTGTGTTTGAAATCTCTAAAGAATCTGCCTTGCTTTGGAACACTTTCTGTTCTGGCAAGTTCTTCGCCCTGTGTTGTGACGTGTCCTGTGTCCCCAGGGCTGGCTGGCTCAGTGCTGCAGGCCAACACCAAATCCTGGGCTTACTCAAGGATGTGGACTTGATGAAGGGACCCACTTGGGAACACTTAAGTGCCACTTCTTTAACAATATAACAATAATTAACATGCAGAATCCTTTGGAAGCAAATAATGCTGCACTTGGGGCATCCTCTGCAGCCTCTGACACAGCTGACCCTGGTTTTTAACTGTGAATATGGACCCACCCTCCAGATACTGTGGTTCTTGGTGCTTTGGAAGGCTGTGGTCAATATGGGAATTTTTGGGGAAGTTTTCAATTGGTTTCAGCTCAGTCCTTGGCTAAAGAGTTGTTTGCTGGGGCTTTGTACCTGTCCCTGCTGGCTGGGACACCTGGGAACCCAGAATTCCTGCAGGGCAGTTGTTAGACACGTCAGTGAGGGTTGGGATGGACTGGAGAGGTCAGGGAACCTCTGCCAATGCAATAAGGGGTTTCTTTGGTCAAGCCCTTCATTAACAGGAGCTGAAATCTGCAGGCCAGCACCTTAGGACAGAGCTCAGCAGAGATTTCCTCGTTCAAAGCACCAGCCTAAACATCCCCCACTCTGGATGTTGTTCCTGCCCTCTCCATGTGCCTGAGGAGTCACTCCTGCAGGGAATTCAAAGTGCTGGAAAATGACTTTTTTTCTGGCTAGCTTATCTTCACCAGTTCTTTTCCTGGCAGGGGTGACTCTGTTGCCATGTGAACACATAGTGGGCATACTGGGATGGGCATGAGAGTGGATGACTGGGAAATCATCCCAAAAAAAGAGGTTGCTAAATTGGTTGGAGTGTCACTGTCACCTTATGTGAATTCTAACTATGCAGCCTGTGCATTGCCACCTACCTGTGTTGCTGTTGCCTGTTTTGGTTTAGCTGCCACTCCATTATGGGTCTGTGCTCCTAAAATAAATTCTTTGGAAGCTCTTCCTCAGCATCCACTGGCAGGAATGTGAACTGGAACAGTTGGTTCTCTTTTTCAGGAAAATGAGAACAAAATTGTCTTGATCTGACGTGACACCCATATGGAGAGCCCCAGACTTGTGATCCAGATCCCCTTTTCTCTGGGGTTAAAAGCTTGCTCAAAGAGGACAACTGGGATGGGAGGAGATAAATTTATCTTAGTGAATAGACCCATTTTCTGGAAGTTTCAGTGCAGTTGTACTTGCTCTTATGTCTCAGAATTAGTGAGATCCACGTGAAATCTATAGGGGATTAAAAAAAAAAAAAATCATGAAGAGACTCCTGTGCAAAAAAACCCCAAAAACCTGAAACTTCACATTGTCTTTCTATCATGATGATAAATAAAATTATTGATCTACTGGCCAGGCAATACCACTCTGAGACCCTTCAGCTTCCCATGGGAAATGTGCTCTATACATTTTGGATGGTCCAAGTTCCAGAGGTTCAGGAGGTGGTGGCACTTTTATTTCTGTCATTTCAGTGTCTTTTTGTCTTTGTGCTGCTGAGATTTTCCACACGTAGAAATCATGTCTAGAGCTCATAGGTTTTTCCTGACTTTAGTTGCTGAGTATTTTCCTAATTGCTTAGGAAAAGGAGTAACTATGCAAATAATGCCAAGAAACTGCACCTTTGGAAGCAGGGAATTTGTGCTTGTGATCCTGTCCATGACAGTGCATTCTTGTGTTGCTTAGTTGCTGATAATGTTCTTTCTCCACATAAATTATTGAAGGACCAGCTCACTGGACTGTCTGAGCCTCCTCAGCCTCAAGTGCACCTTGGGACCTGGTTTAATGTCCAGTGTCTAAAGCTCCAGTTTTGTGCACTCCAGTTTTTCTCCATGACAACACCTCTCTTACACCCAGCAAACTTTTAAATCCAGCAGATATTTTTACTGGATTTTGTGTTTCAGGAACTGCTCAGCTCTTGTTGTTGCCGTCTGACCCAGTGAATTCCTGGTCTAAACTGTTTCTCATTTGTTTGCACTGTCAAATTAAATATATAATGTGGTGGTTTTGTTCCCATCTCCCTTGGAAATAACAATGCATACCTATGTGTGTTTTAAAAAATTGGCTTTAATGATCACTGATATTTAATGTATTTGTATATTTTTAAATTGTGCCAAAATAAACGTATTTGAGCTGTTTTGGTTTTTTTTCCAATGGCTGTGGAGCTCATTCATGTGTTTCTTTTTTAAGCACAGAATGAAGGGAGCAACATTAACACCCAAAGTAGATCATGCTTTCAGCTCATCTGGCTTGTTACTTCCACCAGAACTGAAGTTAAAATAAACAGGGAAACAGTTTGGTGACTGTTCCTGCCCAGTTCTACAGAGGGACAGTCAGGCTGTGCTGCAGAGACTGCATTTGCACACCTCAAAAATCCTAAAAAAGCCACCTGTGCTGCCCTTACCTGTAGTAGCAGGAGAGTGACTTTGGCAGAGGATGTACCTTTAGTAAATGCCACTTTTAACTCTGCTGTGTGTTTACCTCACTCTCACTCAACAAAGAGAACAGGAGTAGCAGGAAGATTAAAGTGCCAGAGGTGCCCGGAATTCAGATAATCAGGACAACTTCTTAGTGCTTGAAATGACGATTATGGTCTAGGGATTTGAGGGGTTTGGAAATCACCCTCATCTGATCTCTGATGAATTTTAAAAATCAAATGTTTTTCCTCCTTTTCCTGGGAATTTGGAACTCCTATTGGACTTCCTACCAATGTGTCCTGTGTCAAAACATTCCACATAAGAGGGAGAGCAGAACCAAAGGCAACGGGGGTGCTGAGCTGTAGGGTCTGAAACACCAATGGTTAAATTCAGCAATGCTCTTTTCCCTCACAAACTCCCCAAAAGAGGGTGATTTAGGAGGAAAACGCTGCCTGCAGTGGGCTGATGAGGAAGGATAAGCCCAAAGCTTTAATGCCCCCTGTGCACGCACCGTGCAAAGTCTAATAGACGTCGTTGTCAGAGCCAAGGTGACAGTGTCACAGCCAAAGAGAAATGGCCCTGGAAAATGATCCCGCTGGGATGAGGAGGCTCCAAAGTGGATTTGTCAGTTAAATGGGCTCTGACCACCAAGATGGAACAGCTTGTGGGAGGAGGAGGAGGAGCTGGGTGTCCTTGCCATCAGTCACCCCGGTGCATCCCACCAGTGGGGTTGGCAGTGGGGGAACTGGGACAGCTGGGAGTGGCTGTGCCCCACCAGGGACCATGTGAGGCTGCACTTTGCACACCTGAGTGGAGCTGCCTCCCTCATCACCTCCTCAAGGTGAGTGCACTGCAGATGGAACACTCTGACAGTCACTTCTTAAAATTATAAGTCTAAAACCTTGTGTTTCAGACAAACCTGTTTCCCTGCTCCAGGCCTTCCACAAGGCTGGTGTCATGTGCACGAAGAGTGAAGTAGAAATTATATTGCACACACTCTGAACTGTTTTGCTGGATGAAATGCATGAGGTTTGCTAAGATTAAGTGCTAAAGCTTTGTGCAAACATAATGGCTTGGGTTCGACCTCCCCTCCCCGAGGTATTAATCAAAGTTCACAGCAACTGTGTTCTGAAGTTCTCCCTTGTGTCTTTCTTTGCAGGTTTTGTTCCTGCTTCTCTCCCCTGCCTCCATCAAAAGCTTCTTGGGAACTCTGCTTGGAAGTACAACTGGGATTATGGGCACGAGTCTAATTTCTGGACAGATTTGAAGGCTGGAAGCTCTTAAACTGTAGAAGAAATGGGAGTGGAAAAAAGAAGCTGGGGTGGGGGACAACTTAGGTGTTAACAGGGAGAAAGGAGCAGGTGCTTTTGCTCTTGTCCCTCTTCAGTTACAGCTGCCTGAGGAAAGAGAATGGAAATCAGGAAAGAATCCTAAATTGCTAAAAAAGCTTGAGGCTCTCTCAGCTCCTTGAGCTCTGTGGATAACTGGGATCTTTGGGGTCAGTGCGGGGCCAGGAGCTGGACCTGGATCCTTGGGGGTCCTTTCCAGCTCAGGATATTCTGTGGAGATCCTGGGAGTGACTGCAGGGAAGTGCTCTCTGACCTGCTGGCACCTGCCCAGGTAGAGCCTCCAAAGGGGTGACCCCTGGCTCGCTCTCACAATTAATTCAGTTGTCATTTCAAGTGGTTTCAAAGAGTTCATTGAAGGTTCCCCCCATATCTCAGGGGTCTGGCATCCCTCTTGCTTACCAACACCAGGAGCTTTGCTGAAAGATCTAAAGCTGCTTTGCATTTTTGTCATTTATTTTTAATGCTCCCTTGGTGAAGGGGGGGGGAAATGAAATGCTAAAACGTTTATCATTTTAATGGCCTTGGCATGTTTTTATTGCGACCAGATCGGAGGCCCCGGCGTTCAGATAACTGTGCCTCCTGTTTCAGAGCCTGCTGATTTATGTCCCTTAGCCGAGTGTTAAAAGGGGTTTCAGAGGACTTTCCATGGCATGGGATGCAGCTCTGAGGGATTTGCTCCCAGGGATTGGATGTTTCCCACTGCTGGGTTGTGTCAGGGCTGATCCAGGGGGTTGGGTCCCCACGTGTCCCCCTGGTTTTCTCATGGCTGTTGGTTGTAAATAACCCCTCTGTTTTGTTGCAGTTTTACATCCGTCAGGTTGTGATGTTCCTCTCCTGCTTCCCAGGCCCCACAAGAAGAGGCACTTGGAGTGGAGTTGTCCCCTTCCCAAAGTGCTCAGGCTGCCCCCCAGTGCTGCAGTAAAGCCCATCAGACTGATGTCAGTGCCTGTAAAACCCCCCTGATTTCCTGATGGCAATTCCTCCTCTTTGGATACCACCATGGAAGGGCTCTTTCCTTGAGCAGGATCTGCTCTTCCAGATTTAAACCTCACTCTGTGATTTTCCCTCTGTCATTCTCACACTGCCAGCCCCCAGATACAACCCTCAGAGGGCAGGAGGTGCCACCAACATTTGGATGTGCTCCTTGGCATATGAAGAATTCCTGGTGTTATATAATCCGAAACTTCCAAGGGGGTCAGGGAAAAGGGAGACTTTGAAATACATATACATATATACATATATATATATAATGGAATCATGGAATGGTTTGGGTTGGAAGGGACCTTAAAGCTCATCCAGCCATGGGCTGGGACATCTTTCACTAGCCCAGGTTGCTCCAAGCCCCATCCAACCTGGCCTAAATATAAATATATATATATATATATATATACACACACACATATATATGCATATAGACACACACACTCAGAATGAAGCTAATTTTAACTGCTGCTCCAACTCTTCTTTGGCAGAGCTTGAAACAGCTCCAGAAATGTTTTGAGCAGTAATTGCACTGAAGATAATTTAGGAATAAGTTAACTATGGGGAGGCATCTTGTTTGCATATGCAATTTTATAGATTACATAATGAACTGCTGGTTTATAATGCACTGGGAAATGAGCTGGAAACAGGAAGGTTCAGGACCTCACTTGACTGAGGGCACTTGTGATTAGATCTGTTGCCATGAGAGGGAAATGCTTTTCAGCAGCATCTGCTGCCAAGTCACATCAAGCCCAAATCATTCCTGATTGCTGCAAAATGGGTTTGGCAGCCACTCCCCAGCACAGGACCGACCATGGCCCTCCAGAACTGGCACATTTGGTGGCTGGGTTGATGTCCCACCATGGTTACAGAGTGGGGCTGTTGCTGCTGCCCTCCCAGCAGAGCTGCAGTCAGGAATGAGGTGGCATTTGCATTTCCCAGCACCACGACCCCTTTCTGTGTGAAAATGGAGCAATCACAGCTGGCAAAAGAAAGCAAAATAACTCCAAAAAAAAAGAGAGATCAAAACTGCAGACAAAAATTCAATGGACCATGACCTGGAAAATTAGTGGATACAGAAATAGAGTCCCCCAAACTGTGATGGTCTGAAAGGTCTTTCCAAGCTCAATTCCACAAAACTCTGCACTGCTCACTCAGCTCAGGGTTGTGCCTGCTCTGCAGCCTCTCCCTGAGCAAGAAGGCTTTGGGAATTATGGAAGAGTTGTTCTGGGAATGGAAGGGGGAGTGGGACCTTGGCATGGGGAGTAGGACCTTGGCATGGGGAGTGGGACCTTGGCATGGGGAGTGGGACCTTGGGAGGCTGCAAAGAGCAGAGCAGGCACTGTGGTGTCTTGGCAGGGGCTGTGGAAGCACCTTTGTGCCCATCCCTTTCCCTGTGGGGTGGGATTATCCCTGTGGATCCCACACACCTGCCTGCATTGCCATGGTCTGAGCTGGTCCAGAGCCTTCCCTGGCTCAGGCAGCACTCCAGTGGCCACAAAGCAGCTCCTAAATAAATCCAGACGTGAATGTTTTTGGGATGAGCACTTTCACTAACCTTCTTTTTTTTCCCCTATTAAAAGAAGCAGAATTTAAACCCCCGTTTTTCTTCCCTTTATCTGTGTTTTCCCTGCAATTTCCTGTGCCTGCACTTGGGTTTTGTAGGGTGAGAGAGTGTGGGGAGAGCAGGGAAAATTGAAAATTGAATGGGTGAAGACTCCAAAGTGCTGCTGGTGGGTGGCCTCGGGAAAATGATCCCTGGGGGATGTCACCCTCCCCCCAAATTCCCTTCTTCCCTTGGACTTTCCTTGGGCTTCGAATCTCCCTGTCTGGGTGTTGTCTTGGTGCAGTTCTGCCTTTCCAAAGCACAGTCACTGCTGCCCAGAAGAGCCTGGGGCTTTCCCAGTCCCAGGCAAGCCCATCCTGCTGACTGGAAACCTTTGAAAACGTATTTACCTTGGCAATCCTCGCACTGAAAGGGTTGTGATTTTGCAGTTAGACTTTGTTTTACACAACTAGGAAGACAGGTTTGATCACCATAAAACAGGGTGATATTTTCTCAAGAAACAGCCTGGGAAGTGCAGTGAGCTCAGTGCTGATCAGGGTTTCCTGGTGGGAAATCAGGGTTTCCTGGTGGGAATCTAAGCCTGGCTCACAGAAAAGAACCATCTCGTTCCTTGACTGGCTTTGACAGTCTCAAACTTGAAGATGGAAAGTGAAGAAGTGGTTAAAACCTGTAAAAAGGCTTAAAGGAGGAGTGATTCCTGCTGCAAATACCTGACTGCAGGAGAGTTTACTTTCCATTTTGGCTGCCTGCTCTCATTTTGGGGAGGCAGGACCAGCTGAACTCCCCAGCTGCAGGAGCTGGATCAGGGTAGCCTTTAGATATCAACATTCCTGCTCTTCAGGTGGGATGAAGGGGAGGTGGTGAGTTAAAGGTAATTGATGTTAAATATAAAAGAAGGAGGAAAAACCATCCCTGGCTCTTGCTTTGGGTGTCCTGATGGAGCAGAAAGGTTGGTCTGTGATCTAAGAAACCCTTCCCTTGCCTTTCCCCTTCTCTGGAGTTGTGCTGGAGGTGCTGCTGTGAGCCCTGCAATGAGTGTGAACGTGGGACAGAAAGGAGCAGAGAGGCTTTTCAGCCCTGGAAACCCCTGGCAGAGCTGGATGGTTTGGAATTCCAGCTGGGCTGGGCCAGGGCAGCATTAAATGTTTGATACCTCTGCAGGGATGAGGTCTGAGAGCCTCAAGGAGGGTCCAGATTCCCCCAGAGTGGAAATGAAGGTTGTCAGGAGCCTCCTGGCTTCATCCTGGGGGCTGAACCACCATCCAGGGTCAGGGACGGTGCATTTTATCCCCTGCAAGGCACAAACCTCTGCTCAGTCCAAGCAGCTCAGCCTGTCAATCACTCTGGCAGCTTTTAGCTGCTGTAAATGAGCATCTTTTGTTAATTACTTTTGCACCAATTTCCAGGGAGGATGGCAAAGATTGGAACTCAGTTAATTGCCTGATAGATCGGGCTGTGCTCTGAACCACACGCTGCTGAAAACCTTTGGAGCATTGGCCTCTTTTTTCCTTTTCATTTAAGAATAATTAAAAAGTATAATTCAACTGCAGTACAATTTAACAGAAACCCTGTTAAAAAAAAAAATATATATTAACTACCCAGAGAAACCAAGAAATTCCAAATTGAATTGCTTCAGTCTAAATGTACTATTGTAGTTCTGCTCTCATAATGTGGGAGACATTATAATTGTTATCTCTTGGGAGGCATCAGCTTAAACCTGCTCTCAACAATAATCTGTCTTTTTGTGTGTGTGTGTATCAGTTAAGTTTTATCATTTTACCAGCCCACTGGAGCAGGAGGCAAGGGCTGAGGCTGAGCAAGTTTAACCTTGAACAATTTATTTGGGCACAAAAAGGCAGCTTTGTTTCCCCACTCACCGAGGGCAGGGTGAGGGCTGGGAAGGGCTCAGGCTCCGTGGCAGTGTCTGATGTGGGATCTGGACTTTTGGGTTGTGTCAGGGCAGAAAGGACAATGGAAATAGGGAATTCAGGCACCACTGGAAGATCAGGGAGTGAGGAATAAGTGGGAACAGCTTCAGACACAGAAACACGAGTGTCACCTGCGTGTGAGCCCCTGTCCCTGCCCCTGTGACGCTTCATGGGATCAGAGTGCTTTGGGTTGGAAGGGACCTTAAAGCCCACCCAGTGCCACCCCCTGCCATGGGCAGGGACACCTTCCACTAGCTCAGGTTGCTCCAGCCTGGCCTTGGACACTCCCAGGGATCCAGGGGCAGCCACAGCTTCTCTGGGCAACCTGTGCCAGGGTCTGCCCCCATCCCAGGGAAGAATTCCTTCCCACTATCCCATCTCTCCCTGCCCTCTGGCAGTTTGAAGCCATTCCCCCTTATCCTGTCACTCCAGTCCTTATAAACAGTCTCTCTCTTTCCTGTCAGCTCCTTCAGGTCCTGGAAGGTCACAATGAGATCACCCCAAAGCTTCTCCTCCCCAGGCTGAGCAATCCCAACCCTCCCAGGCTTCCCTCCCAGCAGAGCTGCTCCAGCCCTCTGCTCATCCTGCTGCCTCCTGTGGACTCTCTCCAGCAGCTCCACATCCCTCCTGTGCTGGGATCCAGGGCTGGAGGCAGAGTCTGAGTCCTGTTTGACCTGCCCAGGAATGCTGAGGTTCTGGTGGAGGAAGAGCATGAAGAGGAGCATCTGTTAAGAAGAGGAATTTATCCTGGAGCTCACAAACCCCCGTGCCAGGAGAGCAGCAGGAGCCAGGGGGGAGCCAGAGCAAAACAACACCTCAAATAGTTGTCCCCAGGGGAGGCAGGTCACACAGGGAACACCTGAGAGGTGCATTTCCCTGGGGAGCTGGAGCTTCTGGGGGACTGCTGAAGTCTGGGATGGACATTCCTCATGGGAGGATGGGCTCTGGAGCTGATCTCCCACGGCCAGGAGGGCTGGAGACACTTGGATGTACAACACAGATCAGCCCCCCCTGGTCTGTGGGGTTTGGGTTTCAACCTGGAGTTAACACAGAACTGGTCTGAGGCACAAGGCAGGTTTTACTCTCCATACTCAGAGTGATTGCTTTGACTTTCAGACTGTCTAAAGGGCAAGAAGGCCCTTGTTTGAGAGATGCTGCAGCCCAAACCCCCCTGGCACTCCCACACGAGCAGAAAGGATGTGACATGCCACTTTTGTTGTGTTCATTCAACCCTCTGTGGGCTTCCAAAAGGAGAAGGGTTGTTGGAGCTTCTCTAAAATATTTCTAATCTTGCTCTTTGTAGATTAGTCTTTGTTGCATTTGGGGCGTTGCTGCCTTCCCCTGCCTTGTTCCAAGTTAGAACAAAGCTGTTTTCTCGCTCTTGGTGTTTAAAATGTCCATTGCTATGAGCACAATCATATCAGCAACACTTGGAATCTGCTCTCTTCTATCACGGCAAACGAGTGCTAATTAGTTTTTAAGGCTTATTATAACACAGCCAGGCTGCTAAAACAGCATCTCCAGCCTCCTGAGGAGGGACCCAACCTCAGGGGTGAGGGATTGGGAGCAGACTCAGGCTTAGGACAGGTTGGGTTGATGTTTGAACTCCCATTGCATGTCTGGATCTGCACACAAATTTGGCCTTTTAGCAGCAAAAAGGCCCTTGGGAGAGTGTTGGTTTTACTGAGGTCAAACAAGCTCAAGGAGAGAAGAGACTTGGCCTTTAACTCTGCCTTTCTGGGCCAAGGTTCCAGCTGGTGGTACCTGCTGGGTACCCTGGCACCTCTGCAAACCTCCCAAGGGTTTGCCAAGGAGAACTGAAGGCTCTCATGGGTTTTGTGGCACTGCTGCCACTTGTGCACAGGCTGGACCTGGAGCACCCATCTCTCCATGGAAAAGGGTGGAATTGGGTTGTTTTGATTGTCCACCTACAAGCTGGGAGTGCTGAGTGCATCTCCCTGGGATCAAGGAGCTCAGCTGGTTAGAGAATGGTGCTCATAATGCCAAGGGGCTTCCTGGGCTCTTCATTTAAGAGCTGGACTGGATGATTCTTGTGAGTCCCTTCCAACTCACAGCATGCTGTGGTTCTGAAATGTGTGGGGCAAGACCATTCCAGTGGTGGAGCTGTGACCTTGGAGCCCTCCAAATACAGAGAGCAGGGTCTTCCTGACAATGTGTGGGCTTTGGGGGGTGGTCCACGTGGGAATCTGGCTCCAAAGTGACAGAGAGAGGTTGAGATCAGACATTAGGAAGGAGTCCTTTGCTGTGAGGGGACTTTCCTGCACGATGCAGTTGCCACTGCCCCAGAAAGGCTGAGCCCTGTCTGGTTATTCCTGCTTTGGCCAGCACCCCAGGAAAGCTTGTTTGCTGTGCCATTTTACAGCTCTTTATTGCTGGCTGACACCAAGTCCAGGCCCGTGACCTTTGGAAAGCTCTCACTCTCCCCTCAGGAATTCCATGAGTAAATCACTGACTTTTCTTGCGGAGGGAACCAGTCCCCTGCCTGGTGGTTTTTGGCAGAGCTTTCCACCCAAGGCAAGCATCAGTTGTCTGATGGTGGCTCTCACTTGATCTGTGGGTCCCAAAAGTTTGATTCTCTTTAAAATCTTGCTACTGAAGGCTCCCATCTCCTTCAAAACCGACTTGGAGCAATTGTCAAGCCCTTTTAAGTTTGATTTCTGGAAATGGTGATTCATGCCAGCTACAAGATCCCCTTTTAAGCCTTTCATACTTTTCCTGTGATCTCTGTGCTCTGCTAAAAAGGCACCTTTTAAAGACAAGATGAGAATTTTGTTTCTCCAAAGGAAAGCTTTGTCAATTGAAAAAAAATGGAACTGGATTCTTTCTGCAGGGGAAGTTTCTGCTGCTTGTGGAGGTCAGAGCCTCGTGTGCTGTGAGAATATCTGCCCAGATGCAGCTCAGAGCTGCTCCTGCTCACAAATGCTCCCACTCCTGGCTTGTTTCTAAGAAGCTTCTCCTGTTAAAGGAGCCAAATCGGCCCGAGAACAAGTTTTACAGCAAATTTCCAGGGAAGAGATGGCTGGAGATACTTGTCCTTGTTTACATTCTAAACACTTGGTAACTGCCTGGCTTCTTGAATGGGTTTTCTTTACCAACGATGGCTCCCAGAGATAAGTTCTTTTTTTATAACCCTGACTTAGACAAGCAAACACAAAGCTGGTCACGACCAGTGAGGGAACAGGACCTGTCCTGGTGCAGCAAAATCATGTTCCAGCCAGATCTGCAGCTCTTGGGCCCTGGGGATGATGTGCCTGAAGGGGAAGGTGGGCACAAGAGGGGACTTTGAGTTCCTTTGGCCGTGCCCACCGGAGCAACGAGCTCTGAGAAGCTCCTGCTGCGACCAAAAGGAAAGGACCTGCATTATATTCACGTTACAGGAGGAAAGCTGGGATTCTGGGTGTGTAAAAGCTGGTGACACGTGTGAGAAATTGAGCCCAGGGGTTATCATTTGCACCTCTAAGTACTTTTGTTGGCATTGAGTTGGTTTGTGTCTCCTTTTTTTGACGTGGAAGCTGCATTTGGTTGGTTTGTGTGTCCTTTGTTTGAAGTGGAAGCTGCAGGCAGACACTGAGAGCAGCTCTGCACTTCAATATTTATTACAGTGGGAACGTGCCTTGCTGTGGCAGGCAGGTGATGGCCAGGCAGGGGTGGCAGCTCTTGAGGGGATTCCTGCTGGGTGGTTTGGCCCTTCTGCTCCTGGTGCCCTCCATGGGGCCATGGAAAAGAGCTCCTTCCCATTTTTATGGAGCAGGAGACATGTCATGCATGCTGCTTTGATTTCCAATGCCCCTTGTGCAGAGGGTGGATGGTGTGCCAAAGCCCTTTGCTGGGGGCTCTGTCCTGCCTGCTCTTGGGTGGGAATTAGGAGGAATCCAGAGGCTTTTCCATGCACTCCCGAGGCACTGTTTGCTCCCACTGCTGGTGCCTCTCGGATCTGGGCAGCAGGAGGTGGGTGGGTGGCAGGGAAGGGTCGTTCTCTCTGTGATGCTCCCTTTGCCCACCCTGCCCTTGTTCTCCCAGCACCCACCAGAGCTGCTTTCCTGCTCCCAAGCCCTTCATCCCAGGGCTCTGCTTTTCCTGGGAGGCACAGAGAGTGCTGTGGTTGTCATTTCCATGCGGGAAGAAAGGCTGGGCTGTTCCAGCAGACAAAGCTGGCTTTGTGCTCTGCTCACACACGGGCTCCTCCAAGGCTTCGTGCTCCAAAGCCAGGCAGGGGAATTGGAAGCCTCTCCAGGCACGATGTTGCAAGAGGTTTTCTCCATTTTTCCTGAGCTGCCTGCCTGGGTGCTTGTCCAAACCATCCTGATTTGAAACATCTCCTTGGGGAACTTGGGGGGATGTAGGAATTGCCTTGGAATGGGCATTCAGGAGCACAGGGGGACAGGATGAGGGGAATGGCTTCCCACTGCCAGAGGGCAGGGTCAGGTGGGATATGGGGGAAAAAATCCTTCCCTGGGAGGGGGCAGGCCCTGGCACAGGTTGGGCAGAGAAGCTGTGGCTGCCCCTGGATCCCTGGAAGTGTCCAAGGCCAGGTTGGAGCAACCTGGGCTGGTGGGAGGTGTCCCTGCCCATGGCAGGGGGTGGCACTGGGTGGGTTTTAAGGTCCCTTCCAACCCAAAGCATTCCAGGATTCTACAGCCCAGCTCTCTGAGGGTTTCCATCTCCAAGAACAGCCAGACAGCTTTGCCAGTTTTCATCCACCAGTGCAAACTATACAGTCCTTATATATCTCTCTCTCCATATATCTCTCTCCATCTCTCTCTCTCCATATATATCTCTCCATATATATCCATTCCTCCTCTGAAGGAACAAATCCAATTTCCTTACAGGCTGCTTGAAAGGAATCAAAACCCTGGAGCACTTTCCTTGCATCAATAGCACTTGTTGGACAGGCAGAACTTCTGTTAGAAGCTTCTCCAGGTCTCCCTGTTCCTGTAAGGTTGTTTTTCCTCCTTTCAACCCTCTCTGGGACTTTGGGCAGCTTTGAGAACACTTGGGATTGTTCAGAGGGGGGTTTGGTGGGGATTTGAGGGGGGTGAGGGCAGTGACAGCTTTGGGGCCACAGTTCAGGGGGTCTGTAAGCACAGAGCTTGTGTCACGTCCCAAACCAGCCTTCCCTAAAAAGCTGCTCCTGGTGGAAAATCTGTGCCCTGCTCGGAGCTGCCTCGGTGTGCAGCGACTTCCAGGCAGTCAGTGGTGGATGGGTGACACCTTGTGGTACCTGGAATGGTCTCAGGAATGTTTGACATCTGCAGAGCAAAAGGCTGAGCCAGCCCACGGCTCCTGTGCCCAAGTGGGACAGCTCAGGGGGTTTGTCACCCAAATGTGACAAACTGGCCACAGTGGGAGCAGCTGGGGGAGTTTTATCCCTGTTAGAACCAGAGGAAACCACAGGTTTGGATGAGCTGGTTCTTTGCTGCTCACAGCAGGGAAAAGGCAGGACACAAAGTATTAAACCCCAGGAAGAGCCCAGTCTGTGTCTCCAGATTGAATTCAAATCAGGAATCCACCCAGCAGAAGGATTTGACACTTTAATTGGCTTGGTTTTGAATAATTCTGAATGAGTAGACCCCAGATATGAAATAATGGATGACAGTGGTTGCTTTACTTTTCATTACAGATTATTTCCTCATTCTACAATACAATTTCAGGATGAAATTTTACTTCTGATGAAGAGAGACTGGTAAATAGAATCTTATTATCTGTCACCACGAGAGGAGAAGGGCTTTGTGTCCAACGGGGAAGCAAAAAGCCCTAATGTTGCATTTCATTTGAGTTTGCAACCTGTCAAAAATCTTGTGCCTTACGAGAAATCCTCAATTGGAAAATATAACAAAGGGAACAAGTGGGGAGATAATATTGGAAAATCTAATTCAGAGCATATGCTGCCCCCAGATAACAGAGCCAGAGCCAGTCTGGGGCTGCAGGTAAATATTCTTTCAGGAGGTTCTGAGCTGAGCAGTGATTAAGATGAACAGAGCGTGTAATTTCATGAATTATCCACATTCCCACTTCAGCTTCTGCAGGGACAGCCCTTGTTCTCACTCCAGAAGGGAAACCTGCTCTCACTGGAACCTTCCTTATCTCCAGGGTCAATTCCTAATGCAAATTTTATCTCCAAACCCCTGGTTTGGAGGCTTCTAAATTTTGGGAGAGCCCTGAAAGTCCGGTGGGGGCTGAGAGAATCGTGCTGGGAAAGCCACTGAAAACTTGACCTGTGGATCTTTTCCCTGGTGGTGAATCCATGTGGATGTTTTCCTGTTCCTCACTGGGGGGATATCAAAGGATATCAAAGAGTTAATATGTGTGACCTCTCCCAATTCAATCATCTAAACAACTCAGTGAACGTGGAGAAATCAGGACACCCCTTTTGGTGCCTGGGCATTTATGCAGAGCAGGGAAAAGGTATTTCTTGTTCTGCCTCAAAGCCAAGACCAACAAATCCATTGTGGAGCTGCTCCTGCCTCAGCCTGAGGGTTCGTGCAGGGTGCTCAGAGGGGGAAGGAGCTTGGAAGGCAAACACAGCACGGATAAGAAAGTCTTTGACCTCCACACCCCATCCACAGTTATCAGGGTTGGGATTTTGGGGTGGTTTAGCAGAGCCTGATGGGTTCAATGACGTGGAAAGCACACAGATGTAAAAATAGATTGTATTTAGGCTGGGGAAGCCTTAATTAGTTCATTATTTAGCAAGAATATTACTCCTTGGAATTCGGTTTCCACTTTCAGGAAGCATCAACACTGCTTGTGGAAGAAATGGAGTTAAACAACCTTAATTCCCTGGGGGCCTTTCTCTTAAAGCATTTCTCATTTCAGTGCCATGGAATGTATAAAATAAAGTCAAATGCCCTTCACTTCCATGCTCTAAAACATTTGCTGCTGCAAAGCCCGTGTCACTGCTGGTTCCTTAACCCCACAGACACCATTCCTTAGGGAATCCTCATCCTGAAGAGTTGGGTAATAGTGGAAAAGCTGCTGTGGAAGGAGGGGATCCCTAAAATCCAGGCTGTGGGCAGGGAGGGCTTGGACAGCTCCCCCAGGTGAGCTCCTGGACCTGGAATTCTGTGGGACCTGCAGTTGGGAGAGTGGCTCAATTAGGCAGCAAACAGTACAATTAACTGCCTGCAATTAGGATGAGTGCCTTAATTACTGTGTTTACATTCTGCAACCTCTCTGCTCGGATCAGGCAAAGCCTCCTTGGCTTAGAAAGCTGGGCTTTATTGTGCTTTTCCCCCTCATTTCCCTGCCAGCTGCTCAGTTAAAGACCTGAGAGGGGTTTTGGTGACTCGTGGTGTCGCTCAAATGGCAAAAAGCAGAGTTGGACAGTTGTGGTTTGTGTGCCCCTTGCCTTTCTCCTTAATGGAGATGATGTTTGCCAATCACTTCACGTTCCTAACTGGTCCTTCTGTACACAAAATGGTCTTTAAAGCCTCTTAAGAAGCTGGTTTGTCTGGAGTTGCTTTTGCCCCTGAGCACTGGGGGGGAACGGGAATCCTTGGCAGGAGGGTGGGTTCTTCCCTGCTCTCCAGGGCTGGCTTTGGGGTGTTGCAGAGTTAACACCACAACAACTCCACCCCTTTGTGGTGTCAGGCTTGGCTTTGGGCAATCCACAGCTCCCACCCCACGGAAATTTGCTTTGGTCTGTAATTGCAAATTTTCAGGTATGGCCATCCCAATATATATATCATATGCCAGATGTATAGACATATCTAAGGGATTTGCTCTGTATTTGGAGGTGCTGAGATGTTTCTACCCCCACTGAAAGAGCCAGAGCTCCCTGTGTTGTAAATTAAACTATTTACATTTCGAATCCAGCTCTGCAGATGAGACAGACTAAGATGTAAAATCCAAACTATTGATAAAGCTGTCCAATTGATGGAAATATCTATTCCTTCAGGGGAAAGAGCCATAAAGGAGTTCAATACCCAGATGATGATGCTAAAGAAGATGTTTAATTACTCCAGAAACTGTCTGGGAGGACAATTTTTTGAAATCACATTTTTTTTCAAGCCCTTTATCTGTTCAAAGTTTCTACTCCAAACGTGAAATCACTTCCCAAAGTTCAACGGGATGGAGAGACCCAAGTATTTTGTGCTCTAATTGGGGTAAATAATGAGATGATGAGGGTGGATCCACTGGGAGAGCTCACTGGTCTGTTTGCCTTATCTAAATACCTGCTCCAAAATGGGAAGGCAACGATAAGAATCCTTGGGAGGAGAGGGAAAGGGCTGGAGGGGCAGGAGGCAGGACAGGGAAGCAGCTTCTGGGTGAACATCCCAAATTTCAAGGATTTAACTCAGCCTTCTGGTGGTTAAAGGGGCTCAGAGGCCCAGGGATTTCATGTTTCAAGGGGAGTGGAGCTGAATGTTCCAAAATAAATGACATTCCCTTTGTGACAAGCCCTTTCTAAGGATATTTCCAATTTGGCAAGTTGGCTGACGTGGTGAAATAATTCTGGAAATGCATTTTAGTGTTCCCTGGGCTGTGATGGCACCACAGGCAGCAGAAAATGCACTGCATTGCTGGCCCTGGTGATGTTCTCCATTTTAAAGTTTTTCTTCCCCTGGATATTCAGGAGCCTTGGGAAGGAATGCAAAGCCACAGCTTGGTGGAGGGATGTGGATGTGCTCACAGGGATTTATGGTACAGCCCTGGGTGGAACTGGGGTAGAAATGCAGCTCTGGTGAACACAGAACTGTCACTCTGGGGGGAAATCCTGCTGGAAAGCCTGCCTTGCAGCTGGAGAGGGAAAAAGGTTCCTCAGGCTCTGAGCTGGGGGGATGTGGGTGTGCAGGAGACCCCCAGTTTGCTGCAGGAGCTGGAAATGATGGGATACAACATCCCAAGCACTTGGTGATTCTCCCCTTTGTTCTCTACTGGTACAAATCTGGTGTTTCTCTGACCAAGATCTTCCCTATGGTAGTCCCAGGATTTGGATTTGATCCCTGTGGATCCCTTCCAGCTCAGGATATCCTATAACAGACCATTCCTTTCACCAGCTTTGCCTCTGCCTTCAACACTTGGGCTTCCCACCGTGACAAGTCTCCCTCTCCTCCTTTTGTCCTTATTTTCCTTTCCTTTTTGCACTCACAGCACAGTCTCTGCTCCCTCTCCAGTGCGTGGGCAGTGGAAATCCATGGATCCCCTGGTGCTGTGGCCACTTGAGGGGGGTAGAAGGCAAGGCAGAGCCCTCCTCCTGCCCAGGGAGCCCTGGACTTCCCGGCAAAGTCGGGTGAGAATGGGGGGAATTGGTAATTCCAGAGTTACTTTGGCCGGGGGTGCTGCCTCGATGAAGTTTCTGGGTGTCAGGGAACTTGGTGGTTGGTGGCAAACACAAACTGGTGCAATTTAGGCAAAAATAACCCAATCTTAGCACGAGAAAGGGAGCTTTTCTCCTTCTGCAAGGCTGGGGTTTCTCCAAAGAGGTCGATTTTTGGCTTGCAGCGTGAACTGCTGTTGGAATAGGAAACAAAGGACCCCAAGTGCTTTCCCTTGGGGTGTCAGAGCTGCCTCTGGAATAGCTCAGCCCCTCCTGGGGGTCCCAACAACTCCCAGTACAGCCAGTTCTGCAGCCACCAGTGCTCTGTCAGCTGGTGCTTTGGTCCAGCTGCTGCATCATCTGGAATCTCCAGGGGTCTAAACACAGGCACTTCCATTTGGTGCTGTTTCTGTATCATGTTGGAGAAATCCGAGCACTGATTAAAGACCTCGGTGGGAGAAAAAAAAAATAAATAAATAAAACTGGGCTCTCAGAAATAACTCTGATTAAACCTTGAACTGGCACTAGATGGGGGTGGGAGGAGCTCTCCATCCCCATGGGAGCTGTGGAGTATTTCAGGGTCATAAAACCAGTGGACTTTTCGAACAGAGAAGTTGTGTTCTAACCCAGCTCCTCGAACAGGCAGCAGCAGCAGGTTAATCCTCCCCTCTCAAGGCTCCCCTACCCCTGCAAGCTGCTCCTTTGTAGCGGCTCCCTCTTTGTTAATGAGCTTTGAAAAGCAAGTTCGTTAACGTGCTCGCTGCCAGCCTGTGCTTTAATGAGCCTTTCCCAATGCCTCCTATCTTATCTGGAGCTCGATAAGCACGAAACGTTCCTGCGACATTGCTGTAAATGCCATTTTATTGATGCCCCTCGGTAGGAAAAGCCTGCTGCAGTTCGGTGCTGTCTGTTTGCTCTGGAAGGGAGAGCGTTGCACAAACACAGCCCCGGGCTTGGCCTGGGCCCTGGCATTGCTGGGGAAAGAGCCTTGGGGAGGTGCTGAAGCCTTTTGCATGCACTGGGAAAGGAGGATGTCCCCTGGCGCCTTCCACCTCAGCCCGCTGTTGGCTGGTGCGAGGTTGGTGGTCATTCCAAGCACTCATTTTACCTGGAATTAGAGCTTTTATTTTCTTTTTCCTTTTCTGTATACAGGTTTGCTGCCTGTGATTCAGCCTGGCAAAGGCCTGAGCTGATGGGTAAGTGAGGTCCTTCTGTCCTGTTTTATTGTCACGTGAGTGCATTTGAGGTCGTAAAAGCATGGAATGGTTCGGGTTGGAAGAGAGCTCAACAATCACCTTCTAAAACTCCTAAATTGAGTCTTAGATGTTTCTTTAAGAGCCAATTTTAGGCAGCAGCCTCATCCCACCTCCTGCCATGGGCAGGGACACCTTCCACTGTCCCAGGTCGCTCCAACCTGGCCTTGAACACTTGCAGGGGTGGGACAAGATGAAGGGGGTAATTGAGGAGGCAAAGGCCATAAACCACCCTGGTGCCAACTGCACGAACCCAGCGGGGATGTGAACTCTGCTCGATGTCAGGAGGCACAAACACAACCCATCCTGGGCCTCTTGGCTTCCCACAGCCACCCTGGGCATCTTTAGGGCACCACCCTGGGCAGCTTTAGGGCACCACCCTGGGCAGCTTTAGGGTATCACCCTGGGCATCTTTAGGGCATCACCCTGCAGGAGAATGAGGGGGCCAAACCAGCCTGTCTTTGGGTAGAAAGGTGGAAAATTGCTCTTATAAATGCCACTTGGATGTTTTTCCAAGCCTGAGGATTCCCACTTTGCCACCCAGCTCTGGGTGGTGCGAGTGAGGAAACAAATCTCCTGTAACCCCCCTCGGAAGCACCACTTGAAATTCCTCTGTGTCACTTGTATCCAGGAAAAAAAGGGAAGGGAAGGGAAGGGAAGGGAAGGG
>JAWWTY010021919.1:0-65372 GCA_035222235.1 Margarornis squamiger | reverse complement strand
CTGGCACAGGTTGCCCAGAGAAGCTGTGGCTGCCCCTGGATCCCTGGAAGTGTCCAGGGCCAGGTTGGATGGGGCTTGGAACAACCTGGGCTAGTGGAAGGTGTCCCTGCCAATGCAGGGATTGGAACTAGATGATCTTTAGGTCCCTTCCAATGCACATAACTCCACGAGTGTGATTAGACAGCGATCCCTGCCTCGTGTGTTGTTATAACCCTCCTGGTTTTGTCCTTCTCTGCACAGACCGCTGTGGCAAGTGCCAGTTCGGGGCCATCTGCGAGGCGGAGACGGGGCGGTGCGTGTGCCCCACGGAGTGTGTGCCCTCCTCCCAGCCCGTGTGCGGCACCGACGGCAACACCTACGGCAGCGAGTGCGAGCTGCACGTCCGCGCCTGCACCCAGCAGACCAACATCTTGGTGGCTGCCCAAGGAGACTGCAGTGAGTCCGGCAAGGTCCCCTTCCTCCCTCCTCTCCCTCCCGCTGGTGCCACTGCAGGGAGATGCTTGGCCCCGCTGGCTGACCAGCCGTGGCCATCCAAGGCTCATCAATCATTTATAGTGCTCTTATCCCGTGGATTTGGCTCGGGTTGTCACACAGACACCCCGCCTGAGGCTTGTCACCTCGTCTGGCGTGGTCTTCCCATTCGGCTTAGGGAGAATTGGGCATCTTGAGTCTCTCGAGCAGCTTTTTGTGGCCAGCTGGTTTAGATTCCCCATCTATGCATCATAGGTGGTGTCTGCCCTCCATGTTAATTGGTGAGCCAAGGAAAGAAATTGGATTAGTGTCCATTGGGCCAAGCAAAGAAATTGGGCTCAAAACATGTTAATAGCCACTACCAGAACTGAAAGCATCGAGGGTCTGTTTGACCATGCAGTTCCCTCCCACTCCATCCCCTGGGGTTAATTCCTCTTTGTTCCCGTATTTCCTCCCCACTCCCCAGCCCAGGGAACTGTCTGTGCTAATTTCTTAATGAATTAAAAGCCCTGGCTGGATTCTTCGCTAAGACAAAAGCTGTTTCACTAAAAGCAATGATTTGAGCCTCATAAAACCTGTCCAGCTGGGTCTGGTGTTCCAGGGATATGAGCTGTGCTTGGAGATCCTCCCTGAATTTGGGAAGAATGACTGAGTGTGACAGATGACTCTCAGTGCTCTGTGGACTGAAATCAGAACACACCATGAGACTAAATGGGATTTTTTACTGGTGTCCTGGGAAGAAATGTTGGGCACCTCACCTGTGGGTGCTAATGAGAGTCAGAAATGCTGAGGGTGGGCACACAGAGGTGCTGGACACAGCACCTGTGGGTGCTCATGGGGGTCAGAAATGCTGAGGGTGGGCACACAGAGCTGCTGGACACAGCACCTGTGGGTGCTCATGGGGGTCAGAAATGCTCAGGGTGGGCACACAGAGCTGCTGGACACAGCACCTGAGGGTGCTCATGGGGGTCAGAAATGCTGAGGGTGGGCACACAGAGGTGCTGGACACAGCACCTGTGGGTGCTCATGGGGGTCAGAAATGCTCAGGGTGGGCACACAGAGGTGCTGGACACAGCACCTGAGGGTGCTCATGGGGGTCAGAAATGCTCAGGGTGGGCACACAGAGCTGCTGGACACAGCACCTGTGGGTGCTCATGGGGGTCAGAAATGCTCAGGGTGGGCACGTGGCCATCGCAAATGAAACAGGCAATAGTGGTCCCCCGCTGTGTGCCACAGGTCAGCTGGCCACAAAAGTCTCTGTGACACCTGACTGTGTGTCCCCTCTGTCCCCAGAGTCCTGTGGCAGCACGGTGTGCTCCTTTGGCAGCAGGTGTGTGGGTGGGCAGTGCGTGTGCCCACGCTGCGAGCGGCAGCCCCTGGCCCCGGTGTGTGGCAGTGATGGCATCACCTATGACAACCAGTGCGAGCTGCAGGTGGCCTCCTGCCAGCAGAAGAAGAGCATTGAGGTGGCCAGGACAGGACCCTGTGAGGATGGTAAGTTGCTCCCATTTCTCTGCATGGGCAAATGCACAAAGGGGAGGAAGGACTGAGGGCTTTGCTGTGCCCCACTGCCACAGGAGCCCTGCTGTGTGGAGCTCGGGCACAGAGCCCTGTGAGATTCCAAGCATGCCCAGCACAGCAGGTTTTGTGCCAGCAATGCTCTCCTTTCCCCCCTTGACCACCCAGCAACCCACCTGCCACCCCCATTTCCCCTGTACCCAGCAATGGTGAGAGGTGATGCCACCGAATCGGGCGGGCAAGGAGTTAATGCTGCTTTAATTTCACACTTCAAGTCTCGTCCAGGGAAATGGGGCCATTTCTGGGGCAAGGGAGCATAGCTGGTGCTTTGCTTCCTTCTGCTTTGGGGCTGCTCAAGGGCCTGGCCTTTGACCTGGTCCAGTGAGTGATATCCCTGGGCATCCTGGCCCATGGCAGGAGGCTTGAAAGAAGATAATCCTTAAGGTCTGTCCCAACCCCAACCATTCTGTGATTCTATTCACTGAGTGCCAGGCAAGGTTGTGGGGTTGGCTGTACCTTGCTTGGCCAGGCTGAAAACTAAACCTGCTGAGTTTTCCCACTTTGGGGATGCTGTGGGTTATTGCTGGCCAAATCCAAGTAGGGGAGGCACATAAACCTCCCTGCTCTGGTGAGCTGAGATTCCCTGGCTCATCGACCATGTAGTCGAGCTGGGAAGGACTTCAGTGTATGGCAGAGCTTAAGGAGAGGGGAAGACATAACATGGTGTTTGATCACAGCCCTCTTTGGGGAATTTCAGGTTGATGTCCCTCTGGGAGAAGAGCTTAAATAATTCTCTGTGTAATGCCAAATCCCAGCCTTTGATCACTCAATAAAAAGGGCCAGGTTTCCCTTCCCCCCTCCCCGCCCTTCCCCTTTAAGAAGCCTTTGAAATCGGCAACATCTCTCTTGCTGCTGGAGCTCTGAGCATCTTACAGAGAGGCAGCCAGGCTAGGGACAGGCTTTATATATTTAAAATATCTCCCTAACAGAACTTCTAAATCCAAATCCCATCCCTTCCTCTTCTCTGGTCCCCATATCAGCTGCAGCCATCTCCCTGTGCACAATGAGTTTGGGAGTGCAGGAAAAGGAATCGGATCAAAGCATGGAGTTAAATTGCCACTAAGTCCAGTGGCAGCCACCCTCCTGTGCATGGCTGTCAGCTGGCTGGGCTGCAGGAGCTGCAGGTAGCCACAGGATCCTTGGTTTGGCTCCTGCAGTGATGCTGTAGGAGGAGGACCTCAGGCCACCTGCTAAAGCAACAGTTTGCAGTTCTCATTGTATGGGGTCAACACAATGAATGGTGGGAGAATCTGCTTTGTCCAGGAGAGAGGGATCTTCTCTGGCACCTGAATATAAGCATGTGGGCCCGGGATTTTGGAGTTGTTTGTGCTGAAGAGGTTAAATCTGCTCAGGTTTGGATGGCTGTGTGCATCTGTGGGCTGCTTTCCCTTTCCAGGGCATTTCCAGGTGCCAGGACAGGGTTTGGCCCCTTTCCCTCTGCTCCCCTCCCCATGCTGGGGGTGAGCCCTGTGTCACCAGGGTGGTCCTTCTTTGCAGAGTGTGGCTCAGGGGGCTCTGGCTCTGGTGATGGCAGTGAGTGTGAGCAGGACCGGTGCCGGCAGTTCGGGGGCTGGTGGGACGAGGACGCCGAGGACGATCGCTGTGTGTGTGACTTCACCTGCCTGGCCGTGCCCCGCAGCCCGGTGAGACCCCCTGTGACCCCTGGGCTGCCCCTGCACCCCTCCCTCCCCTCCTCTCTTCTCCCTTGGGGCATCCCTGCATGTTTCCTGGGCAAGACAGGGCATCCCACGGGATGGGGAACCTGCCTTCCTGTGCCAGGGGGTGCCCTGAGCGGCTTCCCCTCCCTGTCCTGGCAGGTGTGTGGCTCTGATGGTGTGACCTACACCAACGAGTGTGAGCTGAAGAAGACACGGTGTGAGAAGCGCCAGGATCTCTATGTCACTGGCCAAGGAGCCTGCCGTGGTGAGTCCCCTGATGGCAGCCACCCCCACCCCAAGGCTGCCACAAGCCCTGGGGGTCCCCAGCCTGGTGCCCTTTTCCTGTGGGTAAGCAAGGGAGTGCTCACTGTGTCCCTGTTGGTTTGCTGGTCCTGCTGCATCATTCCTGTTTCATGCCCTGTGCTCTCCCTGGCCAAGGGTAGGACCTCACCTCATCACCAGCATCTCCGCAAGGACCACGTGGTTTTGCAGGAATGCTGCCTGCTGCTCCATCCATACATTGGCCATACATCCCTTGTGCCAGAAATAACCTGTGCCCCTGTGCCTTCCTCTGCAGCCCTTGCCACAACCCCACCACCCCTGCTGGTTGTGCACTGCAGCCAGACCATCTACGGGTGCTGCCCAGACAACATGACCTTGGCGCTCGGAGTGGGAGCAGCCGGATGCCCAAGTGAGTGGATGTTGTGTTCACTGCTGGGAGGGCATGAAGGACTTTCCAGGGTGGGTGGAAGGAAGGAGAGATGAGGTGGAGGGAGGATTTGGCCTCCCATCCCAGGGGAAATGAAGGTGGACCCTCCCCATTCTTAGAATCATGGATTCATTAAAGTTGGAAAAGCCCTCTAAGATTTTTTGAACATTTCCAGGGATGGTGATTCCACCACTGCCCTGGGCAACCTGTTCCAATGCCTGACCACCCTTTCAGGGAAGAAGTTTTCCCTGGTAGCCAATCTAAACCTGCCCTGGTGCAACTTGAGGCCATTTCCTCAGATCCTGTCACTTGTTAGCTGGGATCAGGGACACACCCTTACCTGGGTACAACCTCCCAGTATGTGTACTTCACCCTCTCTATCTACTAGTGATGCTCTTGTCCTTCCAAAAGTCCTGGCCACCCCAGGACCAGTAACCAGTGGGTGACTGCACTGTGCAGGAAGCTGAGCTGGTCGGTGTTTCATTAATATTTATTAAATAATTATCAGAGCCAGAAGGAGCATTTTGAAAGGCATTAGCAAACTCTTTAACAGCTGAGGCTGTGGCTGCCTGGTAGGGAACACATCACCCCATGGAGACACAACTCATGCTGTGCCTTTGCTGGGCTAATGCCTGTTTGATGAGGGTGGAGTGCTGTGTAATGTGCTGGATCATTTATAAAGCAGCAGCACTGAATGTCCAGGGATGTCCTGCCAGGGTGTGTGGGTGCTGGGCAGAGGAGACAGTCAGGGTGATGCTACAGAGGACAGGAGTGTTTTGTTTTGAGCATCACTCTGGTAGGGATGATCCTCTGTGTCTCTGATGGAAGTCCTACCCTCCAATCCATGGTGCTTCCCAGCTAATTTGGGTTCAGTGTCCCACTGCTTTCTGTCCCACCTGTGTCCCTGTGCTGGCAGCAATTATTCAACAGGGGGTAATTACCACTTAACCAGCAGCTTGAAGCCCCTGGGACAGGTTTATCCATGGACATGCCTTTTCCCTGCCTCTGGCAGTGTGGGGATGTACTCATGGCACCCTACTTGCTGCTCCCCAGGTCTCCCTTTCCCTCCAGCCCTGCCCCATGTCCCTTTTCCACTGCTCCCTGTGGGTAAGGAGAGCGTCTCTCTGTCTATCTTTGGATCATTCCCCTCCATCAAGTTCCTAATTAATGAATTAATAATAAACTTCTAATAGCTTCCTTCCCCTTTGATGTTAATGAGAGAGGAGTTCTTGATGACAGCGGGTTAATCCCTGGAGGTTTCGTTCCCCCTTGGAGCAGGGACAGAGGAGAAGTGTTGGGAACAGCTGGCGAAACCCCCTCCTGCCCAGCACGAGACCACCCTCGTGGCCTGGCTGGGAGCTCGGGGGCCCCACGGTCGGTCCTGGTGGGTGTCCCCTCCTCCCTGGGCTCAGCCCCCTCTGCTCTCTGTGCCCACAGGCACCTGCCAGTGCAACCCCTACGGCTCCTATGGGGGGTCCTGTGACCCCGGGACAGGGCAGTGCTCCTGCAAACCCGGCGTGGGGGGCCTCAAGTGCGACCGCTGTGAGCCCGGCTTCTGGAACTTCCGTGGCATCGTCACCGACAGCAAGAGCGGCTGCACGCGTGAGTGGGGCACGGAGGGGCAGCATCCCCCTCTTCCCTGGGGGTCCCATGGGCACGGCCCCATGGCCTGCTCTGGGGGCATGTCGGGGTATTAATGCTAAAGCTGTGAGCCCCAACGTTGCTCCTGTTGTGAGACACCCGCAACAGCTGTTTGCCCCATGGTGAGACACCCGCAACAGCTGTTTGTCCCATTGTAAGACACCTCCAGTGGCTGTTTGTCCCATTGTAAGACACCTCCAATGACTGTCAGTCCCATTGTAAGTCATTCAGTGGCTGTTTGTCCTTTTGCAAGTCCCCCAGTGACTGTCCTATTGGAAGTCACTTCCAGTGGCTGTTTGTCCCATTGTAAGTCAGCTCCAGTGGTTGTTTTAGCAAAGCTTGCTGACCTGCTCCATGCCAGGGTCAGGGTGGCCTGGAGCATTGCTCAGGTGTTGCTTCACCTTGGCTACGAGTTAGTGTGTCCATCCATGGACATGCTCCTGGCCAGGTGTTCTGCAGGGCTGCTAGACCAGTGTCCATGAGCCTCATGTCCCTGCATGTGGCAAGTGTGAAGGGATGGGTTTGGAGTAGAAGGAACGAGGCGTTATTTTTCCCATTGATGCTGACCCCGTTGGCAACAACCACGTGAAAAGAGCAGTGAGTGTGCTGTGGGCTCCACAGATCCACCAGCAAAACTGTGTCTTTCTTCCCTTCTCCCCCAGCCTGTAACTGTGACCCGGTGGGTTCAGTGCGCGACGACTGCGAGCAGATGACTGGGCTGTGCTCCTGCAAGACTGGGATCACTGGCATGAAGTGCAACCAGTGCCCCAATGGCAGCAAACTGGGCATGACTGGCTGTGAGAAAGGTGAGGGACTGCGATACTGGTGTGATGGTGGGTCCCTGGGAGGGCTGAGATGCACTGGGAGGGGTGGGATTGTGGTGTCTGTGTGGTTGGTATGTGCTTTGATCACCTCTTCTTCCTTCACCCCCAGACCCATCAGCCCCAAAATCCTGTGAGGAGATGAGCTGCGAGTTTGGAGCCTCGTGCGTGGAAGTCAATGGCTTTGCCCACTGCGAGTGCCCATCCCCACTGTGCTCTGAGGCCAACATGACCAAGGTTTGGGGCAGAGGCAGCCTGGGAGGCTGAGGGGGGGTGAGCAGGGATCTGTGGTAGTTCATCTTCGTTGGGCAGTGTGGGGCTCTGATGTCTCTTCCCCCCCCAAGAAGGGGGTGGACAGGTTTGGTCACTGCCTTGGTACATGGGCAAAGGTGATGTGCAAGTTGTAGATGCCCCCCAGAAGAGCTGGGTGCTCTGTGCCCCACCTGGCACCTCTGAGGCTCCCACTGCCCACCTTGTGTCACTCTTTGCTGACCATCCGCTCTGTGCCTCAGAGGAACTCCTTCAAAATTCTTCCAGCAGTTAGAGACCACTTTCTTTTGCTTAGAGGAGGGCAGAGGTGCAGCTCACATGTCCCCTCTGCCATCCAGGTGTGTGGCTCTGATGGTGTCACTTATGGGGACCAGTGCCAGCTGAAGACCATTGCCTGCCGGCAGGGCCAGGTCATCACAGTGAAGCATGTGGGGCAGTGCCACGGTGAGTGCCTGGTGCTCTGGGGGCTGGGGCAGTGCCACGGTGAGTGCCTGCTGCTCTGGGGGCTGGGGCAGTGCCACGGTGAGTGCCTGCTGCTCTGGGGGCTGGGGCAGTGCCAGCTCTGTGACCTGACATGGGACCTGGGTCTGGCTGCTCCCTCTGCAGTTCCTTGCTGTGCCTTGACATACCCTGGCACAGCAAATGCAGGGCAGGTGCCTGAGGGTTTCCAACATGCAACCAGTGTCTCACGGGTTTGCCACCTGCGCCCCAGTGTCCCAGTCTTTCCTTACCTTCCCTCTTTGCTTCTCCTTGCAGAGTCCATCACCCACACGAGCCACCCATCGCCTCCCACGCCGCTGCCCACGCTGCCCTTGGACAGGCTCATCCTTCCCCCGCCCCTGCCCCTCACCACCCAGGGTCCGGAGCCCACCGAGCTGGCCACCAGCTCCCTGCTGCTGGAAGCCAAGCCCACTGAAAGGGGTCACCCCACGACGAGGCGCGTCACGACGGCCAGGCCAGCCACGACGCCGTGGATGACCCACGGGGTGTACAAGACCACGGTGCGCCCTCTCTCCACCGCCCCGGTGGTCCTGGCCACCACCCAGCCTGCCTACGGGGAGTCAGGCAGTGCTGAAGGCAGTGGAGACCAGGAGATGGGCATCAGTGGAGACCAGGAATCCAGCGGGGCAGGCTCTGCTGGTGAGTGTGCGCTCCGAGGGCTCCGGGTTGGCTGTGGGATAAAGCAAACCCTGTGTGTGTGTCGCCCTGAAGTGAAGCCGTGGCTCAGCCTCGTTCTCTGACGCAGAGGTGAGGTCTTACTGCTGCTGGTGAATGCTCCTCTTGGTGCCCTGCAGGGGAAGAGGAGGTGGAGGAAGGCCAGGTGACGTCCACCCCAGCCATCGAGAGGGCCACATGTTACAACACCCCGCTGGGGTGCTGCTCCGACGGCAAGACTGCGGCTGCTGATGCAGAAGGCAGCAACTGCCCAGGTGAATTTGTCCTGGGGTTGGGCTCTGGGGTCCTTCTGGGGGCTCCCACAGGGTGCAGAGGGGGTGGGATACCACGGAGAACTGCCCAGCAGGGAGGGCAGCGCTGTGCTGTGCTTGCCCAGCTGGCAGCGAGGATGGTCCCACATCCAGTCTGGGGTCTGTTGTGTCCCTTGAAGGGGTGTTCATGGGGATGTGCTGAGCCACAGTAGCTGGCAGACATGGTGCCCACCTATCACAGCCCCCAGCAGCCAGCCCTGGGGCTCAGGTGGGCACTGCTGTTCACGAGGGGAGCCAGAGCACTGCTGTTCTCTTCCCTCAGGTGACCACTTTCTTCCTCGACTGCTGCAGCCTTAAAAATTTGACCAGTGTTTTGCCCAGGATTCTGCCAAACTCTCCCCTGGCTCTAGAGTGGGTGGGGGAATTTCTTGGATTCCCTGTGTCAATGGCTGTAAAGGGAGCTGGGACCAGGAGCAGTTTTGTGCTGGGGCAGGTGGGGAGAGCAGCTGTATCCCCACTGTCCCTGCTGGGCGTCCTGGGGACTCTGAGCTGCTTGACCCTCACAGTGGTCCCCAGGGGTGCTCCCCCAGTCCAGCTGGGATCTCTCTTCCTGCTCACAATCCCTTTCCACATGCTGAGGAAGCACAGACCCCACTCTGCCCAGTCAGAAAATGTACATCCTCATTACTGAGAAAATTGTTGCTCTGGGGCTGTGTCTCAGTGATTTCCTCACTGAGGTCCTTCTGAAGTGTCCTTGTGGTTTCCGGCAGGACATCTTCTATTCCTCTGGACACCACATTCCCCCTTTAACCCACCACAGGACAGCTACTGGGGATCTGTGGTTGCCCACAGCTGGATCTCTCTATCCTCCACATCCCACTGCCCCCCTGGAAGGGACCTGTTGCAGTTTCGCTCTGGTTTGGCAGGGCTGGCCTGGAAGGCTTTGTCCTTCCCTCTCCCAGCACAGCTTTTCTCCTTGTCCAGAGCCCAGGTTTCACCCTCCTGTGCCCCGTGCATGCCCGTGTCTGGTCCTGGAATGTTGACTGTCCTGCTAACGTGTCTCTCTTGTCACTCAGCCGGTGCAGGGGGGCTGCTCTCCGGGCCGGAGCTCAGAGGAATCCGTATGGTAAAAGCTGCCATCTCCAGCCTGGTCCTTGCCATCTGCTCCAGCACCCTGTGATACTAATCCTCCATGGCGCTCTCCCAGACCCATCCAGACTAACCCCAGCACTGGCACTACCCACACACTGCCATCCCCCTTCCCCCAGGGACTCCGACGCTCTTTGTGGCTCTCAGCCTCACGCCTCCCCCCTGCCCACGAGCCAACTCAAGGTGTTTGTCTTGTGTTCCCTCCCTCCCATAGCTACCAAAGTCTTCCAAGGAGTCCTCATCCTGGAGGAGGTGGAAGGCCAGGAGCTGTTCTACACCCCAGAGATGGCTGACCCCAAGTCGGAGCTCTTTGGGGAGACGGCGCGGAGCATCGAGAGCGCGGTGAGTCCTGGGCACTTGACTGGGGTCTGGGCAGGGATTTTCTGTCCTTGGCAAAAGTAGGGGCACCCTGCCACACCATGGAGTCATTGAGTCACAGAGTCAAGTGTGGAAAAGCCCTCCAAGATCATCAAGTCCATCATTAACCCAGCACAGTGTTCACCCCAGGTGTCACATCCATGTTTTTTGAACACTTCCAGGGATGGTGATTCCTGTTCCAATGCATGACCACCCTTTTGGTGAATGATTTTTTTCCTAATATGCAATTTCCTAATACCCATTTCCCAAATTGTCCTTATCTCCAGGAAAAGCCCTGAGACAACAATATATCCAAAACCCTTTTACCCTCCAGTTCAGCTACACAACTTGGGAAGCTGCTTGTATAAATCCAGTCTCCCATCCCTAAGGAAAACCTCCTGCATTGCCAGCTGTAGGAGTAGGTGGATTTTGGGGTGGCAGGGTGTGCATTTGGGGGTGCTGAGGCAGTGCTGGGTGAGGTAACAACGTTATACTGGAGCCTGCAGAGTGGCACAGCAAACACAAACCATCTTTGCAAGGGCATTAGCATATGTGGAGCTGGTTCCAAGCTGCACGTAGGAGCTGGCAAGCCCTCAGTGCTGTCACACAGGCAGATGTGTGCCTGGCACATGGACCATATGGCTCCTGCAGTTCTGCATCACAATACCAGTGTTTCCCAGTACAGCACTGGCTTGTGTCTGAGGGTGGAAATGTGCTCACAAAAGCTTCATTCACTGGTTGATCCATTAAGGGGCTTTGCTGGTTTCTGTTTTTCCAGGCTGGGAACATGAAACCGTGGCACAAAAGGCATCTGTGGCTGGGCTGAGAGCTCCTGCCACAGCCCCGTGCTGCAGAGACCTGTTCCCTGTGCAACCTGCCTGCAAATGCCCTTGGATGGGAGGTGCTCCTTCACCCCCCTGATCACTATTCCAAATCTAAAGGGGCAGACTGTACCATGGGACCATTAATCAGTTAATTGCTGTCTTCTGTCTTTGCCTTGAAGCCAAGGGAAGGAATTGGTGGGTAGAGCAGCCTGGACAGACAGCTGGCAGGGGTGTTATAGATCTGACTTGCTGTGAGCCTTGCACTGCCTCTGTCTCCTTCATGTGACTTCAGACAAATCCTGCAGTATCCAAGAGCCAAGTTTTAAAAGGCAGGCAGGTACTTAAAGATGCAGAATAGTGCTTTGTGGGATTTTCCAAAGTGCCTAAGCAGGTTTACACAGCTTTAGAAGAGATCAGGAGGACTTAGATGCCACACAATAGAAAATCCCTGGATAAACTGCAAGGTGTCTGCTCTGGCTCTGTTCTTCTCCTCACAGGTAACACGGGGTGTCCCACATTACTTATGGATCCCATTCTTACCTTTGCCTGCAGGCCATAAGGAATAGGGACTGTCTGGAATTGTCACCCAGCACAGCAGAGCCCTGTTCTCTGTGTCAGTGTCTTGCAATGGGTTGGATGCAAACCCCTGTGGGTTGAAACCAAAGAGACTGTGTGAGATCCAAGATCTTTGCCTGAAAGGATCTGTTTCCCAGGATCTCCCCATTAACCAGGTTGTTCTCTTTTCTCCTCCACCTCCCACCAACCAGCTGGATGAGCTTTTCCGCAATTCTGATGTCAAGAAGGATTTCAAGAGCATCCGTGTGCGAGACCTGGGGCAGAGCAGCGCTGTCCGTGTCTTCGTGGAGTCCCACTTTGACCCAGGTAGGAGCATTCCCTGTGGCATCCCCATGTGCCTGGGGAGGGAGCAGGCATTCCCAGTGGGATTGCTGGCTGGAGAAACCGGTGTGTGGCGAGGAGAGGGAATGAACCTTCTTGAAATTTGCCGGGTTTTGTGCCTTCTGTCCAGCAAAATCAAAATATGTGAGAAGAGCTGGCAGGAGGTGCACCCTAAGCTGGTGCCTGGAGGGGTGGAAGCATCTTCCTTGGGAAAGGAGTGATGTGGATGCATCTTCACTCTTCCCTTCCTCCTTTTTCCTCCTGGCTGTGATCAGCCACGTCCTACACGGCAGCTGATATCCAAGAGGCCCTGCTGAAGCAGATCAAAGCTTCCAAGAAAAAGACCATCCTGGTGAAGAAGCCTCAGCAGGAGCACGTCAAATTCATGGATTTTGGTGAGTCCACTCTGTGTGTGGCCAGTCCCCCTCCCTTGGTTTAGGCTTTAAGATGGGTAGGATGGCTCTTCTGGTCCTGCCAGGGCTTTACATCTGTAGCAGTAATGTGGCATGTAACAATGGCAGTGCTGCAGCATGGAGATGTGGCACTGCCCTCAGCCCTGGAAAGGGAGCCCATCCTGGTACTCCTGAGGTGGTGGCCAGCCTAGCCCATCCTGATAAACCTGAAACAGTGATTTCCCAGGAAATTCAGGGCACGTGGCACACCTGCAGGGCTCCTGGGAGCGTCACTTCCCCTGCCCCAGGGAAGGCTGCAAATCACCAACCTCCACCCACCCTTTGCTGTGTTCCAGACTGGATCCCCAGGCTCTTCACCACCACCGTGACCACCACCACGGCCACCACCATGGCCCCTGCCACCACCCGCAGGTTCACCACGGCCGCTGCAGCCACCACTGCCCACGTGCAGCGCCCGGAGCCCGCAGGCAGAGCCGGCACCAAGGTGGTGGGAGCGGGGAGCACCCGGAGACCCAGCTCCACCCTCCCTGCCAGCACCCGCAGGAAGCCCACCCGGCTGCCCCCGGCCACCAGGAGACCCCCCCGGCCCTGCGACTCCCACCCCTGCCTGCACGGGGGCACCTGCGAGGACGACGGGAAGGAGTTCACCTGCAGCTGCCCCGCGGGCAAGGGAGGGGCTGTCTGTGAGAAAAGTACGTGCCCCCGACCACAGGGTGCCAGATTTGGGTTGGAAGGGACCTTATTAAAGCTCATCTTGTTCCATCTGCCGTGGGCAGGGATGCCACCCACTAGACCAGGTTGCCTCCAAGCCCTGTCCAACCTGACCTTGGATCCAAGAATCAGTGAGGTTGGGAAAGACTTCTGAGATCATTGAGTCCAACCTTTGACCCAACACCACCTAGTCTACTAGACCCTGGCACCGAGTGCCACATCCAGTCTCTTCTCAAACACCTCCAGGGACGGTGACTTCACCACCTCCCTGGGCAGCACTTCCAGAAATGGAGAGCCACAACCTCTCTGGGCAACTCCAGCAAACCATATTGACTAGTGACTAGAGAGATGGGGGGGGGCGTTCAAACCCAGCCCCCAAATTAGCACTGGCACTGCAGGGGTTGATTTAATCAGCCTTAATCTTAGCTCTGCCCGGCAGGTTGTACTTGTACTATTCACTGTAAGAGGCTGTGAGGTGCCAGGAGCAATTTCCCCCTGGCTCCACTCCTGATCCCCCAGTGCCCTGAAGCGCTGGGAGATTGGGAGCTGCTGCTTTGTTATCTCAGCTCATGGCACTGTCCCTCCCAGCACCTGCAGCTACTGACTGCAAGTGTGACACAGACAGGGACCGGCCGCCCTCTCCAGCACCAGGAGATGCGTGCTGATAATCCAGGCTCTATTTCCCAGTGCTTGGAGCAGCTTAGCCAGCAGCTGGAGGCTGGCAGCACGGCTTCCCCAGAGCTGCTGTTATTTACTGTGAGCTCCCACTGGCAGTTTGGGGTCATGCTGGGGACTCTGGGAGGCTGGGAGTGCTTATTCCTGAAAAGCTTTGTCCCTAAAGCCATAATCTGGAGCACTCAGAGCTGTGGGTGTCCAGCCCTGTTCATTTTAATAGGGCTTGGCCTCCCAGATCCCTTGGAAAACCTCAGCTACAATGAACAAAAGCCTGGAGTGATGAATGTAAATCTGTCATGTGGGATTCTGGGAGGAGAGATAAAAATTATCTAAGGAGCAGGGAAGCTGAGTTACGAGGAGCTGTGTGTGCAGCAGAGCTCGGATGGTGTCACAGGGGATGCAGTAGCTGGGCATGAAAGGACAAACAGCACTGGTTTTTAACTGGGAGGAGCTGGTTGGGATGTTAGTGGGGGAGCAACACCACAGATTTTTAAAGCCTGGGAGCAATCTCTGGGGGGAATGGCATCCCAAGAGGGGTGGGTGGGCACCCGTCTGAGTATCTGGGAGGTGGTGACAGGGTGAGCTTGGGCTCAGAGGAGACAACCAGCTTCTTCCTCCCCTTTCACAAGGGCCCTTTGTCTGCACAGGTAGAAAATGCTCACGGGCTCATGTCAGGCTCTGTGTCTTTCTGTCCCTTCCTCTCCTTCCTCCCCTCTTCATTCCTCACCTGGCTCTTGCAGCTATCAGGTACTTCATCCCCAGCTTCGGTGGCAAGTCCTACCTGGCCTTCAAGATGATGAAGGCGTACCACACGGTGCGCATCGCCATGGAGTTCAGGACCCTGGAGCTCGGTGGGCTGCTGCTCTACAACGGCCAGAACCGTGGCAAGGACTTCATCTCCCTGGCCCTGGTGGGCGGCTTCGTGGAGCTCAGGTGGGTGCCCTCCCGGCCCCAGCTGATGGAGGGGCAGATGAGCTGCTCGTGCCAGAATGGCCCTTGAAGAACATCAGGAGGATGCTGGGCTTGGATTCTGAGAGATCTGAATGGTCTCTCAATCAGGATCAAATGGGCAAGGAGAGGAGAAGTATTTTTTTGGATGTCATAGGAATACTAAGGGAGCTCATTCCCTCTGGCACTCTTCAGCAAAGTTAATTTACTGATTTCAGTTTGAATTTTGAAAAGCTAAAAGGTGTGGGAGGTAGATTTTTTTGGGCGAGTGAGAGGTCTTTTTTTGGTGGTTTTTCTTTTTTGTACTGGGAAAAGAAATGCTGGAGAGGGGGGAAGAAAGGGAGAAAGGCCCCAGAAATCTGAGCTGGAATGTTTTTTTTTCCCATTCCAAAAGCCAAAGGTGCAGATTTGGAATGAAGTGAGTTAGAGGCAGACCTGGATGTGAGTCCTCAGGCAGTCCTGATGCTCAGGGGTGGACAGAGTGTGCTCTGTGTGCAGCCTGGTCCAGGGGTGGGGAGGGAGAGGGTCTCCCAGGTGCTCCCAACTTCTCCCTGGGACACATGGCACAGATGTCACCTTCCTGTAGGATGGCACAGACACAGCCCTTCCTCTCTTCTGCCCCAGGTTTAACACGGGCTCTGGCACTGGCATCATCACCAGCAAGGTCCGCGTGGAGCTGGGCAAGTGGCACCAGCTGGTGGTGAACAGGAACCGGCGCAGTGGGATGCTCTCCGTGGATGGGGAGTCCCACGTGAGTGGGGAGAGCCCCCCGGGCACCGACGGGCTCAACCTGGACACCGACCTGTTCATCGGGGGGGCGCCCGAGGACCAGATGGCCGTGTGAGTGTGGGGCTGGGCACTGTCCCCTGGCACAGCACCTGCCACTACAGGGCAGCCCTGGGGCTGCAGGTGCCTTCAGAGGGGCTGGGGGGCTTCGTAATTGGTCATCCATCTGTACTGATGAGGCACCTCAAGTGCTGTGTCCAATTCTGGGCCCCTCAGTTCAGGAAGGACACCGAGGGGCTGGAGTGAGTCCAGAGAAGGGAAGGAAGCTGGGGAAGGGGCTGGAGCACAAGTCTGGTGAGGAGCAGTTGAGGGAGCTGGGAGGGCTTATCCTGGAGAAAAGGAGATTCAGGGGGGACCTTCTGGCTCTCTGGAATTCCCTGACAGGAGGGAGGAGCCGGGGGGGAGTCGGGCTCTGCTCCCAGGGAACAAGGGACAGGACAAGAGGAAACACCCTTGAGCTGAGCCAGGGGAGGTTCAGGTTGGACATCAGGTGGAATTTCTTCATGGAAGGGGTTATCAGGCGTTGGAAGGGGCTGCCCAGGGAGATGGTGGAGTCCCTACCCCTGGAGGTGTCCAAGGCACGACTGGATGTGGCACTCAGTGCTCTGGTGGTGGTGACCAGTCACAGTTGGACTCGATGGTCTCAGAGCTCTTTTCCCACCTAAACAATTCCACGATCAGTGCCCTGTGGGGAGCACAGCCTGACACAGATGCTTGGAGTGACTCTCCATTTTTGTCCTTGGGGGCAAAACCCCGCCGTGACTCCATGCTCTGTCCCCTCAGGGTGGCAGATCGTACCACGGTCACTGCTGGGCTCAAGGGCTGCATCCGCCTCCTGGATGTGAACAACCAGATGTACGACCTGAGGGAGAAGGGCAGTGATGTCCTCTACGGCAGCGGGGTGGGCGAGTGTGGCAACGACCCCTGCCATCCCAACCCCTGCCACCATGGGGGCATCTGCCACGTCAAGGAGGCAGAGATGTTCCACTGCGAGTGTCTCCACACCTACACCGGTATGAGGAGGGGGATGCAGGCAGGGCATGGCTGGGCTGGGCTCCTCATCCTGCTGGATGGTCTTGAGAGATCCCAGAACCTCTGGGATCATCAGAGTAGGAGGGGGGCTGTGGACAGGGCAGGGCTGGGCTCCTCATCCTGCTGGATGGTCCTGAGAGATCCCAGAACCTCTGGCATCATCAGAGTAGGAGCGGGGCTGTGGACAGGGCAGGGCTGGGCTCCTCATCCTGCTGACTGGTCCTGAGAGATTCCAGAGCCTCTGGGATCATCACAGTGGGGAGGAGAGTGTCAGCAGTGGGACAGAGGGAGAAATGGAGGTGAAGCCTCATCCAGTGAAGTCAATACATTTAGAATGCAGCTGTTCATGTGCACAGAAGGGCCAGGATCTGTTTGTTGTCATGCACAAAATAACCTCCCCTTGCATTTTAGGCTGTAGTCAGGCCAAGTGTATCACCTGCCAGTTGTGTGGGCTTCTTGGGAACCCAGCCTGAGCCAGGAGAGGAGACTGGGGGGTATCAGGGATGTTGGTCTCTGGCCAGATGACTGCTGGTTTGTGATGCTGAGGTGACGAGCTGCCTGTCCTGCTGCAGGGCCGACGTGTGCTGATGAGAGGAACCCTTGTGACCCTTCGCCCTGCCATGTGTCTGCCACCTGCCTGGTGCTGCCAGAAGGAGGTGCCCTGTGTGCCTGCCCCATGGGCCGGGAAGGAGACTTCTGCGAGCGAGGTGGGATGGGAGCTGGCAGAGGAGCGGGTCTGGGGAAGGGGCTGGAGCTGGTTTTCCCCAGCCTGGCTGGTGGCCTTGCCTGCTGTGGCTCTGGGGCACTGGCTGAAGCTGCTCTGCCTCCTCTTCCTCACCATTCCCTCGTTTGTGCCCAGTGACAGAACAGGACCACACCATGCCCTTCCTCCCAGAGTTCAATGGCTTCTCCTACCTGGAGCTGAACGGGCTGCAGACCTTCGTTCCTGAACTGCAGTAAGTGCCAGGGAGTGGCAGAGGGGCCAGTGAGGGCATCACCTGCATGGTGGGTAAATGGACACCACAGAGCAGCATCCTGAGCATGGCAGGTGTATCTCTCACCTGCCAAGGGTGCCTTGCAGGGGTGGCATCTCTCTGCCGTGCCTGTAGTCCTGGGAGGGCAGAGTTCTTCCAAGGGCTCAGTGCATGGGGATGGAGGAAGAGAGCATATGGGCAGCTGGATTGGAGGGTATCCATAATCCTTCTCTCCCCAGGAACGAAATGTCCATGGAGGTTGTGTTCCTGGCCAAGAACCCCAGTGGAATGATCTTCTACAATGGCCAGAAGACAGATGGCAAGGGGGACTTTGTCTCTCTGGCCTTACACGACGGGTACCTGGAGTACAGATACGACCTGGGCAAAGGGGCAGCTGTGCTCAGGTGAGGGGGCACTGCAGGCTGGGGCAGCCCAGGCTGGGCAGGGGAGCTTTTCAGTGCTGCAGGTGGGGATGGCAGAGCTCTCACCTGTGTGTCTTCTCCTCCCTTCTCACAACCAGGAGCAAAGAGCCAGTTCCCCTCAACACCTGGATAAGTGTCTTGTTGGAGAGGAACGGGCGCAAGGGGGTAATGAGGATCAACAACGGCGAGAGGGTGATGGGAGAGTCACCGGTGAGTTGGTGGGTCAGGGAGAGCTCTCTGGGCTTCCAGCCCTGCTGCTGTCATGTGTGGAATGAGCTGAGAATTTCCCAGGCTGCTGGGCTTTTAATCCCTGTGTCACGTGGTTCAAGGGTGGAGGAGTGGAGGAAAGGATGCTGCAGGCAGAGTGTGCCTGTCTCCCTGTAGGACAGCAGCTGCATGTCTCTTCCAGCCCTTCCTCACTGCCTGTCCCCTGCACACAGAGCTGCAGGGGCTTTGCCAGGTGTCAGGGGTGTGTTTGAGCCCCCACATACAACCCCCCAACCTTCCTTGCAGATCCTTCCCTGTCCCTGTATCAGGGCAGGTACATGAGGCACCTGTGGTAGGTGTGAGTTTGAGCCTGTGCCCTTCATGGTGGGGGCTCAAGAGCTCCCACAGCACAGAGAGCTCAGCCAGGAGAAGGTCACAGAGCAGGGAAAGCCCCTTGGCACTGGCACTGCTGAATCCATCAGTGCCCTCTCTCTGTTTCCCAGCTGGCAGCTTCCCTCTCCGTCTTCTCCCCATCCCTTGTCCCTCTGCGCTTCTGTCTGCAGAACCCTGGGGTTCCTTTAACCCCCCTTTCCAGCTGGAAAGCTGATAATGCAGGAAAAGCTCTGATTGCTGCTGAACTCATCTGTAAGATCCACCTAGAAGTGCAGCATTCAGATTACACAGCATTCCTGCAAAAGAAAAGATTTCTTCCTCCCCTCGCTCTCCTCTTTCCAAGCTTCTCTCTGAGCACAGCTTAACTCTGGGTGGCAGTGACCCTCCTGTCACCTTCTGCAGCCCCCCTTCCCCTCCCTGGCTACCCCAGCACTGGTGGCAGCGGGGGTCTTGCAGCCCTGCATGTTGCAATGTCACCCACTGATCTCCCTTTTCTCTCTCTTTTTCTCTCTCCCTTTGATTTTCATTTGTATTTTTCCCTCCCCTGCTGTCTGGATCCCAGAAATCCCGTAAGGTAAAGATAAGTATGAACCACCACACCTCCATCTCATCTGCCATTGGCACCTTGTTCTTTTTTGTTTTCCATTCAGATCTCAGTGTTTCACCCACTCCCCTTCCCATCTGACCAAGCAGCTTTAGGATCTCTTTAGATTAGAGACACTTGTTTCCTCCTCCGTCATTAATTCCCAGCCAGTTGTGACATTTTGTTTCGGAAGCATTTCAATTAATCTGATCATTTTTAACTCCACAAAGCATTAGCTAGTGATCCATATAACCCCATCTCTGCTGTGCCCCTGGCTCCATCCCAGGTGCCCAGGAAGGGCAAACCCTGTGGTTGAAGACTCACCTGGGATTTTCTGTGCTGGGTGGTTGGGACTTCAGGGTGACAGCAAGGAGGGAGCTTTGTCCTCCAAACACACACCACATGGGGTGTAGGAGAACCTCCTCTAGCCATGTGCTTGTAGGGGACCTGTAACAGCCAGATGAACCCAAGGTGAAGCCCCCTGGAATTTGGGTTTGAACGTCACCCCCAGAGAGACTTTGATATTTGGTTACTTCATTTTGGGGGTCACACAAAACCAGAGTCCCCCTTGTTGCCTGAGAGCATTAGAACAGCATCTCCCCAAAATTAAATTCACAAGAAACCTTTTCCAGCTGCCTGCTGATGGGTGGGACATCGCAGCTTGGCATGAGGAGGTTTCCTGGAAGCCCCTCTCATAGAATCACAGAATATTCTAAATTGGAAGGGGCTCACAGGCATCATCAAATCCAACTCCTGGGCCTTCACAGGACAACCAGGAGTACCCTGACATCTTCTCCATCATCTCCCCTCTCCTCCCCAGGAGCTTCACACTGTCCTGAACCTGAAGGAGCCGTTTTATGTTGGAGGAGCCCCTGATTTCAGCAAGCTGGCTCGAGCAGCTGCCATCTCCACCAGCTTCGAGGGGGCTGTGCAGAGGGTAAGGTCCTGCTGGGCAGGTGTCCAGGGAGATGTGCCATCTGCCCTGGTACTGCTGGAGGGCAGTGAGGATGAGTCTGGGAATGTGGGTTTGAAAGGACCTTAAAGCTCATCCTGTTCCACTCCCTGCCATGGGCAGGGACACCTTCCACTAGACCAGGTCACTCCAAGCCCCATCCAATCTCTCCTTGAGCACTTCCAGAGGTGGGGCAGCCACAGCTTCTCTGGGCAACCCGTGCCAGGCCATCAGCACCTCCTGGATAACTCCTGTGTTTCCTCTTGCCTGTATCTGCCAGATCTCCATCAAGGGCATTCCTGTGCTGAAGGAGCAGAACATCCGCAGCGCCATTGAGATCTCCCCGTTCCGAGGCCACCCCTGCACCCAGAAACCCAAGCCCTGCCAGAACGGGGGCACCTGCAGCCCCCGGCTGGAGAGCTACGAGTGTGCCTGCCAGAGGGGCTTCTCCGGGGCCCACTGTGAGAAAGGTGAGGTGCCACGGGGGGCTGGTGTGGACCTCTCACCCACTACCAGGCATGGCAGTGAAACTGTGACCGTGGCAAGCTGGTGGCAGCAGGACGGTGCAGCACCGAGGCCAAGCTGGAGATCTTGTTCTTTACAGAATCATGGAATAGTTTGGGTTGGAGGGGACCTTAAAGGTCACCTTGTTCCACCCCCTTGCCATGGGGCAGGGACACCTTCCACTAGACAAAGTTGTTCCAACCTGCCCTGGAACACTTCCAGGGATGGGGCAGCCACAGCTTCTCTGGGCAACCTGTGCCAGGGCTTCCTCACCCTCACAGCAAAGAATTTTGTCCTAATATCTAATCTAAAACTTCCCTCTTTAAGTTAAAAGCTATTAAACTGAAATTTCAGTTTAAATTGACATTCCATGGCTGTGAGCTGCAAAACAGGGAGATGATCCCAAAGGTCCAGACTCTAAAGCCACAGCAAACCTCTGCAGGGGTTTGCTTGCAGTGCCCCAGAGCTGCCACACCCCAGGGGATGGCAGGTTTGGGCTGCCCTTCATCCTGTTGGGGATGCTCAGTGGAAAGGGGGATTTTCCTGGTCTCCAGGGCTGGCCAGGCCATGCCACAGTGGCTGACAGCTCTTCTCTTTCCCACCTCCAGTGATCATCGAGAAGGCTGCTGGGGATGCAGAGGCCATTGCCTTTGATGGCAGGACATACATGGAGTACCACAATGCTGTGACCAAGAGGTAACCCGGCTGCTGAGCTGAACCAAGCTCAGAGCAAGGAGTTAGGGCTGGTAGCAGGAGGAAGAGCTGGGATCAAGGAATCCCAAAGGGAGACAAGCCAAAGTGGGGCTGTGAGCAGTCAGTTACCTCTGAAGCTGCCTTGCTGGCAGAGGGTTTTCCCCAAAACCAAACAGCAGTGCCTGGCCAGCTTCAGCTCTGGCTGCTCTCGTTCTGCTGGGTGTGGGACACCCCCTGGCTTAGCACAGTCTGGTTTGGGAGTGGGATGGAGCTGGATCCTTTGTGTCCCTGGTTGTTTGTGCAACAAGAATGAGCACAGATGGGTCATCACTGCTGTGGGACCTGTCTGACCCTCTCCAGCCTCTGCCCAGGCCCCTGGGCTGGGGGTTCTGCTGTGGACCTTGTGGTGTCTGTGACTGTACTGGTCCTGCACAGCCTCTGGGCTGGGTACTTCTCCTTCAGGGGATTGTGGTGTGGCTCAGCACTCTTCCTTCCTCACCACTGTGTCCCTGTGGTTAATTCCGAGCTCCAAGGCACTGGGAGAGGAGGGTGTGGGATTAGATTTGCTCTTTCTGCCTCTCACACCCTCAGATTCCTCCCTGCCTGGGAGGGTGTCCGTGTTGAGCTGCTGTTTGTCAGTCTCTGTCTGTCTGTTCCTTCTCAATGTCCCTGTTTCTTTGTTTTCAAGCCACCTGAGCAATGAGATCCCTGCGTAAGTACAGCCCTCCCTGCTCCCATCTGCCTCCACCACGTCCCCATCGCCACCCCGACCTCCAGCCCAGCCTTGGGGGAGCACAGGGCAGGTGTGGGGGGAGGAATTTGGGCACTCCCCCAGGGTCTGCTGTGGGCAAGTGGTCCCATTCCAGGGGCAGGAGGACTCAGGTACCAACTACAGCTCTTGGGGCTGTGCAGGTGCCCAAACATCTGCCACAGCCAGATGTTGCCCCAGCTTTGCCACAGCCAGGTGCTGTCCCAGCAGTGTGCTGCAATACAGCCTTAGTTTGAATTTCAAGCATGATTTTTTTTTTAGGTTTAATAGAGTTTAAGCATAGTTTAAGGGTGGGAATAGAGGAGGAAAGTTCCTGTGACCCTGTTCCATCAGCAGCAAAGGCCTTGCTGATGGAAATACAGGGTGCTGATCCTGCCCTGATTTTTCCAGCGTGGATGTGCTGCTGTAGAGGGGAAGCCAGGCTGGGCATCAGGAGGTTGGTCCCCAGTCAGGGTGTGTGGCCTGGGAACCCCTCAAAATATGGAGTGTGGACAGGGGGCCAGAAAAGGGGTCTGGGCAGGTGGATGGGGAGAAACTTCCTCCCTAGGGTGGCTTTGACAGCTGTGATTTGCTGCCTGTCTGTCTGTCTGTCTTGCTGAGCATCAGGAGTGGAATGGAAGCCCTGCTCCGTGCAGATGTGTTCCCCAGTGTCTGGGGCAGAGCTGGAGTGATAGCTGCCTGTCACATCCCCATCTCACCTCATTTTCTGCCAGCTGGGGTCAGACAGGGGCTGGGGAGGCTGAGTTGGTGTGTGCATGAGTGTCAGCACCTGGGGAGCCACAGGGCCATCACCTGCATGTTCACAGCACTTTGGGAGGTGCTCTGGTTTTGGAAAGGGCTTTTTAGGAGTATCCTAAGCATCCTCCTGAGCTGGGCAGTGCCCTCCAGCAGCGAGAGGCCTGGAGTGACCTGCATGAGTGCCCAGTTGTCCCTCTGCACCCCCATGAGCCACATCCCTGAGATAAGCAGAAGGTGCTACCTTTGTGTCCTGCCTCTCTCCCAGTGCACTCTAAAGGGAAGGCCACCATTCCCAGCCTTCTCCCTACCTGGACCAGCCTATTTTGGCTGTGCATGTCCCATCCTGCAGAGGGACCGTAGTGCTTCTCCCCAGTATTCCTCTGCTGGGATTTGGCCGCTGCACTCACTAGCCCATTGGGCTGTCCATAAAAGTAGGGTTTTTTCTGCCTCCAGGGAGACACTGGGGTGTGCCCGGGGCAGGACTGACACTCCCATTGCTTCTCTGGGCTCTGCTGGCCGTGACATGCCCATACCTTTTTTACTGGGATGTTCATTTTTATATAGACATGTAGTTAGAGCTCAATGTAATGCGGGACCTGCAGCCTGTGACACTGGCAGGCAGTGCCAGAGGGACAGCTGTACTCCTGGATTTCCCCTTCTCCATGCACACCCTGTTCTCCAAGTGCCCCAAGGCTGACTCAGAGGCTGTATGTGACAATCCCACTCTCCAGCTACATGGGAGCCCTTTCCACAGCATCCCAAAGATAGGACAAGAGGACATGGCCTCAAGTTGCACCAGGGCAGGTTTAGATTGGATATTAGGGAAGATTTCTCCACTGAAAGGGTGGTCAGGCATTGGAACAGGCAGCTCAGGGCAGGGGTGGACTCACCATCCCTGAAAGTATTCAAAAACTGCATGGATGTGGCACTTGGGGACATGGTTTGGTGGTGTGTTAATGGTTGTGTTGGGTTAATGCTTGGACTTGATAACCTGAAGGGCTTTTCCAACCCTAATGATTCTGTGATTCTAAGAACCAGCCTGAGACCTGCCTGGAGGAAAGGGTCTGTTTCTGGACCAAAAGCTCCCATTCCCCAGCAGTGCTGTCCCGGGATACACAACCCAGCAGGGCAGCATGGGCAGTTACCAGGAACTCTGACAGTAATGGAATCATAAGATCATTCCAATCATTGAAAAGCCTTCTAAGATCATCAAATCCAACCATTAGCCCAGCACTGCTAAACCATGTCCCCAGGTGCCACATCCACACATTTTTTGAACACTTCCAGGGCATGGTGATTCCTCCACTGCCCTGGGCAGCCTGTTCTGGTGCTTCACCACCTTTTCAGTGAAGAAATTTTCCCTAATATCCAATCTTAACCTCTCCATGGTGCAACTTGAGGCCGTGTCCTCTAGTCCTGTCTTTGGGATGCTGCAGAATGGGCTCCTGTGAGAAGGTCCCCCCTGAGCCTCCTTTTCTCCAGGCTGAGCCCCTCCAGCTCCCTCATGGACCTGGAGCACACTGCAGCATCCCCACACCATCAGCACAGGGCTGTATTCCCTTGCTGGCATTTTCCAGCTCCCCCTGGCTAAGCCACCACTCCCAAATGTGTTGGAGGAGACTCATCCCCAGGACAGTTCCAGGTGCTCCTCGCTCATGCCAGGCAGTCTCTGGCTTGGGTGCTGTGTAGGGTGAAGAGCTGCTGCTGCTGGGCAGGGCTATTCCCTGTGTGCCAGGGGAAGGGGAGGGAAGGGAAGGGTCTCCTGCTGCCCTGCGCTTATGGCACGCTCCCCTTTCTTCCCCCATCTAAGTCCCGAAGCGCTGGACTCCCCCGTGGAGCACAGGTGAGTGTGCCAGGCTTTGTGCTCTCGTGTCTCGTGCTCTGCTGTCGCTGCCTCAGCATGTCTCTGTCTCCCTGTGTGTGTTCTGTGTGTCCAAATCCTTGGCTTTTTATTTGCAAGGGATACGGCTCTGCAGAGGGTGAGTGAACATGAAGGAAGCCCTGTCCTTCCAGCACAGGAACAGCAAAGAGCCCCAGGCAGGGGGAGAGGCTGAGTTACCTTGGCAGTACCTCAGGCTTCATGCAGAGCCTCGTCCAGCCCTTTGGATGCAGTGTCCCTTGGCAATAAAAAGCTGTCTGTGTTGTCCATGTTGTCCAGTCTCTGTGTCAGCAGTGTGTCTCAGGGCATCCCAAGAGGGGGTGGCCACCCCACAGGGTGACCTCACCTGTTGCCAAGAGCCTTGTGCCTGGTTCCCAAAGGGACTGAGCAGAGATGGGGATACCAGTGTGGAGGAAATCCTGTCCTTCCTTCACTCCTTCCTTGGGGAAAGACCTAAGAGAAAAAGGCTTTGCTGCCTCTGTGGGCAGCCTCCATCCCCTTCAAACTGCTCATCTTCTCACAGTCCCCAGCCTTGGGTACCAAGACTGCTGTGTCACAGCTTGCAGGGACTGATGTGCCTGGATTTTATGCTCTGTGGAGGCAACAGCAAGGAGCAGCAGCCCCATGTCTTTGGAGGTTCAAGGTGGATAGTGGGGAAAACACATGATCCCCAGGAGAGCTGTGCAGGTCCTGCTCAGGTCAGCAGAAGGGTGGAGGAGCTCCAGTCTTGTTCCCAAGCTCAGCTGGGCAGAGCCCCTGCTCTGAGTCCAGCTTTGATGGGGGAGCTGGTTTAGAGACCTTGAGGGCCATTTCTTTGATCCTCTGGCTTGGTTTAGAGCTTCCCATCTGATATTCCAAAGTCTGCAACCCCTGAGGTGCAGCAGAAAGGGACAAACCCCAGGCATTCTGATATTCCAGAGTCTGCAAACCCCTCAGGTGCAGCAGGTAGGGATAGACCCCAGACATTCTGATATTCCAAACTCTGCAAACCCGTCAGGTACAGTGGGTAGGGACAAACCCCAGGCATAACCTGATGCCAAGAGTTGGATGGATGGAGGTTATCCCAGCAGGTGAGCCAGCTGGCTGGGAAGGGAAGGCTATTCTGAGGAGATGCCCTGTTTTTAACTCTGTCCCCATGTCCCCCACACAGCGAGAAGGCCTTGCAGTCGAACCACTTCGAGCTGAGCATCAAAACAGAGGCCACCCAGGGGCTGATCCTGTGGAGTGGGAAGGGGCTGGAGCGGTCGGACTACATCGCCCTGGCCATCGTGGATGGCTTTGTCCAGATGACCTACGACCTGGGCTCCAAGCCAGTCGTCCTACGATCCACCATCCCAGTCAACACCAACCAGTGGATCCACATCAAAGCCTACAGGTGGGAAGGCTGGAGGGGAGGGAGGGAGGGAGGAGCGGGACCGGGGTGGGCAAAGCTGAGTCACGGCCGTGGCTCCGCGCCCTGTGATCCCCAAGGATCGCTCCTGTCCTTGGATAAGAATAGAGGAGAGGCATGTGGGCAGTGCCCTGTGGAGGGCAGCGTGTTGGGACGTGCCTGGAAATGTCAAAGGGGCAGGAACAAGGAGGTCCGGAAGGTCCGTGCCTTTTATTCGAGCTGTCTGAGGGTTTGACATTCTGTTCGGGCGGAGCCCGAGCTGGCCCTTTTTATTTTTGTTGGTGTCGGGAGGGGTGAGCGGGTCACACGCCTGGCGTGCCAGGCATTGCTGCTGGGGGGTCTGGAGGAAGCTGTGGCCGCTGGCAGGGCTGGTGGTGGGGCTCTGGGATGCCATGGGGATGCTGCAGTGGAGCACTGTGGCATTGGACCAAGGACCAAGTGCCACACGGCCAGAGGGAGAGCTCAGCTCCCCTTGCCCTTCCAGCTGGAGAAGGGCTGATGGTGCCCAGTGTCAAAGGATTTAGTGTAAAGCAGAGAACACCTCTGGGTTTTACCTCCCATCATCTTCTGTTCCTTCTTTCCCCCCTCTGGGAGCAGGGTACAGAGAGAAGGTTCCCTCCAGGTTGGGAATGAAGCTCCCATTGCTGGTTCTTCTCCACTTGGTGCAACACAACTGGACACAGATGGGGCCCTGTGGCTGGGTGAGTTGGTGTGGGAAGGGTGGGCGACCTCTGTGCCCCTTGCTGAGGGATTCAGAGGTGGAATGAGATGGTGGTCCTCCCTCCCTTGTTCCAACATGACACCTTTGCCTCCCAGTGGCTTTGACAAGCTTGACCTAAAAATTCCCCTGCTTGTTCTCTGCCTACCGTGGCAGGCTGGTGGTGACACTGAGGGATGAGGGGTTGGCTTTTACCCAGTGCCAGTCCCGTGGCACCGTGGTCCCTGAGGAGAGCCATTGGCTGGCCTGGAAAAAACAGTGAATTGGAATCATAGAATCACAGGATGGTTTGGGTTGGAGGGGACCTTAAAGATCATCTCATTCCAATCCCCTGCCATGGGCAGGGACACCTTCCATTATCCCAGATTGCTCCAAACCCTGTCCAACCTGGCCTTGGACACTTCCAGGGATGGGGTAGCCACAGCTTCTCTGCCCAGTCTGTGCCAGGGCCTGCCCACCCTCCCAGGGAAAAATAGACTTAGATTCTATTTACACTTTTTGGAAGCATCTGTTCTTATCTCCCTAGTCTAAGCCTGTAGTTCAGGTCTAACCTGACTCACAAGGTGCTCATATTCAAAAATGTAGCCTTACCCTCTGGAAAGAGAAGATCCTGGGTGCCATTTCTCCTTCTGAAATCAGCCTAGAAGTTACAGGCAAAGCAGACTTTGTCCATGAGAAATTTTTGCTTGGCTTCCCTACTGGCTTTTCCAAAGGTTGTGTATGTAATTTCGAAGTATTTCCTATACAATGAGCCCAGAGTTGATATTGCAGTAACTGAACTAAAATTCAGTTTGAATTTGGGACCAGTCTCTGGGGAAATAAAACTTTAAGTTGAACTGGTATTTTAGAATAAAAATAGTAGAAGAATAGAAATAGCAATAGAAGTACCAATAGAGGCAAGTTACTGGTTGAAGTGTCTTCAGGAAAGCTGCAGGCAGTGGTTGGAACTGGCATGACTGATAGAAGTGAAGATAACTACTACTTATTTTCATAAAATAAATTAGTTTAGCTAACTAATTAACTCATTTTTACTGTTAGCCAGGAAAGAGGTTTTTCCCTGCTGTTGGGAAGACACTCACAGAATCACTGAGGTTGGAAAAGACCTCTGAGGTTGAGCCCCCCCTGTGCCCAGTGCCCACCTTGTCACCCAGCCCAGAGCTCTGAGTGCCACATTCAGTCCTTCCTTGGACACCTCCAAGGATGGGGACTCCAACCCTCCCTGGGCAGCCCCTTGCAATGCTTAACAACCCTTTCTGTGAAGAAATCCCTCCTGAGACATTCCCTGCGCTGCCTGTATGTGGGGAGGGGTGTGACCCTGCTGGGGACAGGCTGGCTGTGCTCTGCCCTGTCCCCTGAGCTCTGTGCTGTCCCTTGCAGGGGGGCTGGAGAAGCTGAGCGTGGCCCACAAGCTGCCCAAGGCCTACAGCACCGGCTTCATTGGCTGCATACGGGATGTCCTTGTGGACCGCCAAGAACTGCACCTGGTGGAGGACGCTTTAAACAACCCCAGGATATTACACTGCTCAGCCAAATAGAGCCCCAGAGACCCTCCCTTCTCCTTCCCTCCCTCCTGCCTATTGCTGTAATTATTTTCTATTTTTGTAAACTTATTGCTTTTTATATTTTGGGGGGAGGGGGGGAAAAAAAGGGAGGGGAGGAAACACCTTTTCTTTTGGGTTATTTGTTCGGTTGCAGTCTATCCAGGTCAGTCAGACTCGAATCAAACAGCAGCAACAAAGAACAAACCTTGAACCAAGTCTCCAAGAAGTGACAGAAGAACTTCCCCATTGCATTGTAAATCTTCTTCATACTTGAAGCTTCTTTTTTTTGGGTTATTTTTTCCCCCTCCTTACTTGTGTTCTTGGGTTGTTGTTCATGCCCGTGGGGGAAAAGATGCTGGTGCTGGTGAGACGTGTGGCCTTCGTGGATTCACTGCCTGGTCCCACCGTCCCCTCTGCAGTGCTGGCTGAGCAGGGAAGTGGGAATTGCCACCCTGCTCGGGGGTCTGGCTCTGCCAAGCCTTCTCCTGGCCCTGTGTTCACCCGATCTCCCTCCTCCCCCCTCTTCCTCTCACTATAATTTATGTGTGTAAGAATCTCAAGTGCTTTTCTCCTTCATGCTCTGTTAAAATCAGGGATGCCATGCACTGGAAGAGAGACCAAGGTCTGCTCTGAGCAGGCAGAAAAGCATTGCTCTTTGGTTGTCTTATGACTGTTTGCTGGACTGAGAGGTGCTGTGGGGGAAACATTGATTTCTCTGTTGGCTCTCCTCCTCCTCCTCCTCCTCCTCCTCTTGGACATGTGCAGAAGCAGCTGTGAAACCTCATTTCCACGCTTTGTGTTTATCCAGACATGTCCCAACCACCTGCTTGCCCTGGCTGCTCTTCCCAAGAGCTTCTGTCTACCAAGCCTTGCCCTCCCGCACGCCGGGGATAACTTGGAGCTCCTCTCCAAGGGCTGGAAGTGTTCCCCTCTTCCAGCACTGCCAAACAGGCTCTGAGGGCACAGGGACTGGGTCCCTCTTCACTTCTTTTGGATGTGTCCCTTCCATGACCCACGTCCCTTTTTCCAGCCTCCAGGCATGACTTGCCCTCTGACACTTCCCAGCCTGGGAACGTAGAGCTGGCACTGGAGCCTTTCCCATGAAGAGTATTTGGAGTTTCACCTTGGACTTCAAGTGTTTTGCAATGCCCAGGGCAATGCAGGGTCTTCCACGCCGTGATCAAAGCTCCTCTGGATACTGCCAGCCCAGCAGGAATGGCTCCAATGGGAATGGGAATGGGGCATGGGTCGGCTGTCGAGGCTGGAAGTGTTTGGGAGGATTTTTAAGTATTTTCTTCCTTGAAAGCAAATGTTGTAGTGCCAGTTATAAAGCCAAGTACGTGTGTTTCTGAATGGATGGTGTGTGTTTGTGAGTGTCTGTCACCCAGCACACGTTTGCCTGCAGACACTGGATCTCCTGGAAGCAGGAGAAGAACAAATGGAACACAGCTATGGAAGAAATGACCCTCTCCATTCGGGTTCCTTCTCCATGGGAAGGATTTAATGATGCTGTGTAACATCTACGTCCCTTCCCACCACTGGGACACAACTGTGTCTCCTTCCCACCCTGAGATGGCAGCTCTGTGTGAAAACAACTGCATGGAGTGCACAGAATTAATCTGAAGGATCCCACCAGGTATTGAGTGTTAATTTAATACCCAAGGTGCCATAATTTTGCAGTTTTATCCTCAATTTCTAGCACACCCTGTAGTGTACCTTTACAAAGCAGTGCACCCTTTAAAAATGGTGTTTCTTGGCACTGAGTTTTGAGCTATGAAAGATCAAATGCCTTTTCTCAGGGTGAGCTCTGAACACAGATGGAACAGAGGGGAAGAACGTGTGTAAAACCACTTGGGTTTCTTTTTTCTTGTCTTTATTTGATTAAAAGAAAACTATCCCCCATCCCCAATCTGTGACATTCCTCTCCAAATCCAGTGGTTAAATATTTCACGGGGGGCTGTGCCCTCTGTGGGATGGAGACTCTGCTAGTGTGTGTGGGGTTGTGTGTGTGCCCAAAACCACATTTTAAGTGGCTGCTGTATATAAATTGTGGTTCCTGGTGGGGAGTGCTGTGCTGTGAAGGGGGGGGACTGCTGTATTTTGATCATGAGGTGTAGCTAGAGAGGGGGAACTGCAGGATGGGGTGGGGTGGGGAGGGAGGTGTGAGACCCCCAGTCTGTGTTTGGAGAATGGGATTTCCAGCTGGGCATTGCAACAGCGTTGGCTGAGACAGGGCTGGCTGTTCCAGCTCCAGAGGGACAGGGGCATGCACAGAGGAAGCTGCTAATTTTCTAGAATGCCACTGAAATGAAGCCAGGGTCACTGCAAAAAAAAAAAAAAAGAAAAACCCAACAGCTAAACAAAAACAAAAACTCTGTCTGCTTTTGCTGGGGCTTGGAAATGCCTTAAAACAGGACCTTGTGTCCTCGTTGTCGAGCATCTTGAACCAAGGTCAGATTCAGCAGTGCTCCCTTGGGGCTGTGCACTTAACTTGGGCTTTATTTTTAATAGCATTTATAACATGTATGTACAAAAAAAAGAGACATTGAGGTTTGGTTTTTTTTTTTCTGGGTTTGGTTTTTTTTTGGCTTTTTTTTTTTTTTAAAATGTCCATGTGGCTTCATTTATAGGGTAAATTAATGACCATTGTGAACTGCTGTATGAATTCTGAAGGGCAATGCACAGTAGAGGAGCAGCATGATATAACCATTACTAACTTGTGTCTTTCGTCAATCACCATGAAATAAAGTTTGAAAACTATTAAATATGTTTTTAAGGGGCCTGTTGCTTCTTTTTTGTATTGAACCTCACTTGCCTGCTGTCTCCTGGGCAGATGGTGTGGGAAGCCAAACAGGGATCTCCCTATTTCCCTTAGAACCAGAGTGGCTCATGCAGGTACCTTCTGTGTCTTCTAAATGCAGCCTTTTTAGGAATCCCAGCCTCAATCCCATCCACCCAAGGTTTGTAGGACCTGTGTGTCTTTCCTTCCCCTGCTCTGTGGCCATCAGAGTGGTTTCACCTGTTCAAGTATATCCACTGGCTTTTCCCCCTTTGCCAGGTGTGCTTTTATCACCTCATCTTTTTTTCTTTTTCCACAGAGGTTTTGCATCCCGTGGACATCACACCAGTAAGACTGAAGTGATGCTTCTGGGGCTTGTTTGTCATGGATAACAGCATTTCCCCTGGGCCATGGAAAGCCAGTCTCAAGCAGGATGTGGTTTGAGACAACACTTTGAGGCACATGATGTGATTTTTGGGGTGTCCTGTGCAGGGCAAGGAGTTGGACTCTGATCCTTGTGGGTCCCTTCCAGCTCAGGATGTTCTCTGAGATGCACCAGCATCCACCTTCCTGCTCTGAACAGCTTTTCCTAATGGTGCCTTTCCACCTGGCTCTCCTATCTGGCTGCAGCATCATCTTTGTGCCAGAAAAGGTGAGAGGAGGAGAATTTCATTCAGTAAAGAGCTCAGGTTCATCCCAGCGGGGTGAAGTGAGACAAGAACATGGGTTTCCTGCCATTTGGGAGCAGCTAATGGAGCAAATGGAGTCATTTTGATAGCAGCAATGATGGAGTTGGTTGGTGTCTGAATTGGCTCTTCGGTGGACAATGAGCCAGCACAGCCTCCCAGTGGGAAACAACAGGGCCAGTGTGTGAGCAGCCACAGGGGATGCAGAGCTCCCCACTGGGGCCATGTTTTGCTCCAGATCAGCCTCCTGGAGCAGCCTCTCCTTGACAATGACTTTATTATGCCACGACAGGCAGAGACTTGCAAAGCCAGTCCCTCTTCCACAGGCGTTTTGCCAGCTCGGCTGCAGAGCAGGAGGAGAAAAAGCCATCGTTGTCTTGGCCAGAAGGAAAAGAGCTCTGGCAGCTGGGTGGATGTTTTTACCACAGGCTGGAAAAACCCATTGTGAGGGGAAGGAGGGAGGAAAAAGGGACAGGAGCTGTGCTGGGGGCACGCTTGGGCAGGCAGTAAGTGTGACTCAGGGGATGGCCTGGCTGTGCTTCCTGGCAGCCCCTGCTCTGAGCAGCTTCCCAGTGCCCAGTCAGCACTCACTGGGAGCAAAGGGAAACTGGTGGTACCTCCCAGAGGAGACAGCAGTTGGGGTCGGATGGTCTCACCCATCCTCAGCTCTCTCTGGGAGCTCCAACCCTGACTCTTTGTGAGCCAATCTGTGCCAAACTGGGGCTAAGAGCAGCTGACTCCCCTCCTAAACCCCTGAGCTGAGGCTCCAGGGGGTGGTGGGGAAGCCAAAGGGGGAACCTTCATTAAAGGTGCAGAAATTTAGCAGAAAATGACCCACCTTGAGTTCCAACTGGTCCTCAGAGATCAGAGGGGCTGGGTGCAATCAGGCCTGATTTCTCATTATAACCAACAGCACTGTCAGTCTGGTTGAGGTCTGTAAACAGCACTTTCACGAGCACAGATTTACAAATAATTCAATTTACCAACCCAGGACTACAGGGTTGGTCATGCTCAATAAGGATTTGCATGATCCAGGCTCAACAAACAGTGTGTTTTCCCACTCTGGCTTTTCTGCCCCAAAGCCCCCCTTTTACATTATAAATTTGAGGCCCCCAACCACATGTTAAGGGTGGGGTTTGGTGACTTTGGTTGTTCCTGAGGGTGCTGCTGCCAGCCAGGCTGAGACAGCTCAGAGAGCAAGTGGGGTCACACAGACCCCTCCACAGTCCATTTCCATCGCAGCAGGTGCCCCGAGGGATTGGCACATTCCCAACAGCCACAAAATGGGATGTTCTGGTTGCAGGGAGCTCCCAGGCCAGAGCTTGGGTTCCCCTGGGGGTTATTTCCATGGGATCAAAGCATTCCAATGGACAGGGGGGCTAAGATGTCACAGAAAGGGGCCCTTTTCACCAGTGATCTGCATCCCAGCTGTGTAGTCTAGAAACCCGTGCCTTGCAAGAAGTGGGGAGAACAGCTCCAGTGGCTTCCTTTTTATAACCAAGAAGCTGAACTGCTGTTCATGTCCCTCCCTGACCAGGAGCACTGCCCTCAAAAAGGGTCTCGTGCCCCCTGCCCAGAGACAGTGACACACAGAAGGCTCAGTTTGGTCTCACAATGGGGCTTCAGTGCCCTGAAAGAAGGTCCCAGTGACTGGGAGCCTCCGTGGCAGGGGCAGGGAGGGAGGAGAGGACAGGGGTCACCATTATCAGGGTTGCTATTTGGCCTCTGTGGTCCTCGTTGCCCTGTGAGCAATCCAGTGGCATTCAGGGAAGCTGAACTCAGAAATGAGCTGGCTCCTGCTGCCAGCTCCCTGGGTATTCCCCGAATAGACATGGAATTCGCTGAGTCTTATTATAGTTATAAAATGCTATTTTTGACACTATGGGTAGACTAGGGGGGGCTGGGGGGGTGTTCGCTGGCTGTGTCCTGGCTTTTTCTCTCTCTTGGACAGCTGGCTTTGTTTTCTCACCCAGCATTCATGGAAGGTGCCAGATTCAGGGCATTTCTTTGGGTTAATTTCTGTCTTTTATGCGAAGCAACATATATTCAATGTGAGTTTGTTAAAGGCCTCTTAGTTTACACTTCAGCTGGCAAAACGTGCTTTATTTGTATAACGTGTGCAGCATGGTTACGGCACACCTGATCCCCAGTTTATCCCAGTGGAAGGTTTTGGTGTCACCACAGATGTTGGGATGAGGCCGGGGGACTCACCCTGGGGACAATGTGCCTTCCTGACTCTAAAGCTCTCCTGAGTCCAGGGCTTTTAGGGATAACAGCAGATGTGGTTGAGCCTCACCAGCCTCGGATGCTCAGTGTCTGGTAGCTTGTTTCACTCTTTTGGCAGCATGACTCTCAAACTTTTGTGAACTCAGCAGCAAAATCTGGATGTTCAGTGGTGTTTGGGTACTGAGTGACACCTTAAATTGCTGTTGGTCCCTCTGTGCTGGGCACTGGTGAGGCCACAGCTCGAATACTGGGTTCAGGTTTGGGCTCCTCGCAACAAGAAAGACATTGAGGGGCTGGAGTTTGTTCAGGGAAGGGAATGGAGCTGGGGAAGGGGCTGGAGCACCAGGGGCAGCTGAGGGAGCTGGGGGGGCTCAGCCTGGAGAAAAGGAGGCTCAAGGGGGGACCTTCTGGCTCTGCAACTCCCTGACAGGAGCAGGGAGCCAGGGGGGATCGGGCTCTGTCCCAGGGAACAAGGGACAGGAGGAGAGGAAACATTCTCAAGCTGCACCAGGGATTGGATATTAGGGAACATTTCTTCATGAAAAGGGTGGTCAGGCATTGGAAGGGGCCACCCAGGGCAGTGGTGGAATCACCATCCCTGAAAGCATCCAAAACCCGCGTGGATGTGGCACTCGGGGACACGGTTTAGCGGTGAACCCTGTGCTGGGTTAGCGCTTGGACTCGATGATCTTGGGAGGGCTTTTCCCACCGCAGCGATCCCAGGACCCCACTCTGCGAGCTCTCCCGAGCCGCCAAGCCCCGGGGACGATGGAGATGCGGAGAACGCGCATCCAGCGGGCGCTGAAGGCGCGGACACCGCCCCAGGGCTGGGCAGCGGGGCCCGAGGCTGCAGGGATGGGCACCGGGCTCCGTGCTCCGTGCTCCGGGCGGGGCAGAGGGCGGGGATTCCCCCGCGTCACAGGGAGGGGTTTCCCCGCCGGCCCGGGCCCCGCCGCCCGCCGGGGCGCGGCGGTGCGGGCAGTCGGTGCGGGGCCGGGAGCGGGGCCGGGGTGCGGAGCTCCCAGAGCCATGACCTCCCGCAGGTAAGGAGCGAGCCAGCACCCATCCCTGTCCCGTCTCATCCCATCCCTTCTCCTCCCATCCCCTTTCATCCCATCCCCTCTCATCCCATCCCGTCCCGTCCCATCCCGTCCCGTCCCGACCCGCGGCGAGCGCGGCCACCGGAGCGCCCGCGGCCACCGGGCATCGCTTCCACCATCACCATCACCACCATCTCCAGCTCCACCTCGGACCTGCCCCCGGTCCCCTCCTGTGCCCGTCGGTTCCCCGTGTGTCGTTTCCCCACGGACCATTGTCCCCCCGTGCCGTGTCCCCCGGTGCCGGCGCTCCGGTGGTCGGGGTGAAGTTGAAGCCTCCGCGCCTTCCCGTTGCCCGGCTGCCACCCCTGCCCCTCTCCCCGGGCTGCTCCGGGTCACCCCAAGCCCTTTTGGCTCCGTGGTTTCTCGCCAAGACCTTTGGGAGCTCGGAGCATCCCGTCCCAGCACGCTCGGTGCGCTGTGCTGGGGATGCTGGAGGGGGGGGACGCCAAAACGGGACTGAGCGTTCAAACTTGTTTGAAATGTCTTTGTGGGTTGTGAGGTGGGGGGGAAAAAAAGGTACTTTGGGGCGTCTGGGGTGTTGGTGGTGCCTCCCGTGGCTTTTCCCAAAGATGCTGTTGCTTCAGCGTTTTTCTCAGTGGTGGCAGAGCCTGTGCGACTTGGGGACATCGTCCCTGCTCGGTTCTCCTACAGAAGGGATAAATGGACCTCCAGGGGATGGGTTCTTCTCCCCGGGCCTGTTTTCCCCCTGCTCAGAGCGCCAGGTCACACACACACAGCCCCCGTGCTGCAGTGCGGGGGGACTCTTGCAGCTGCCTTGGGGGTCCTGCATTCCCGTCTGTCCTTCCCCACCCCTTAGGGTGAGCTGGAAAAGCGTTTGCTGCTGTTAGAAGTGGAGTGTGCTGCGGAAAGCCCTGCGGAGGGAGGTGGCCCGGAGCTGCCCTCCAGCTGACGGGCACCCAGGCTGGGATCGCTGACAGGACGGGGAGTGCTCGGTGGTGCTGCAGGACCCAGCCCGGCCAGGTCCTCGCAGGGGCTTCCACAACCACCTCTTGAACATGTAATAACTCCGTGTTCTCCACACACATCCCTGGAACTCCAGGATTCAGGGGCTTGGCTGGTTTATGGGGTTTAGGGGGTCTGTTTTTTCCACCCAGCACCATCTCGCCCCTACAAGTGAGTGTCTGCTTCAAAGCATGAAGAAGTTGAGGAAGACACAGCGTCTCTATGGGCGGTGCTACACGGAGTTACAAAGCATGCCGATGGGTCATGGGGTGGAAAGGACTGGGAGCTGGGGCCCCCTGGATTTCATTCCCAGCTCTGGTAGAGCTCTCCATGCCCACAGCCAAGTCGATATTTGTCCACGCTGCCCTTACCTTGCTTGGCTCCACCCTGCTGGGCACTCACCTGGGGCAGCAGAATGCCAGGGACAGCAAAATGGTTGGGATGCTGCTGCCAGCTCAGCACTCGCAGGAGTCCTGAGGAACCTGGCTGGTGAGTAGTCCTGCTGCTGAGAGGGGTCAGGGCTATATGGGCTGGATTTTGGGGGGTGTGTTGGGGGGTAATTGCTCCCAGCATCTGTTGCTCCAGCCTTTCCACCAGTGCTGGATGTGCTGCTCCTGCTCCTGAACCACTGCTCAGGTCCTTTTGCCCTCCACTTGGCCCTTACATTTCTCCCCTTGCCCAGAACCGTGTAGGATGCCCACCAGGTTTGTTGGGTTCCTGCCAGGTTTTTATGGCACCTTTTCCTTGCTGTGCCATAAAGATCTGGATGGATAAACCCCACATCCCCAGTGCCGACTCCACAAGTTGGCAGATCCCAAATTCCCTCTTACTTTTTTCCCTAGAGAAGGGTTTTACAGTGCCTGGAGCACTTGGTGGCTGCCTTGTGCATTGCCCTTGTCTGCAGGGCAGGCTTTTTTTCTTTCCAGCCACATTTCCTGGGATGCTGTGGCTGGGAGGAAGGGAAAGTCTGGAGGAAATGAGTAAGTGCCAGCTTCCGGAGCCTGACTGTCTCCAAAGGTTGCTCCAGTCCTGCAGGACTGAGTGCTGGGAGTGAGAACTGGTGATCCACAGGGTATGGAGGCACTTTGGGCTGTGCTTCTGGTGCTTTGGGTGTTGCTGCTGCTGGGGAAGCAGATGTGGAGGAGACAGTTTCTCTTCTTTCCTTCCACCTGTGCCTGTCCAAGCAGTTTCCAGCACCAGGAGGGTGAGGCTGCCCCAGGATGGGGATATTGAGAGTGAAAGGACCATGTTTCCAGTTTTGGGGACAAGGAACGAGCAGATTAATGGTGCTCACAAGTACTCTGGTGAAATGCTTCCATTTCTGTGTCAGATTTCATAGAATTGTGGAATTGTTTGTGTTGGAAGGGATCTTATAGACCATCCTGCTCCAAACCCCCTGCCATGAGCAGGGACACCTTCCACTATCCCAGGTTGTTCCAAGCCCTGTCCAGCCTGGCCTTGGACACATCCAGGGATGGTGAAGCCACAGCTTTTTGGGCAACCCATGCCAGGGCCTCCTCATCCTTGAGACTTGACACGGAGCTGCTGAGTGGTCCCATATCCAGAGCTGAGTATATTTGTTTGACAACTTTTCCCCTGCATTCGGGTAAACGTTTTCAAAATTTAGCTCAGCTGAATTACTGTGGCCACACTGATTGTGTGGCACCCTGTGGGTGGTTCTCTTTGAAGTCCTGGATTGTTTGTAATCCCCAATGTACATGGGGTGGCTGCAGCCACTCGGGTGGGAAGCAGTGGCTACTCCAGCATGGCTGGTAAGTTGGGATTGGCCCAAGTCCTCCATGTGTTATCTCCAGGGTGATTTACCAAGCTTGTGCAGGCCACGTTTCTGGGCATCTTGAGGCATCAAATGCATCCAGCTGTGCCCTGAAGCCTCGTTGTCCAACCCTGAGCATCTGCTGCAGTGACAGGGAATACAATGCCAGCCTGTGGTCCCAGCTTTCCCACTCCCCTTACCAGTGGGAAAACACATGCTTCCTGTGCTGAATCCAAATGTAAATATTAACCTTGAGTATTTGCAATAGCTGCTTACTTTGGCAACGGGTGGTGGTGGGGAGGTGGTAACTTCTGGTCCAGGAAGCAAAACCAGGTCAGTGTTTTGGCATCTTGGATGTTCATCAACAGCACAATGGGCAGAGCTCAGGGAAGCGGTGGCTGGAACCAGGACTGTGGATCTGGCTGGTGGCTCAAGCCCACAGCTGCTCAGAAATATCCTCTGGCAATTTTCTGTGAGCTGTTCATTCCCATCTCTTCAGGCAGTACCTCAGCCCTTGGCTCTGCTCAGCTCCAGCTCAAAAGAGATCAGTCAAAAGGCACCTTTCTCCTCCCTCCTTTGCTGTGGCCGCACCTGGGTCTTGGCTCAGGTTTTGTCTCCCTGCCCAGGCTGTATGAAGATGTCTTTGGACACAGGCTCTGTTCTCAGAGCATGGGAGAATCAGAGCTCAAAGGTTTTTGTTCAGGGCACTTGTTTGTGTGTGCTGAGGCTGCCTGTGCAGCCCCTGCCTGGGCAGAAATGCCTGGAGAGGAGCAGACGTGCTTTCCCACCAGCCTTAACTCCGGTAAATGAGGACTGGAACATTAGCAGCAACTTAAATTACATTTCAATTCCAAGCCCACAGCCTGCTGTTTATTTCCAGATAGGGTGAGTTCCTTACTGCAGGTCATGAAATGCATAAATACACTCTTCTCCCCCCTTTGCCAGGGAGGGAATAAGAATGGTTAATGACCAAGCCCAAAGAGAGAAGACTAGCCTTGCCTAGGAGGGGGTTTGGATCAGGCCCTCGGTGATTTTCCAGTATCCTATGGTTTCCCCCAAGGCCCAGTGAGCTGCTCTCGTTATGGTCCCAAGACAAATGAAGCTCTCTCAGCCCTGGAACACATTTCTGGGATGCAGCTGTATCTCTTTTGCGGGCTGCCAAGGAGAATTCCTCGCCGTCTGCAGCGCAGGGGAAGGCACAGCGCTCCGGAGAGGAAGCCAGGCTTCCAGTCCCACTGCCAGAGCCATACTGGGGGCCAGCTTCCTTTGTGGCTGGGTGGTACCCGAGCTGCAGCCAGGTTTAGGTGGATCTGGTTTCCAGGAGATGATTCTTCTCAGGAGCCTCAGAGGCACCTGAATGGATGAATCGGAGCTTTGTGCTCCGGTGGAGCTCGGCCAGCGGAGCCAGCTGGGCTCTCCCAGGTTTTTGGGAGCTGTGTGGCCATGGCAAGTGAGCCAGCAGGCACTGGGAAGGCTGCTCCCAGGGCTCCCAGTGCTCCCAGCACTTGAGCTGCCTCCCCAGCAAGGCCCTTCTCCCCCTGCTTTATCACCCCTCATTATCCTGCCTCCAGAGTGTCTCTGGTGCTCACTCTCCACTCTTGCACTGCAGGTGACCTTTGGTTTCCAAATCACTGAAAACTTATTTCAAAAATGCTGCTGTTTGGGTTTCCATCCCCGTCCTGAGGCACGAACAAAGCTGATACCTGTTTCCAAGCTGCGAACAGCCCCACACCCTGTGGGATGTGTGTGCAAGAAGTATTCCGAAGGCTGCAGCTCTTTCAGGATTGATTAATCCTTTCTCTGCAGTAGAAATGTTGATTCTGTTGCTTTTTTCACTGCCTTGACCCAAAGCAGTGGCTCGGGCAGGGCTGCACTTGCTGCCTTGTGCCGTGAGTGGTGGGGAGGGATGGAAAGTGGTTCCTGCAGTCCCACTGCATGTTCCAGGAAACGTGCGTGGGATGGAGCCTAATGAGATTACGGGGCCGGGCTCTCTGCAGGCTTCCTGCTCCGATCCGAGGGGAAGGAGGAAATTCTTCACATTAAACCAAGCTGGAAATCAGGAACTGTGTGCTTCCTGTAGGTGCATTTATTTTTTTTTCTGCCAATAGCTCCTGCTGCTGCTTGTAGCCACAGTGCTCCCCAAAGAGGGACAGTCCTGGAGGAGATGCACACCTTGGCATCTCCCCCTGGGCCGTGTGAGAAGATGCTGTGGCTGTCACAGGGGTTGATTCCATGTTCTTGGAATCACAGAATGGTTTGGGTTGGATGGGACCTTAAAGATCATCTCATTCCACCCCCTGCCGTGGGCAGGGACACCTTCCCAAGCCCCATCTAACCTGGCCTTGAACACTTCCAGGGCTGGGATATTCTTTGTCAGGTCCCAGACATTTCCATGTGGATAAGAGAAGCTGAGGAGTCTCACCCTCTGCTGCATCTTCTTTGCAATGCCCTCGTGGTTGGTACCGATGGGATGCTCTGAGTGTGTCCCCAGCACAGCCCCAGCCCTGCTCTGTCTGTCTGTCCCTCCCTCTGCCTCCAGGCACCCTGTGTGGGGCACAGAGGAGCTCTGATCTGCCCCTGTCACCTGGGGCACTGAGCAGGTGCCCTCAAAATGCCCACAAGGAGGGGGTCACTTGGTCCAGCCGTGGCTGGAATCTCAGCAGAGCTCCCTCCAGCCCCTCAGGGAGGGCTCAGGGCTGGAGAAGCCTCTCACAGCAGGAGTGATAAACTTTTATCTCCCTTGTTGCAGCTTTTTGGTGTGGAAAGAAGCTCTGGGGGAGGAGAGGGTAAGTGGAGCTTTCCATGTGGGCTGGTGTTGGCTGCAGCTGTGCTGATTGTGTTATCAGGTGAGGAGCCTGGCTCTGAGCAAGGACCTGCTCAAGGTTTCCTGTGCCCAGAGCTGGCAGGGAAGGTGGGCTTGAGGAGGTGGGCACTGTGGGTGCCAAGAAGGTGTAAAAAGGCCGTGGTTGAGTTGGCCAAACAATGGTAAAAACTGTGCCTGAAAAATAAAGAGTGGGACACAGGCAGGAGGTGGAACTTCCCTCCTGCTCCAGCGGGCTTTGGAGGTGTTTATAAAACAGAGCGTTTTCAGGGAGGAAAAACCACTCACAGGAGAGTGAGCAACAACAACATCACCAGGGCTCTCTGCTGAATGCTCCCTCCAGGATAACCATGGGAATACCCACAGGCTGGGAACTGGGAAACTCCTCCAGCTACAGACAGCTGGAAGAGCCTTGGGAGTCGGGAGATCCATGACCACTTGCCACAGGCAGAGGAGAGCCCATCCCTGGGGATGTGTCCTTTGGCCTTGGGGATTTCAGAAGGGTGGGAAGGTGATAAAGATTTCATTTCAAAACAACAAAAAAATCCCCTTCACACCCCTGGGCAGCATCCCTAATGGGAGGGGGTTGCCAGGGCTATATTTGTCCTTGGGCTGGGTTTTTCTGGGGGGCAGTTTGTTTGTTTGTTTGTTTGCTCCCCCTCTTCCTCCCACCCTCCTGAAATATTTCCATCAAAGAAATGTAACAAGCTCTGCCACTGATTAAATTCTAAATATAACCCTGGTATTTTTTCTCTCTCCAGTTCTTCATGATGTATCAAGGTAAAAAATAGCCTTGGCCACTCTTCAAAGGGGGACATGGGCCTGTTATGGGCTATATTTTCGTTCTGTCACCCTGCCTGGGTCTGAAAATAGACCTCCTAATTTTTAATTAGCTCATTGGGTTATATAATCCTGAAAGCTGAGGATTTCTGGGCTCAGCAAGGATGCACATGATGCCATGGGCTTGGGCAAAGGTGCTGTGTCAGGGCAGGGCCGACACTGCAGGAATCTCCTCTGCTCCTGCTGGCCCTGGTGCCAAGTGGATGGAGCTGGGGAAGCCAAGATGCTCTTGCCTTGCCTCCTTGTTGCCTTGGTTTGTTATTTATTTATGTTGTGCTGGTGCTGGGAGAGGAACCTGCTCAAAGAGGAAGGTCCTGCTTGATGGTGAAAGCCCCTGGACTCCTCCTGTTGCCTTGGGGACTGGGTTTGGTTTTCCTCTGTGCCTGGGAGAAGGGGTCAGGGGTTTTCCTGCCCTTGGCATCATCCTAAAAATAAGTTATCCTCCTGGCTGAGCGGAACATGTTTATTTTCCTGTAGCTCAGGTCTGGATGCTTAAGTGTTATCCTACAGATCCAGCATGAAAAGCAGGAGCCAAATGCTGCAGTCAGGTGCTGGCTGCTGGCCCTACCTGCTTTTCTTGCTCCCAAAATATTTCTCTGGGGTGCCTGGGCACTGTTTCTGCTGCAGAACGTGCCCATCCTTGTGGTTGGCACTGGGAGCCCGACTGACTCTTCAGGTTCTCGTACAGCATGGCCTGATGTCTGATTTGGGGTGATCCCCCCACGTGACCATTCAGCTTTCTGCTCTCTCAAAGTGCTTCCCTGCACTCACCAAAGTGGTTCGTAGAATCACAGGGTGGTTTGGGTTCAAAGGGACCTTAAAAACCGTCTCATTTCGTGGTCAGGGGCACCTTCCACTAGACAAAGTTGGTCCAAACCCCATCCAAACTGGCCTTGGACACTTGGAGGGATGGGGCAGCCACAGCTTCTCTGGGCAACCTGTGCCAGGGCCTGCCCACCCTCATTGTAAAACCTTCTTCATCTCAAGTTCTCCTCAGCCTCTCTGGACAGAAGATGACAAGACCAACCATGGGGCAGCCCAGCTTTGCTCTACATGGCTTTAAAAACTTTCTAACCACCAGATGGAGCAGAGGAACTTGCAAAACCAACCCCAGCCGAGCTTTGGCCATGGGGCACTGAGGTGGAACCACTGCCCTCTGGGGCAGCTGCTCCACCTGTGCCTTGCCAGGGTGACTTCCTCCCCTCTGTCCTTTGCCTGGAAGGGCTCAGGGTTGTCCTGGGGGTTTTCTTTGTGGGGTAACAGGTAGGAGCAGCAGGACATGTCTTCAAGCTTCTTCTTGCCCTTTGGCCATAACCTGCCATATGGATACAGTTCCCACTCCCTGGAAGGTCTTTGGTCAGGGCTTATTGCAGCCTGTGCCAAGGAGAGGTGTTCTTTAGTGGGATGCCCTGTGTTGGACCAACCCATCCATGTCTTGGACCAGCTCCAGCCCTGCTCCAAGGAGGGCTGGGACAGGGGGATCAGGATTTGTGCTGCTGTGGCTGTGGAAACTCTGTGTTGTCCTCTAAGAGGAACTGGTGCCCTTCCAGAAGTGCAGTTCAGAGAGGAAGGTGTGCTTTGGAAGGGTTTAACGAGGTTGAAAGTGGCTGGTTTTGGTGTCCCTCGAGAAGAACAGGGATGCAGTTCACATCTGGGATTAAAACAGAGTTCTCCAAACCTTAAACCTCCAGTCTGGGGTTCTGAGCACAAGCCACAGAATTAAGGTGGTTCAACATGAAAACGGGCTGGAATTTCTCATGGCTGGTTTTTCAGCTGCCTCAACAGCTGCCAGCTGGGTTGGACAGTGCAGAATTCCACGAGCCAGGAGCTCTGGTCCCGTGTTCCTTTGGTGCCAGTGCTGAGCTCCGAGGCTGTGATGACAGAAGGGCTCTGCGGGCTCCGCATCCCGACACGCTGGGACGTGTGTTGTGGAAAGGGAATTCACAGCTCCACGCAGGGCCACACTCCTTCTTTCCCCTGCCTTTTTGCTGTATCATTGCAGCTGTTATCTCTGGCATCTCCCCTGTCTGCCTGCTTGGGCAGAGGAAGAGTGTCTGAGTGCTAAGTAGGAAACTGGTGTGTATTTTAAAGTGCAGGTTTGGACGGAAGTGCTGGCGGGGAACAAAGGAAAGTCCTGTTCTAGTTGTGAAACCACTTGATGCCCTTGATTGTCGGACGCCAATTCAGCTCTTCCTTGTTTTTCAGGGCTGCTTTCAGCCTTGGAATGATGACAGAGAGAGAGGATGTGGTTTTATTCCTTGGGTATTTTGTCTTTGGAAGAGTTTACCTGTTAACTGTCGGGTGATCTCAGGAGAAATCTGTCTTCTGCTTGTATTCTAGGGATAAGAAGAGCTCCAGAGCCAATTCCAAGCACTGCCTTTCCCAGAGACAAGTTGTTTGAAGCTTCATGGCTGTGTCCAAAGCTCTCTGTGCCACTTTCCCTGTGTTTCTTGGCACTTCTGTGGCACTTTCCCTCACAGGCTCCAGCTGTGCACAGCTGGAATATCAGTGTACTGGCTGGAGATGGCTTGGGATATCTCATGCCCTGAGGTCTTCACTCCCAGATGGAGCAAAAGTTGGTTGTTTCTGGGTGCTGGAATCCCATCAAATCCACTAAAAGCTCTGGCAGGAACACTGCTGGTTTGGGGTGCCACTTGGTGGCTGCTGCACAGGATGGGGGTGTTTGGGACAGTGGCATTGTCGTGGATGCACAATGCTGGCATGACAAAGAGGATTTGCACATCCTTCTGGAGTGTAAGAGCTGCCCTTCCTCCTTCTGCAGGATGAGAAGCCCAGCTCTTGTTCTAGGAGCTGCTTGAGTGGGGAATAAACCCTAAAAGTGACCAAGCTTTGTGCTGTTCACCCCCTGCTCCCCCTCTCAGGACCAGCCCCCAGTCCTGCCCAGCATTTGCCAGTCTCTGCAGCGAGATGGGACCTCCACAGTGCCAGGCTCTGCTCTGTGGCTGAGACTTGCTCATCCCTAATCTCCTCTGTGCCTCAGCTGCTCTGTTGGCACATTAAGGGCTCGCCACAAAGCAACCATAATTGTGCTAAGTGTCTGTGGGATAATGGACTAAATGCTCAGGATTGCAGAGGCAGCCGCATTCCCAGCCATTTAATACCTTGATTGATGTACATGGAGTTGTTTGCCAGCCCAGGGACAGCCTTCCCAGCTCTGCTTTCCCCTGCTCTAGGAAGCTGGTGACGCAAGGGGGTTGCAGAATTAGGCAGGAGGGAGCTGTTTGGCCAGTCATGTGGCTGCAGGGCTGTAATGACCCCAAATTTGCCAGGGCTGGGTGTTGTGCTCTTCCTCCCCAGCTTGCTGAGCCAAGACAGGGAGGTCAGGGGTGGTTTTGGGTGGTTTGGAAGAGTGGAGTTGTCCTCTGTTGCCACAGCCTTTGGCTTCTTGTAGGACTGAGAACACAAGTTCTCGCTGCCCAGGGGTGGTCTGTGGAGAGCTCTGTGTGCCTGAAAGCTTGTCTGAATATCCCAATTATACCATCTGAGGTAATACAAGATGTTATCTCTCCATTGCTGTCTCTCCACGTTAAACCCTGGACGTGTCTTGGTGCTTGGCCTGTCTGGCTTCAGGCACCTGGGCTGGGTGGCTGAGGTGAGTGTCCCTGCCTAGTCAGGGCAGAGAACTGGGTTCTGCTCTGCAGCATCCTCTGCAGTGACTCTTTCTCTCCATCCCTGAATAGAAAGCTGGACTCTAAGTGGGTGCCTTTCAGCCATGGGGTCTGTGTGCTCCCAGAAGGAGCTCAGAGGGGTGTGCAGAAATGCTTCTGCCCGAGGTCCAGCTGCCTGGGGAGCAGCAGCACATGCTATTTGACATGCAGGGCAGGGCAGAGTGTCTCCCCAAAATGTTCCTCCAATTGTAAAGGAAAATCAAACAATGTTGTATTTCAATATTCACCCTCAAGTGATGCAACTTTGATGAACAGACTCCTATGGACACCAACAGTAAATTAGCTTCTCTTTCAACTGAAAACTATTAAGGACTTGCTTGGAAAAGGTATGTTTTCTATGTGGCCACCAATGCCTAAAACTTAGCAAGATTTTTAAAAATGTTTCTGCTATCACACACTTCAAATGAGCATAAGCAGAGAGGAGGTGCCGAGTGAAGGGCTGTGCACGCTGCTCCGGAGGGCAGAGGAACAGGTCGGAGCCGAGGGGAGGGAAAGCTTTGTCAGCTGAAATTAGAAAACCCAAGGAGCAAGCAGGGATGCAAGGAAGCTTTGGGAAACCTGAGCACCTTGAAGGCTCCTCCTGAAGGAGGGTGGCAGCCCTGTCCCTGGAGCCTGGACCCAGGAGCTGGTGCCCTCCCAGCTGCGCTGCGGGCGATGACACTCCATCAGCACGGAAGGTGTGGAGCACAAAACTCCGTGGCTGCTTGGCAGGGAGGAGGAGGAGGAAGATGTTGTAGGAAGTGCAGCCCAGGGCTCCGTGGGGTATAACTCTGCCCTTTAGTGGCTCTTTCTCCTTCTCCTTCAGCCCTGGCTGCCCCTGAGCTGACAGGCAGATGTCGTCACGCCCTGGTGGTGGTTGCCCTCGCCATCCCCTTCTCAACACTCCGCTCGCAGCTGCTGCCTCGGTGCCGATAAGAGAACGAGATGACTTCCTTTTCTTCTCCCCACCCCTGCTCCCTTCCAGAACAAGCCGGGTTGTTTTTTGGTAAATAACTCGCTGTCGCTTCACTTGAAACTTTCCAGGCTCTGCCACCTTGTGCAGCGCTCCTGGAGGATGCTGGAGGCTGGAGGGTTCCTCTGGGGCAGCAAAGTGCCTTCTGCATCCTAGAGCAGCTCTGCCCACCTCCCAAACCCTCCGAACCCTCCTGCCTTTGGAGCTGCCCTGTGGTTTCTGTGGACTAACGAATCTCTCTGCTGGCCCAGGAGCCTTGACCAGTTATGGTGAGGTAGGAGATCTGCTCTGTGTGTTTGTGTGTGTGTGTCTGCCTTCTATTTTTAACGAAGCAGATTGTCCTGAGTGGGAGCAGAGCAAAGGGGAGAAGGTGTGGAGGTCACGGGTGTCATTGAGATTGCACAGAAAGGCTCCACTTGTGGTGCAGGAGGCTCTGAGCTGATTAACACTCAGGGAGCACCAAGAGATGTGGGTGCTTTGGGCAAGGCTCTCCAGTGGAAACTCCCCTCGGATGGCTCTGCAGCACAAAGGGTGACGGTGGCTCTGTCCTTGTGCTGCCTTCAGCACTGGGAAACGGTGCGTTAGCAGTTTCGTTTGTGTGATCGCAGCTCATGTGGCTCGTGGGGCTGAGAGCAGCCTGGCAGAGGTTATCCCTGCCTGGGCAGGATGTTATTTCGTGCTCTTATTAGATTTTTATCTTGAATTACCTTGCTAGCAGTGCTGTGTCAAAGAGTTCCTGGCTTATCTCTTCCTCTGCCTCGCCGTGTGTCTCGCTGAGCGCGCTTTCCTGTGCTGGTGACTCGCTTGCTGGTGTTGGAACCTCATGATTTCAGGGTGCTGGACACCTCGAGGTGAATTCTGTAGCTACAAATTACAACATTTAGTCAGAAGGGTGGTGTGGAAAGTAACGAAGGTTGTATGGGGCATGGACTGTAAAGCAGTGAAGGTTATATGGGCTGTGAGCTGTAAAAGGCTCTGCTGGAGCAGGGAATGGAGTGTGAAATGATCCCTTTGCCAGGCTGGGAGGCACAGCAGGCGAGTGCACCTGTGAAAAAGGCTGGAAACACAGGGAATGGAGCCAGGGCAGGATCTGGGCTGTGTTTGAGGCTTTGGGAGTGATGGGCAAGGGGCTCTTTTGCCATGCAGTGCAATGTGGGCTGGTCCCTGCACTCCTCGGGGGTTCAGGTGGTGGGAGTAGCTCCAGCCTGTTGGTCGTTGTATCTCAGGAGCATCCCGAGGCTTCTGCACTCCCTCATTTCAGTGCTGCTCTCTCATGTGTTGCAGGAGGGGCTGGTGTCTCAGTTTCTGCTCTCTGGCTGTGTTCTGCTCCACTGGATCATGGCAGAACAGCTAAACAAATACTTTCCTGCTCCAGGAGGAAGCCTGTCAGTCAGACAGCAGCTGGGGCTGGCTGCTCATAGGTGTTTTTAATGCTCCAACTGTCTGGCAGGTGGGCCTGCAATTTAATTTTAACTTGCTTTATGAGAACAAAACCATCTGTAATATACAGGGCAGAAAACTGCCAGGAGTGGAGGGGGTTCTAGAGAGGTTTCTCCTACTATTAGGGCTTTTGAGACTGGTTGGTAAGGCATTATTGGCTGAGGTTAAAGTGTAGCTCGGTGTTTCTGGTGGTCCTAACAGTGGAATAACCTTTGAGTAGAAAGGTTTGCTTTAAATACCAGTTTGCTTCGGATAATTAAATCAGAAAATTTGAAAACCACAGCCAAAAATAACAGCCTCGCACACCTTTGGGGCCGATGCAGCCAAAACAGCTTGAGGGCCCGAGCTACACCTTTTTTAATTAAGAGAACATGGGTGTAAATCCTCTGGGCAACTTGGAAGAGCCCCAGCTGCCAGTTTCCTGCTGCTGCAGGTGAGCACAGCTGGGTGCTGAGACACACCTTGGCCTGATGGAACTACGTGCCTCTGCCATTCTGGGAAAACTGAGAACTGTCAGGCCAAATCTGTGCCTTTTTTCCCAGCAGTTTCAGCTGCTGTCCCTCTGGGAAGTCCTCTGCTCCATGGGAATGTGCACCACTTCCCAGGGAAGCAGCTGGTGCCTCTTCCAGCCTCTCGTGGTCTTTCCTTCAGGTCCCAGTGGTTCTTCTCTGCAGATGTCAGAGAGATGCTCTTCCCTCCCCAGCTCCTTCTCAGCTGGATTTTACCAGCTGTGAATGTCAGTGATAGGCTGAGAGCCAAACCCTTCCCTGCCATGGATGATTCAAGGGGAGAGGTGGCAGCTTTGATCACTTCTACACCCTTTGGATGGACTCTCAGTTGGCCAAAGAGAAGCCCAGAGCTGCTGGGTGAGCGAAGGTGGGAACGGGGATGCTCCACAAAGTTGTTTCACCAGGGAAGAACTTGACCAATGTATGTGCTTGAGTTTTTACAAGCTGTGGCTCCAAGCCCAGAGCTGTGAGACCGAGTGTTTGCAATTGAGGGACCACGAGTGATGACAGACCTTCCAAATGGCACAGACACAATCCCCCTCCTTTCTTGTAGGTGTGCACCAGCCCCTGCTCTGCCTCAGCCTCCTGAGGGGTGCAGTGGTGGGTGCAGAAGCTGCTCACTGGGCCGAGGAGGGAGGACACAGCAGCACAGGGGTGCCAGTCTGTGTCACATCCGTCACGTGTGACACCACAGGCCAGGTCACACACTCATGCTCTGGTGCCTCCTTGCCCTGGCCCCGAGGAGCACTCGGCCCTTTCTGTCTGCAGATCATGTATTTTTGTGTCCTGGGTCTCCACTTTGTCCGTGGTTTCCTTTCCTTGTCCCTGCAGAGCCTTTATCTGGGGAGCACAAGGCGTGGTGGTGGAGGGGGCTTTTCCCATATCAGGAGTGTGGGATGGGCTGTGAGGAAGTCCCAGTGATAGGCAGAGCTGGGGAGAGCAGGTTTTGTGCAGCCCCTTCAGCCTGGCCATGGCCTGGATCACCAAGAGAAGAAGCTGTGAAATCAGCATTGCCCTTTAGACTTGCTGAGGTTCCTGTCTCTTGTGGAGCCAGGCTGAGCTGTGTCCCCAAAACCAGGCCTGGAAGATGCCATTAAAGCACTGAGAGAGCATCAGAAATGGGACAGGTGTCCCTGTGCAGGGCTGCTCTGGGCTGGCTGGGACAAAGAGCCTCCCCAGAGCTCAGGTGAGGTGCTTTGTGTCCCAGGCTCCCACCTGCAAAGTGCTTGTTTAGGTGAAAAGGGGAAATATGAACGGTGTTTTATGTCTCTTTTTTTCACCCCTAGCAAGGCTGTCACAAAGAGTGTCTAAAGAGCAGGCTAAGAACGTGACCTTTTGTGTGTGAAGTTCACCCAGACTTCCTTCATGTGGAGAGCAACAATCATGTGGGGTGTGCTCTGAACACGAGTGTTCTCCACAAAGGGATGGGCTGCCTTTGCAGTTTCTGGCTTTTCTCCTGGGAACTGCTCTTTCTGAGCTGATGCCCTGATTCCTAACACAGGGCTTCCCTGGAGAGGTGGCAGGTGACCGTGTGACTGCCTTCTGACCCTTCCCAGCTCAGTTCAGGGCCCTTTTAGAGACGTGAACTCACAGCAGAGGGGCAGAGGGAACCCTGGCAGACTTTGCCAAGCAAATGTGGGCCCACAGAGATGCCAGCTCCCCCAGATGATGCATTTACCTGGGCATCCATCCCAGGCAGAGGAGCTGCTGCCTCCCCTTAACCGGCTGCTATTTATGTGACAGGGGTTTGTCGTGGTCCTTGTCCTTGGAGTGATTTCTGTGTGCTCTGATCTCAGTCAGATTGAACGAGCTATTTAGTTTCCTGGGCAAAATCATTGCTTTAGACACCTAAACGACTGGAGAGCCTTTGCTGAGAGGCTGTGAGAGATCACGGATGTGCTGCTGCTTTTGGGAGGTGGGGTGGGATGGTCCAGGGGGTGAATGGATGGGACAGCACATGGAGAGAGGGAGATGTGCCAGTGACAAGCATGGACTGGAATAATTTAGATAAAGGGAGTGAATCACAGGGAGTTGATGAGTGCAGACTGCTGCGTGTGTCAGGGAGAGAGGACAGATGTGAATTTGTATTAATTAACAATTAATGCCAGCTGAGGCTCCAGAGCCAGTAAATGGAACCTGTCTGCACCAGCTCGCTGCCAGGAGGGTGTTGCCTGCTCCTGGTTCTGTAAGGAAAGAGCTCCTGGAGTGCTTTTGCTCTGTCTCTGGGGTTTGGATGTGCACTCTGCTCTTCCTGCTTCAGCAAAAGCCACCCCCTCCCCCGGGGTGGAAGCTGGGGGTCTGTCCAGCACCTTCCTCCAGGTCTCCAGGGATGGGCTTGGAACTGGAATTAAATGACAAGAGTCATAAAACTGATCTTACCGATGTAGTTTAGTTAATCCCTGCCTAAACCCAGGGTTTTTTTGATGGCAACTGCTCTGCCCAGGGTGTTCTTGTGCGAGTGACACTCATGGAAAAGCTCTGCTCGAGAGCTGGGTGTGAAACCATCGCTGACGGGAGTATTTGAGTTTCAAACCAAGGCGTGGGTGGCGAGTTAAACCCCCGTTGTGACACAGAGGAGCTTTGGGTGCTCTGCAGCTCGACCCATGCTCTGCTTCACCTCTCCTCAAGGTTCTTGGCCGATGGGCAGAGTGGGCTGAACTTTCCATCGCTGCAGCCTCAGGTGATTCTCACCCCCTGTGCGTGGGTGAGGCATCACTGGCATGTCCTGCAGCAGCAGGACAGGGGGCTGAGAGTGCTCCAGAGGAGTGCAAAGGGAAAGCTGCCCTTGCCTGAATTTTGAAGTCTGACGTGCCAAGTGACTGGAAAAGCTGCTGAGAAGGCAGAGGGTGCAGCAAGGGAATATCCAGAGACATGGAGGGAGGGTTCCCCCCGGGGTTTAGGGCTCAGCACCCAACCTTTCTGCAGCTCTGGAGATTTCTTCCTATTTGCTGAACAGGAAACTTAGCCTTGCAAAGAGCTGCATGCCCCAAGTTACACCTGCTCTCACCAGCCACCCTCCTTTCTCTGCTGGAAGAATCCTCAGCTGGTTTATTTGCCTGCCAGGGGCAGGATCCATCCTGCCCTTCCTCGCTGTGGAGGGAGACAGGGTGGCTCCAGTGGGGATCTGTCTACATCAACAGCATCTGCTGAGAGCATCGTCCCACAGCTCCTGGCTGGCACTGGGGGGCTGGAGCAGAGCAGAAGGGAGGTCTGGTGTGGTTGATCCCATCCTTTCCCAGTTCCTCAGCTGCTGGGTGCTGGACCCAGCAGTGCAGCCACACACGGAGCGAGGAGGCGGCGTCTCTTGAGCCACAGCTGCTTTGATCCTCTCCAAGCCGAACACAAAGAAGTTTTACCATTGCAAAAGCTCCACAATCTCTTGCTGATGTTGAGCTAAATTGCCCTTCAAGCCCAGGCCCCGGGGCTGGCTGCTCTGGGGACCCCCAAAAACAGGGCACACGCTGTTCCCCAAGCCCTGTGGCTGTGGCATGGGAAGTGTTCTGTGGTGGCTCTGCCTTTCACGTGTGCAGTCTCTGGGGGAGACATCCCTGCTCTGCCCGAGTGTCCACAGGGTCATAGAATACCCCCAGTTAGAAGGGACCCACAGGGATCATCGAGTTCCATCCACTTGGCATCTTTCTCTTCTGTGCACAGTGCAGGTTGTGCTGCTTTTGAGCTGTGGGAGAGAAGGAGAAGAGAAAGGTGGGGGTCTGCAATAACTTGCTCCCATCTCCTTCGGAGCCTCACTTAGGAACTTCATGGTTCACCCGTAGGTTAAAGGCTCTTCCCAGCACAGCTCTGTGTTAGCTGGGAGCAGAATCCCTCTGTGACTCCTCAGGCAGCCATTCCCAAGAGTTCCTCAGGATTGGGATGCTGGCACCCTGTTTGCCCAGTGCCCTGTGAAGCTGCCCTTTAGGACACGGTGCTTTTGGTCCCTGGGGTGTTTGCTGGAGCTGTTTAGAATAGAGGATTCCCAGACAGGCTTTTCAAACTGCCTGCTGTTCTGGATTTCTTAAGGGTGGAACGGTGTTGCTCAACTATTTATTCTGCTTTATCCCAAGACAGGAGCACAGGGATGCAATCCAGCAGAAGAAAGCATTCCTGCTCATGTGAGGGGAGGAAATGAGTAATGGTGTGTGGAAACGATGACTCTTTAGTAATTAAAGAGAAATTATTTGATAAATTTTGAAAGCTGAGAAAGAATTCCTTTTCCAGAGCTTCTGCTGGAGTGCTGCTCCCGTTTTGAAGCCAGAGGTGCCTGTGTCTGATTTACCTGGAGCTGAGGAGTTGTGGCACTGCAGGGTCAGGAAGGGTCTGCAGCCATCAGATCAGTCAGTCAGTCCTGGTGCATGGCTGGCATCAATATAAGGATTTTCTTTCTGTGGAAGTGGGTAAATCCCAGCTGGATAAATTCATCTCTGTCTGACCTGTGCCCATGTTTGCTGGTGTTGGAATAGGATTGTGCCCTGGCGTGCTGAGGCTTTTTGGGGTGGTGGGAGCTGAGAGCTGGCGAGGAGCTGATGCAGCGTGAGGAGTTAAGAGCTGGAGTTTGGAGGGTCTGCTTGCAAGGAGAGGGGTGTTGGGGACACACCATGTTGGTGACTGCCACCCCTGTGGCACCCTCAGTCCTGCCAGCTTTCTCATAAGGGGCTTTCTGGTGTCCTCCTGGTGTGGCCCCTGCACAGAGCCCTCATCCCCTGATCCAAATCATTCCCCACACCCCAAGCACACCACACCTTCCTGCTGGTCTCTCTCAGGGACTGGCACTGCGTGCACATCTCTCCATTTCCCCTCTGTTTGTTTTAATCAATTCCTTTGTGCAGCTTTGGCTCCCAAAAGGCACTCGCGGGTGGCTCTTCAATTTAAGTTTCATTTCAGATGGATTGAATGATGGAAGGGAAATGCATTTCTCCCCAGGAAAGCGGTATTGCCTGAGGTAGACAGCATATATTTACTGGTAGCTGCAGAGATGAAAAGTTGTTGGATCCCCACTCTTATTTCCAGTGATTCTCCCGAGGTGACTCAGTCATGCAAAAAGCCGTCGAGCCGTTGCCTGAATGACCCACTGCACAGTGATGCTTATTATTTGCTGACACCAAAACATGGCCTGATATTAATAATGTACTTTTCTTTTTCCTATCATGGGGGCCTAGTTTGGAGGCTCTTTGGCTGCTTGCTTGCTTGGAACATTAAAAACCAAGAAAAAGATGCTGAAAAGGGACTTGTGAATCGATTTTGTAGCTGTGGCCGACAGCAGCTGCAGTGCAAAGGGAGAGGGTTGTGGTCCTCCCTTCCAAGCAGGAGGGAGCTTGGCCAGAAGGTCCTTTTGTTCCTGTTGCCTGTTCCCCGTGGGATCCATCCCAGTGCCTGGGATGCTGGAATATTCACAGCCCCAGCACTGACAGAGGTGTCTGCTCTCACATCCCACAGGTCTGGCTCCAGCATCCCGGGACAAGCTGTGTTTCCATGGGGGCCCAAGGGGAGGGATTGGGGGGTTTGGGCAGCCTTGGACACTGTCACACTGGCTGGGATGTTCCTGGAGCCTGTGTGTGCTCACACCTATGGGTCCATACCTGCAGGAGCTCTCATCCCACTGTTTTCCCACACAGATTTCCTTAGGTTTTTCCTGCTGTTTCCTGGCCACTAATATTGTGCTGGTTCTCTTGCCATTAGCATTCCCTGGAAATGCTGTGTGTGGCCTCTGGCAGCCCAGTGTGTCCCCGAGCTCCATTAAGCCCCATTAGAGCATCCCCTGCTCTCCCAGTAGCTGCTCTGTGGCACAGTTAAGTGCTGGCCCTGCAGGCTGTGGGTTTAGGAAAGGGTGTCACTCGTGAGATGTCAGGAATACAGGCTTGGAAACACTGGGATTCCTGTTTACCATCTGTTTCCACGGCCCTTCCCTAAGAGACCTCTCCTCCTGCAGAATTCAAGGACCTGCAGTCAAAACTGTTTGCCTTGTGGTGGGAGGGAGGAAATCCCGAATCGTGGAGGAGATGGTGACATTTCTTGACCTTTTCTGTGTGTATCTCAGAGACAAACACACTGTTTGGAGGGTGGGTTTGGGTGTATTTTCTAACACAGGCTCAGGCATTTCTCTGCATCCACCGAGATAAACTTGCAAACCCTTTGGGGGGGACAGTGTGTTGGTTAAATCTGTCCCAGGGACAGCTGTATCCCAGAATACAGGCTCACTAAATGCTTCCAGATATTCTCCTCCTGAAAACCCACATTTCACTTGCTTGGAACACTAAGTCTTGCAGTTTTTAGTTATTTAGTTCAGAGCTGCTCCAGACCTGCCCAACCTTCAGGGTTCTGCCAGTTCTCTTGCAACTGGTGCTGCCCAAAAACACTCAATAAACTCACCTTGTTACCATGCAGCATGAACTGTGGCTCATCTCCTCCTTGCTCATGTGAGATATTCCATCAGTCCCATGCAGAAATGTCTGCTGGGGCGTGACCTGAACTTGAGCAATGCTTTCACAATCGAATGTCTCTCCTTTTGGGGTGCTCTGTGTGGGATTGTGAGATTACTCAAAAGAGCCTGGCATTTAGAAAGTGGATTTTCAGTAGCTTCTGAAAAAAAAATGGAGCCATAAACCAGGTGCCACGTGGGAAATCATTGGTGTAATATGCATATTTAGTACTCATTAAAGCCTGGGGAAGCACCAGTTCTTGCAATCAAGGAAACTTGATGGAGACTGATAGCAGCAGAAATTAGATCAGGAGGTGGTCTGATGATGCTTAAAATACAAAGATTACATGCAAGTAGCACAGAATATGATGAAACATTTTTCCCCTCAGGGTGAGCTGTCTGTATTTCCCTTTTCCACCACGTCCTGTTCCATGGAAGGAGGGCGAGGAGATGGACAGGACCAGACTGTGCCTGCAGGTGGAAAGACAGAAGGCTCAGGTGAATCACTGTTTCACGTGTCCCTTTTGCTCTTTACAGGTGGTTTCATCCCAACATCAGTGGAATTGAGGCTGAGAAGCTCCTCCTGACCAGGGGTGTCCATGGCAGCTTCCTGGCTCGCCCCAGCAAGAGCAACCCTGGGGATTTCACTCTCTCTGTCAGGTAAGAGGGCAGGTGAACAGCGGAGCAAGGGGCTGGATCCAGCTCTCCAGGTCACCTTTTTGGGGTACCACGTGGAGTAAAAGGGTCACTGAGCTCCCCCCATCGCTGCAGAGGTTGTGTCAGGAGCCACACAGAGCTTTTCAATGCAGTGGGATAGAACTCTCTGGAAGGGAAGAGGTAAAGAGTAACATCTCCCAATGAGTCCCTGAGAGAAGAGGAGCAGGTTGTGGGTTCAAGGCATGAACCTTCCCTGAGCACCATCCAGCTGGTGCCTTGCAGGGAAATGGCTCAGGAGAGGTTTCTCCAGGCACTTGCACACAGACCTGTTTTGTCACACAGACCTCTCTTTTGTGGTGGCTCCTGTTTAGTTCAAACAACGCTCATTTTGTTTAGGAAACTCCAGTGAGTTTATAAATCCTTTGCCCCAACACTGTGTTTAGAGACACTTTGTGCAAAGGACAGGCTGGACAGAGCTTTTCCACCTGGCAGGACACTGACATGTCCCAGTGATGGCACAGCTCACATGAGTGATGCTTGTCTCACATGAGTGTGGTTTGACCCTGCTCTCTCCTCCCAGCCAGGTGCTCAGAGCAGCCAGATGGCTCTGCTGAGGCTTTTCCCCTCTCCTTTTTGCCTTAACCACTCAGATGAAACCCCTCATGGCCTTATTTCTCCTCCCTTTTCCAACTGGCACTTGAACTTGCCCTCCTCTCACCCCCTCTGCCCAGTGCTGGTATTTCTTAGCTTGGCAAGAGGGTTTGCAGCTTCCTTATGTTGTCAATGCTCCCTTCAGTGCTGGGGAATCCACCCCAGAATTCCAACCCTTTGCCTCTCCCAGGGCTCTGACTGACCACAGCACCTCATGCTGTGGAGTGACACAGTGGAAAGGGAAGAATTCCAGGTTTTCCTGGGCATTGGCTGGGTGGGGAGTGTGACCTCACTGGCTCCCCAGTAATCTCACCATCAGCAGTGGTTGTGAGCTAATGAGAGAGCCAGGAAGCGCTTCTAATTAGAGTGGCAAATAAACTGGAGCGAGTGGAGATGGTGAGGAAATAGCTGTGAGAGGGGGGTGATCTCCCTGTGAGCTCAGAGCCCCTTCCCATGTGAGTCCCTGAGTCAGGGTGGTGTGTGGTGGAGGAGCAGCACTGGCAGCACCTGCTGAGCCAGCCAGGGCAGGTTGTGCTGTGCTGGCAGTGCCAAGGTGCCCCCTGAGCAGCGAAATCACCCCCAAACAGCAGCGTGAGGGGCTTTGCTGGCAGAGCCACCTCCCACATCTGCATCCTGTGCCTGGGGCTGGGGAGTCAGGCCATGGCTTTGCACAGTTTTCCTCCCTGACTTTGTCCCCCTCAGCCAAAGGCCACGTGTCAGGCTCTTCCAGCTGTGCCACGTGTTGGCACTGAGGGGATAAAACGTGGCATCCCATGGAGCAGCCAGGGCTGCCTGTGCAGACCCAGAACCATTTCATTATTGCTGCTGTTTCTTTACCCCTTTCTGCTTTCTCTGTGCAGAAAGAACAGAGGGGGGAGGAAGGGAGAGTCAAATTGTCAAAGGGACCACTTCCTACCACAGGGAGACCTCAGTGTTGCAGTACATGTTTAATAACAGCATTGTTTTGGCCATAAATCGAGCCAATTAATGCCCTTAATGCATGAGTGGTGCCCTGCAGTGAGGAGATGTAAGTTAAAAGCAGAGCAACAGCAAGGCCTTGATATCACAATATTGAACAATGTCAGCAGAACCCACGGACAGGTTGGAGCTCAGTGGAAAATCTGACCAGCTGTCACAGTCTGAGTAAAGCAAAGGTGTGACACACACCATGTTTCCAGGAAAGCACATCACACATGACACACAGGGCAATGTGTTGAGCTTGGAGGCATCAGGAAGACAAGGAAAGAAATTTTTCCTGGACAACTTTTACCTCCAAGTCATTGCTCCTTCCTGGCTCATCCAGGCTCTGTTCCATCACTTGATGCAAGGGTTGTCCTGCAGTCCTGGGTATGGAAACTCTGCCTACATGTGGTCACTGGTTTGCTGGGCCAGTTTTGCTTATATTTCATCAGAATGATGTGCTCTTTTCCCACTGATGGTGGCCCCATAAAAGTGCATAATTGTTCTTGGGAGTTAGAGCTGCAACATCTAATAGAGCAGAGAATGAGTAGCTTTATGTGCAGTGAGAGCTGAAAGCCTGGGCAGTTATCTTCCCCCTTTCCCTGTGACATAGATGGAACAATGTGTTATTATTCTCATCTAGAATTATATCCTGACAGAGCTCTGTTATTTTTTTTTTTATCTCTGAACTGGACAGGTCTATATATATATTTCTTCCTTTCTGAGAAATGAAAGGTTTTCAAAGGAAACAATACAGATATCTTTGAAATGGTGCCTGAAATAGAGGTGTCAGTAGTAGGAGAAAGTACCTTTAGGAAAACAATCAAACCCTCTTCCTCCTTCTTTTAGCCCCTCTCTCCCCCCCTTTTCAGCTTCTTCAAGGGCTTTTGAAAGGCAGTGAGGGGAAATGCAGCTTCTTTTCATTATGGAGAGGATGTGGGCTGGGAGGAGAGCAGGGGATGGAGTTTGGGCTGAGCAGACCACACACCAAGTGACCATGTGCTGGTGTGTGTCCAGACACATGTCCCTGAGGAGAGGCAAGGAAATAATAGTGAAGGACTTTGGAGAAGTTTTCCATGAAGCTCTGTGGCTGCTTTCTCTTGCCTTCAGTCCTTCCTCCTTCCCTTTTCCCCCTCCTTCTCTTCCCTCAGCTCCCATTCCAAACTGCTGGCAGCTGGTCACAGCCCAAACCAGGGGCCAAAACTGGATTTATTGGCTCATCTTCTTCTTTGGAGCACATCGACTGGGAGGAAAGTGGTCTGGCAGCTTCAGCAGAGGAGAGTCACTCTGAGTAAGGCTGCAGGAACCTGTGTGGCAGCCGAGCTGTCCTGCTCTGTCCCCCTGCAGATGCTGCACCACTGCTCCCTGCAGGAATTCCCACAGCTCAGCCCGGCTGGGGATGCTCTTCTGGGTGGTGGGAGCAGAGTTTGCTGGCCAGGGGATTTTGGGAGGGCACAAGGAGTGTTGTTGATGTGCGTGTCGTGCACAGTCTTGCATTCTGTGTCACATCACGGTGCCTGCAGGCCCCTGGTGCTGGGTATGCTTCTGATAGTGAATATTTCAATATTTAATAGTGACTTTTAACAAAATAAACCTCAGTTTGGAAGTGAGGGCTGTGGGGGGAGAAGCAAGGGAGGCCACTCAGGAAATGCCCCAGTGTCTCCAGATGCCCCATCTTTCCTGCCTGGATGTGCTAGAGCATGTTTTCAGAAGAGCAAACATTTCGAATCACTTGTGAAGAACGTGAACAGCTCCTTCCAGACCTGGCCAGGTCCAGGGAATAGCTTGAACAAAGGAAAAGGCATGCTGAGAGTTTGCCTAAGTGGTGCTTGGCCCATGGCCACAACAGTAATGGAAATGCCAAGACAGTTGAGAACCATCCGTCAGAGACCCTGTTAATTTGGTAATTGGGTCATGTTTTATGGGAACAGATCTTATCCTGGCTCAGGGATCAGTGCAGAGTGCTGCTGGGAAACAAACTCTGCTCACAGCTCAATCCCCCCCAGTGATTTCCCCACTGAGCATTCCTGTCGGTGACTGGGCTCTTCCTTTCCCAGAAGACAAGCACAAGTACACCCTGGGTGCAGATTAAGGCCTGCAATCAAGGAGGATTTTATGGAATCATGGAATGGTTTGGGTTGGAAAGGACCCTTAAAGCTCACCCAGTCCCACCCCCTGCCATGGGCAGGGACACCTTCCACTAGCCCAGGTTGCTCCAACCTGGCCTTGGACACTTCCAGGGATGGGGCAGCCACAGCTTCTCTACCCAACCTGTGCCAGGGCCTGCCCACCCTCCCAGGGAAGAATTTCTTCCCAATATCCCACCTAACCCTGCCCTCTGGCAGTTTGAGGCCAGGTGAGTGTGTTGGGTTGTTGGTGGACAGTGAGTTATCTCAGCAAGCCCAAGCTCTCATTTCATTGACAGCACTCACTGAAGTTTCTAAAACCTGTGGAAGAATCTTCTCATTTTGGGCTGGTAAAAAAGGGTCTGTTTGGGTTTTTTGTGACTCCTCTTTTTATTGACTGTGTCCTACTTTTAGAAAAGCAGCCTGGTGGTCACTGCAGTGTGGACCCAGATTCACAAGTGGGAATATTCTGGATCATGAAACTCTCCTGGATATCTAGCTAAGGAGTTGTGCTGATAGTGGAAAGAAGCTTTTGGGGCTGCCAAAAAAGTGGGGCTCTGCTATTCACCAGCACTGCCTCCCTGCCCAGCTCTGTGTGACTCAGTCAGACATAGCCATGCCCTCCAGCACGGGCAGCTGAGGGATTTGGGCACCTTCTTTGTGCTTTATTTCCCCAGCCACGGAGCCCAGGGCACAGCTCACTGGATGCTGCTATTGTACAGCCCAGTTCTGCTGCCCAGCTTGGAGCTGCAAGCCTTAAAATGGGAACGAAATGGGCATAGATCAATGCCCTTTGTGTTTATAGTGACCTTGAGGGCTCGTGGCATAAATGACCTTGATTATCTCTCTGCTTTTCACCCCTGAAGGGCTCACAGGCCTTGGGGGCTGTGAACTGAGCCTTTGTGGTGAGATGGGGCTGGGAGGTGAGGCTGGAGCTCTGGAAGGAAGGGAGTTTTGGAGCCTCAGGAAGAAAGAGTGTGCTGTTTTTTCTGAGCTGCACAAGGGCTCTTCAGGTCCATGAACGGCAGGAGCACTCCGTGTGCCAGTCCTCTTGGAGAAGGGGCATTGTCATCGTGCTGGCCAGGGGGGGAATTTCACAGCCAGTTTTCATTCCCATCCAGTGAGTTCTGCTCATCCCCTGCCTGCAAATATTGCCAGGCTTTGAAGTCTCTGCCCACAGAACAGCTGGGCTCGGGGTGGCAGCCAGGGCACATGTGTCAGGAAGAGTTATCCACGTCTCTCTGAACACCCAGCAGTGCCACCCCAGTTTCCCCTACTCCAGATGGTCGGGTTCTGTCTCCAAGACCTTGTTCTCAAGGTGTAGTGTGACTGTTCAGGATCCAGATGCAGCTTTGCCCACCTCAGGCTTATTTGTCAGTGTTTTCCTGGGTTTAGTCTGCTGTTAACGTGGAATGATGGAAATACATGGATGCTGACTCTGTCTGTTCACACTCAGCTGTCACTGAATTGGCATGAAGTGGAAATCACCTCGATGCCATCCAAGAGCAAACTGGAGTGGCTGATTCTCACTGATGAAGTATTTCTTAGCAGCAAGTGGGAATGTCAGGGCAATGGTTTAGGGAGAGCCTCTGTCTGGGAGTTTGTGAGGCACAGAGTCAGCTCTTGGCTGAGGAACCTCATCCAAGGAGCATCCCTCCCTTTCCTCAGGGTGGCACCTGAGTGGAGGGAGAGCACATGGTGCAGCTTGTAGCAGATATTTTGTTTATTAAATAATCGAGTTAATAATATAAGCAATAAGTCAGATCGTTAAAATTAAGGAAGAAATCATAGTTGTGATTAGAGTTACAGAATAAAAGTAGAATGGAGGATTGGTCAGAGTGCGGTGTTTTGTGTGTGCAACCACAGCTACCCCACCAAGCAGTTACTGGACCATGGATGCTGCTTGGGACTCCCCTTCCCATCTTGGTCTGCCTACCAAGGGTACCCATGAGCAGAGCTGAGTAGAATTGACCAAGGACTGTTTTTTCAATAAAGATATATGACCTATGGATCCAGTCATTGCGAAGGCTGAACATAAGAACAGGCTCATTTAACAGGGAAGAAGTATAAAAAGGAAGAGAAGGGAACAAGAAGGTATATAATTATATAATGTGTAGGATTTTTGTTGTCGGGGGAACACATTTGCAGGAGCAATCCCTCGTGTTCCTAGTGGCTTATTCACATCCAGTTGGGGTCGGATAAGTTTGGGGACAAGCTCACAGGGGCTTGGTTGGTGTTCAGGAGGTCTTCATTGGACTTCAGGAGACAGCTGGACCCTGCAGGCTGGGGCTGGGTTTCCCTTCTCTTGTGCTGATGGTCTCAATTTGTCTTCCCTCAGGAGAAATGATGAGGTGACACACATCAAGATCCAGAACACGGGGGATTACTATGACCTCTATGGGGGTGAGAAGTTTGCCACGCTGGCAGAGCTGGTCCAGTACTACACGGAGCAGCAGGGGCTGCTGAGGGAGAAGAACAGCAACGTCATCGAGCTCAAGTACCCTCTGAACTGCCAGGACCCCACCTCAGAGAGGTAACCCACGCTCTCCAGCAGCCCTGCCCGTGGTGCTGGTGGTGTCTGTGCCTGGGGAGCTGCACCAGGCCTGGCTTTGGAAAGCAGGCAGTGTGTGCTTGGTGTCATTTAGCTTTTGTGACCTTTTTGCTCAGAGCCCCATCCAACATGAGCAGTATGAATCCCTCTGCAAAGAGCCCTGCAGGTGTATCCTGGGAATCCCACAGGCTTGTTCCTAAAGGAAACAAAACACCTACAAGTGACTCGTCCTCCTGGGCAGAAATACCCCAAAGAAAGTGTTTCCCCCATCCCAGGCCAGCCTGTAACCCCTGCTCCTCCTGCAAGGACACACATGGCCTTGCAGGGATGGGGATGGCTGACTCACCTTGGGCTACTTCAGGCTGTTTCCACCTGATTAATGACCTTTTCTTCCCTCCCCCTTCATGTGTGATGTTCCACTGAGCCCTTTTTTCCTTTCCCTCCCCCTCAGTTTCCCCAGTGTCACACGCAGTGGGTTGGGAAGGCTAAGGCTGGCACAGGCTCCTCACAGCTCTGGTTATCAGCCTGGTACGGGCTAAGCCGTGACTCGTTTCGGTTCCCAAAAGGGAGCAGAGCTCTCCCCTCCTCTGTCATGTGAGCCCAGGCACTGGGAAGTCCCTCCAGCTCATGTGCTCCCTTGTTGCCAGGGAGGTTTCTCTGCTCCTTGTGGTGTGAAAAGCAGCCCCTTGTGAGCAGAAACTCTGGAAAAGTGGAAACCCCCTCCATTCAGCTGGGTTTTCCCCTCTTCTCCCGCCAAGGACGGGCTGGCTTGGCAGGGAAGGTCCTTGAAAGCTTCTCCAGACCACACATCTGGTGGCATCAAGGAGAAGGGAGGGAGAAGAGCCCAAGTGCTGTAAATATATGAAATGATGACAGTGTTGGGATACAGCAGGGTGCATCCGAGTGGTTTTCCAGGACCAGGGACTGAGTAACAGCACAGAGGTTCTTCACCAGAGCTGGGTCCTTCTGCCCTGTGATCCTGATCTCAACCCTGAGGGAAAGGGAATTCCCAGCCAGGCTTGGACTGGCTGCCCTCATGGGATGCTGGGTCGGGACTCAACATCACTCCCTGCTCCTCCATAAACCTCGTCCTCAGGGCCAGCATTGCTGAGACGTGACATGATGCCACTGCATGGCCCCTGGGAGGTTATTTTGAGCCTCTCTGGATTCCTGGCAGCTTGGCTGGCAGGCTGGGAGCCAGTGTCTTCAAAGGGACCTGTGGCATCTGCCCAGAGCTACTGCTGAGTGCTGATGGGCTGTGGGGTGGAAGGACCTGTTGTTTGTCCCTATGGGAGGCTGGAGCAGAGGGTTGGGGACACTCCTGGCCCAGGGAGCTGCTGTGTGGGTTGATGGGATGTGTTGTCTCACCGAGGGAAGAGCGGGTGAGGTGCTGGCCAGAGCATGGAGCTACCAGGATAGTGCTGGAGAACCCACCCCCAGGAATTCCCAGGTTTAACCCCAAGACACTGTGGTAAGGCTGCATTCCCTGGAACTGCAATGTGAGCGTGTCAGCAGACCAGGAGAAAGGATTATGAGAGACCAGATGGAGAAACAGGGGCAAGATGTGCCCAGACAGAGAGGTGGGACAAGCCATCCTCGTGCAGTGAGGTTTGGGAAGAGCTGAGCACAAACCTCTGCACCTTGTAATTGCCACTGGCCAGAGATGTGGCTGCAGGCGGGGCTGGATGGGGACAAACCCCCTGGGCACAGTGGGGGACCCGGTTTTGCCACTCCAGGTGAGTGTGCAGGACAATTCTGTGCCCCCTCAGCCAGAGCTGAGCCAGGTTAGTGACCTGGGGGGGTTGGCAGCAGTGGCTGCAGCCAGGAGGGCCCTCTGCAAATCCTTCCCAAACTGTATCAAAGTGCCTTGCTCGTGGTCAGTGTTGCCCATAGAATCCTGGAATGGTTTGGGTTGGAAGGGACCTTAAAGCCCATCTTGTTCTGCCCCCCTGCCATGGGCAGGGACACCTTCCACTAGCCCAGGTTGCTCCAACCTGCCCTTGAGCCCTGTGCTTGTGCCTGGCACTGTCTGACTGCAGCCTGCTGATTCCAAGAGTTCTTTTCCTTCCCCATTAAAAAAATAAAGGCAAATGCAAAGCCACCTTCGAGAAAGCAGTGTGAGAATGGTGTTTCTTCGAGCTCAGTGCCAGCCTGTCCCTCGATGGCAGTCCCTGTCACAGCCCACGTGGCAGTGGAACACACTGCTGCCATGTCACATTTGTCTGGAGGACAGAGCCAAGTCCTGACACCTCCAGCCTCGGGCAAAGGTATTGATGTGACATTGCAAAGTGCTGGAGGAGAGTCACTGGGGACTGTTCCCAAAATAGCCCGAGCCAGTGTCGTGCCAGCAGGTCGAGCAGTTGCATTGGGAGCCTGGAAAGGGGTTGAACATGAGCACCACTCCCAGCAGCCAGCACAGCCCTGCTCTGAGGGGGATGCTGTGGACTTTTCTGAGGTGGCCTTGCCTTCCTTTGCTGCTCCCCAGGTGGTACCACGGGCACCTCACTGGCAAGGAGGCAGAGAAGCTGCTGACGGAGAAGGGGAAGCCGGGAAGTTTCCTGGTGAGGGAGAGCCAGAGCAAACCAGGAGACTTTGTCCTGTCGGTGCTCACTCATGAGGACAAGATGGACACTGGGGACCGAAAACCACACGTGACCCACGTGATGATCCACTACCAGGTGGGAGAGGGGCTGTCCCTGCTCACCCTGGGTGGGGGACCCTGCTGGGAATGAGTCTCACCGTGGATTTGTCGCTCCCTCCTGCAGCTGGATGGCAAGTACGACGTGGGGGGAGGAGAGAGGTTCGACACGCTCACAGACCTGGTGGAGCACTACAAGAAGAACCCCATGGTGGAGAAATCTGGAGCTGTGGTTCACCTGAAGCAGGTAAAACCTGCTCTAGCACATAGGGGTTAGCTGTGGGCTTGCCCAGGCTTCTGGGGGAGCGCACAGATCTGCCCCTGCTCTCGGGGAGCTCCCTTTTCCCAGAGCATCCCGCTGGCTACTCATCCTCCTTGTCCAGGCTCACACTTGCCAGAGGTCCCTGGCCCCAGGGATGGTCCCAGTACCCCAGGGACTTGGGAACTGGGCTTTTGCCCTGGTTCTGGGAGTGATTTGTGTGCCATCTCCCCCTTTCAGCCGTTCAATGCCACGCGCATCAACGCAGCCAACATCGAGAACAGGGTGAAGGAGCTCAACAAGATGGCAGATCACAGTGAGAAGGCCAAGCAGGGATTCTGGGAAGAGTTTGAGGTAGGGATGCTCCTGTTTGTGCATTTGGGGGAAGAATATCCATGGTTTTCCAGCACTGAGGACCTCTCCTCAACACTGCTTCTCCTTTCCTTGTGCTCTGTGTTCAACAGAGTTAATTCCTGTTCCTTTATTAAGCTGCTTTTTCTCATGTCTGAGGCAGTTTCTCTTTTCTTTTCCCTGTTGTTCCCTGCAGGGATTTGTGCCTTCTCCCCCCATTAACTCTCCCATCAAGCTGCTTCTTGGCTGCCTTCCCCTTCCTGCCAGCACTCCCTCTGCTGTTCTCAGCATTAGGAAGTCCAAAGAGCCTTTCCTTCGCCTCTGACTGCCCTGCTCTGCCCAGCACAGCTTGTTCTTCTGTTCCCTCCCCACAGATGCTGCAGCAGCAGGAGTGCAAGCTCCTGTACCCCAGGAAGGAGGGACAGAGACCCGAGAACAAGGCCAAGAACCGCTACAAGAACATCCTTCCCTGTAAGGAGACACTGGACAGTGGTTTGGGATGTTTCCACCACAATTCCTGCAGCTTTTTGTGGGGCTGGGTAGCCCTGCAGAGCTTTCTGGTCAGAGCTGGGTTGGAGTGGAGGGGTTCAATTCATGGTGTTCTCCATCCTTTTTTTTAGCTGGTTTTTTTTGCATGGGAAACTGGCAAATTGCTCTCCTCTGAATCCAAATAAGCCATATAGAGCTGTGCCAGGGGAGGGTTAGGTGGGATCTCAGGGAAAAGCTCTTCTCTCAGAGGGTGGTGGGCACTGACCAGGCTCCCCAGGGCAGTGGGCACAGCCTCAAGGCTGCCAGAGCTCCAGGAGTGTTTGGACAATGAGACAGGGACAGGGTGGGATTGTTGGGGTGTCTGTGCAG
>JAWWTY010019783.1:28743-70190 GCA_035222235.1 Margarornis squamiger | reverse complement strand
AAAAAAAAAAAAAAAAGGACAAAAAGAAAAAAAAAAAGACGCTTTAATTCTAGAGCATTGCGAGATTGTCCCTGGACTGTCTCAAGTCCTGCTTTTTAGTGGCTTTTTTTTTTTTTTTAATGCGATCTCAAAGGCGTTTCATGGTGCCTCTGTGTGTCTGTACGGTTGGTTCTCGGTGCTCTTGACTTCTCTTGTAATCTGTCGGTAGGTAGAGCTCTCTCTCTCTCAATTTCTCTGTAACTCTGCTCCTTCCCTTTAACACCACAGGCAAATTCCTCAAAATCCCGGTGGTGTGGCTTTTTTTTTTTTTTTTCTTCTTCTTTTTTTTTTTTTTCCCTCCTCTCTCCCCTCACACGCGAGATGTTCACATCCCTCCGCCACGCTCGCACAGCCCGCCAGCCAAATGACAGCGGTTTGGGGCGCTTGTTTTTTTTTTTTTTTTGGGGGGGGGGGTTGGATTTGTTGTGAAGGAAAGGTGGTGTATGGGACACACACACACACAGCCCCCTCCGGACGGGGGGGACCCCACACCTAATGAGTGGAGGAGGGTGAAGGTGCGCATTAATATCCACACCACCCACCCCCCCTTTTTTTTTTCCTAGCAGCAGCCTCTTCACTGATGGCAGCAAATACATGCGCTGGGAGGTCAGCCTAGGTAACCTCAACAGGTAAAGGGAGCCCGAGCAGCCCCCCCTTGCCCTTCCCATCACCCCCCCTCAGCAAAAAAATTCGAGGTGAGCTCCTTCCAGTGCTCAGCAACCCCCCCTTGCCCGTGGGGTCATCCAGGGAGGATGGTGGGGGTGCCCCTGGTGTTGTTGTTGTTGTTGTCATTGTGCTGGGGTCTGGGGGGGCTGCGAGGGTCGGTCTGCTCCCATTCAGGGAGGGCAGAAAGGGGAGGGGGTGCTGGTGTGCCTGGAGTAGCTGAGCCCAGATTTCTTCTTGTTTTCCTCCATTTTGGCCCTTTTTTTTCTTTTTTTTGTGGGGTGGTGGTGTGTGTGTTGTTGTTATTGTGGCGGTGGTGGTGGGAAGGTTGGAATCAAACAAGCAAACAAAAGCAAAACGGGAGCGAGCGGGCGAGGGAAGTGTCTCCATATGGATTGGCTGCTCCTTGTTGTCCTTCTTTAAAGAAAATAAAGGCAGAATATTATGGGGAGTTATTTATTTTATTTTTTTTTTTTAAATTCCGCCCCCCTCCTTGCTTCCTTTCAAACCAACCACTGAAAATCCACTCCTGGAAATAAGAGGGAAGCGTCCTTCCAAGGGAATAAAGTAGACCATTGCTTAAAATTGGATGCAAGAGAGGCAAAGTGAGCCAGAAAGTATGTACTCTCCTTTGTGCATGCCTGTAAAAAATAACCATCGACCTTTTTTTCCATCCTTTTGCTACTCAGCATAGCGATTTTCCCCCTTTTCCTCTTGCAAACGGTATTTGTGTGCCTGGCTGCCACTTTTTGCACTGGAAGTGACCATTCCTTGCAACCTTTCACTTTGGACACTTCATTTTTACGACTGCATGAAGGAACTGAGCTCATTAAAAAAAATCACATCAAATCACCAGGATTCCTGCTAATTTATTTTTTGGCGGGGGGAGGAGGAGGACACACTTCGCAGAGGAATATTTGCTGTAGAGCCGCAAAAATCACCAAGCCCACTAAATGCCACAGTGTCATTAACAGCCCCCGTGTTCCCCTCAAGAGTCCACAGCCCTTCAAATTTTTCCCTAATGTTATTCCAAAAAAAAAAAAAAAAAAAGGAGAAGAAGCCTAATTATTTTCAGCAGAGCCCTGGGTGACTCTGACCGATTTCAAGTGTGGAGGGAGAAAAACACCATCTCAGCTCCGCTTGCCAAGCTGGTTTGAGGTTTTTCTGCCCAATAAAGGTCACATTCTCGGATTTTTTGAGGTGTGGGGTGGCTCAAACCTCTCGTGAGGTTGAAACTGTATTTTTTAATTTATTTTGGTTTTTTGCAGACACCTTTCCAAGAAGACAAAAAGTCCCAGTAGCCATCCCGTCCACCTTTATCAGATTTTCCTAAATCGAGGGGGTATTTTTCCATTTAGAAAGCCGGCAGGGAGCGGGTGAGTGGGGGGTGGGTGGGGGTGTTGTTCCTCCCTGTAGCAGACAATGAACTATGCAGGGAAACAGTGATTTTATCCACCGATTAGCGTGAAAGTATTTTTTTAATAATCAAGCTAAATTCACTGTGAAGAAATAGCCTTAATAAATGAATAATCCCAAGGATGCCATAATAAACGCACTCATTTTTAGCAAAATTCACTCATCTCGTCCCCTCTTCCCCAGATTCCACCTTACCTAGAAAAACCAACCCCCAAAAATGAAGGAAAGAGCAACTAGGGACAGAGGCTCCTTAATTAACAGCGAATGTCGAGGTGACCGTTTTCCCTCCCTAATCAATAACATTTCTATTTTTAAAATCCCACTGCAAACCGGGCAAATGGAAGGGCAAAAAATAAAATTAAGTTCTCAGATCTGGTCAGTTCGGGGGTGGATTTGGGAAGAGTCGCTGCATTTTTCCAGTCCTTATCCCTGAATGCAGCGAGCAAAGGTGCAGCGAGTCTTACAAAACCGTACCTTGGGCTGGACAGAAATGTTTGTTTTCAGTGTCAGGGAAAGAAAAGACCCATCACCCCTTCCAGATTTCAGGAAATAAGATATATGCAATTCCTGCTTCTTTTTAAGGAAAATATCTTGACATTTAGTGTCTGGGGAAAGTGCTGCTCTTTGTCTTTCCTGTTTTGGCCGTGTTTAGATGTGGGGCTGCGTGGGGGTTGATGTGTCTGGCGGGGGCACGTTCCTGTGTGCAGCTTTATCGGTGGGGTTTATTCTTCTTTTAGGGGGTTCATTGTGCCCTCACGGAATTATTTTATTCCCCCCCTCCGCTTTGCCCTGACCTTCACTGAAAAATGTCATTCCCTTCTTCCCCACCCCAAAACGAGGAGCCTTTCGAGAGATACGTGACGGGCGTAAATAAAGAGGGAAGGGGGGGGAAAAATCAACCCCACAACCACTTCAAAACGGGCGATTTCTCTGTGCAAGCATTTTTACGCCTTTATGCGCTCCCCGCGCCCGCAGAGCGCTGTTCCGCGCTCCCCCGCGGCAAAAAAATACAGGAAAAAAAGGAAAAAAAAAGCTATTTACGGGGGGTTCTCTCACTTTGCTGGGGGGAAGGCGGGGGGCTCCGCGCCCCCCCCACGCTGGGTGCCGGGTGCGGGGCCCCTCCGCGGGTGCGGGGTCTGGGGGGGACGCGCTCCGCGCTCCCCCCGCGCAGCCCCGCGTTAACGCTGGGCCAACAGCGCCATCTCGCGGCCAGCGGAACGCAGCGCAGCGGGCGGGGCGGGGGGCTGCGACCCCCGAGGGCTCCGACCCCCGAGGGCACCGCGCTGGAGCCGCTCGCCCCTTCCCAGCCCCGGGCAGGGGGTGCCTGCGGAGACCCCTCTTTGTAGAACCCCTTTATAAACTCACCATTTTGTTGTTGTTGTTGTTGTTAAATCCGCCTTTTATTTTTTTCTACCTCATTTCACCTTCCCCCATTTCCCGCCCCCCCCATTTCCACCCTTTCCCCTCTTTTCTCACCCATAAAAATAACAAGGAAATAAAAAAAAGCTCAGCACACGCACGCAGGACCGAATAAACCCACCAGATGTGCCCCCCCCCCCGCCTTTTATCAGTTTTAGCTTCGACTTGGGGTTTGATTTTTCTTTTTCCCCCCCCTCCCCTCATCCGAGGGGGGTCTGTTGTTTGTAGCTTGTAGACAAAACATTCCAATAATCCGGTTTCAAAGAGAAGAGCACCCACCTTATTTAAACCATAAAGCAATTAAAGCCAGACGTCTAGCCAGATCTAGGGTCCTGTTTTGTTCGCTCCTATTCAGCCCCGCATAGCAGGGAGACAAACAGAGTTGTAAAAGTGGCATTTTTTTGGCTGCGGAAATGTACCTATGGACAGCTGGAGGGTCCTGTCGGTTTTGTGTTCTTTACAAAAGGGCAGATTTGAAACCAGGCGCGCACACCCCGCCAAAAAACACCCCCAGAAACACAGGCATGCCTCCGTATTTATATCTTTTTGCCTCATTTATATATTTTTGCCTCTCTCCGGGAGTTCTAAGCGCATCTCTCCCCAGGCAGAAATACATGTGCATGTTCACAAGCGCCGGCACACAATAGCTGTATCAGTATGCGAATGCACACACGCGCCATATGTCAAAGAATGCCGAAATTGGAGCATTTTGATACATTAATCCGGGGAAAGGCTGGCCACAGGGCGTGCTGCTGGGTGCGAGCCGCATTTGATTTTATTTTTTTAAATTATTATTATTTACTTTGAGCCACACTGGGGTGGTTTGTTGGTTTGGTTTTTGGTTTGGTTTTTCTTTTCTTTTTTTTTTTTTTTTCCACCGCTGGCTGCTGTGGAGGAGAAATTCAATGGCTGAGCCGCACCAGCGCAGCCTCCCAGCAGGGCCAAATGGCATTTTATAACTGGTGTAACCCTTCACCGGGGGACGGGGGGGGTTGAGGATACCGGGGGCCTTGCACATGAACTAAAACTGCGGCAGGATTTTAACCCAACCCAACCCACCACCAACAAAAGAAAGCCCCAACCAGCAGCTCGGTGGAGACAAAGGGGCATCTCCTGCGCTGCCCGCCGACTCTAATGGGGGTCTGGCCGGAGGGATGACTGCGGCACGGAGGGAGAGGGGCTGGGGCGGGGGGAGAGGGGCTGCGGAGGGAGGGGGGCTGGGGAGAGAGGGAGGGGGGCTGGGGGAGGGAGCAGGCTGTGGTCGCACTGGAAATGAGATCCGCTTGAATGAAAGGGGGGCCAAAATGTACTTCCATACATCATGTCTTTTCAACATCGCTAAACGTTCCTGACAAGCCCCTCCAGAGAGACGGGTCCGCAACTGCCTCCAAGTCCTGTCCAAATTATGGTCGGGATTATTTTCCTCTCTCTCTCTTAATTAATAATGATAAAACGGGGGAGTTTTCGCCCCTCTCGCGAAGAGGACGTGGGCAAGCCGCTTTCCGACCCCGCAGGATTTTATTCATTTGAGGCAGGATGAAGGAAGGCAAAGAAGGAGACAGGAGAGAAAGAAAATAATAACAATAATATTTTAAAAAAAAAAAAAAAAAGAAAAAGAAAAATTGGCATGACTTGGGTGGAAGGATTTCTCCTTCTCCTTTTTTCTTTTTTTTTTTTTGTCCATAAATCTTCTGCTCTGCTAAAATGTTTTCTAACCTGACCATTTCACTGAGCTCGTTAAGATTTTTTTCCTAAACAGACCTAGCACAAAACTGGGATTGTAAAAGGGCTTTTTCGCTTCCCCTGCTCCAGGGATGTGTCCGTTGATAGACCGCGGTGTGCCTTATCCCCCTCCGGTGACAAAAAGAGCCCCCGCTTTAACAGCGAGGACACAAATCAGGGGAAGGGAAAGAAACCTCCAAATGCTGCAGCAAGAAATATTAAAGAGCAATATTTTATGAGATCAGCAGAAGTAATCTCTTCCAGATTTTTTTATTTCGGAGGAACTGGGACGAGGGCGACAAACGCATTTCGCTCGCCTGATCTGGTTTTGATTAGAAAGATTAAAACGCTGCTCCACTCATTTCATTAAAGAAAGGGACCTATAACAAGTTTTTATGATTAAACATCCCTCGCTGCTCATTTTTTATACAATCTCCTGCCTCTTGTTTCTCCTTCAGCAGCCTGGGAAGAGCCCAGGGAAGGGGCCATTGATGGACCCGGCTCCAGGCTCTGTGGGCAGCGGCTTTTCTCGCCTCTGCAGCCCCAGCCCTTGGCAGGACGGGGGGGTTTGACCTTTTCTCTGCCAACAACCCTTCCCCTCCCTTTTTTTTTTATACTCTCCCCTGTGCAGGGCGAAGGAAGGGGCTGTTGTGTGTCTGCTTTATTTTTTTGGCCTTTTAGCCTTAAAATTTGCTGCCGCATCGCCACCACATATTTATTTCTTTATTCTGTCCTGCTTCCCCCAGTTCTCCACCCCAGACATTTGTATTTCTTTTCCCTTCCACTTCCAAGAGCCCTCCAGGTTTGGAGAACCCCTAGATAAGGCAGACGCTCCCCCTGAGTGGATGGCAGGGAGAGGCTGCCTTTGCCAGCTCCTGTATTCCCAGCATCCATATTTAGTCTTTTTACATATCCTTCGATTGCCTGGGGTCATAAATTAGTACAATTAATTATCCCAATCTAAAAATTGATGGCACATATAACCCTTACCTCAGCGCCTTTTTATTATGGTACTTTGGAATAGAAAAGTGCTGGCGAAGGAAGCAGAAATCTCCGCTCTCCTCCGGCTGCGGGGGATGCTCGGTCCCCCCGCGAGGCACCGGCACGGGCGGGCCAAGCCCCGGGGCTGCTCCTCTGCAAAGGGCTTTAAAGAAAAAGACACCTACATGCTGATTTTTTTTTTCTTTTTTTTGTTGTTTTTTTTTTCTCCCGTGACGTTAGGTATATTTACATAGAGCTGCTCTACAATAGCGAACATAACAATATTACAGAACGGTTCTGAGACGAGAATAAAATACACAAATAAGTACAGCAGAAACGTTCAACACCATGACAGAACATCATCGAGCCATATTCCCTTCAGTCCTTTTTTTTTTTTTTTTGTCTCTTTTTTGTCTCTTTTGTACAAAATATTCACTCACGAGCTCGCGGGATTAAAAAATAAAAATACTGGATAAGTTTAATTTATGAAATAAAATACTAATAAAAAAAAATTCAAGTACTTCTTGTGTTTGTTTGCTGAGGACAAAACAAGGCAGAAGAAAGGAAGAGAAAACAAACCCCCCGAACATCTTTCTTTTATTTAGTTGCATTTTAGAAAAGACTCGTGTCCCCAAACGCTTGCTGTGTTTGCCTCTAATGCTAAACATTCATCCGCACATTCAAAGTCAGAAACATTTCAACCCCCAAAAACAGCCTCTTTTTTTTCGTCTTTTTTTTTTTTCTCTCTCCTCCCTCGTTTCTCATGGACTGGACTTTGCCAACTTTATTGCTGTTCTTTATCGGTTTTTTCTTTATTCATTTTCTTCATTTTCATTCGCCTGTTCTGAAACCAGATTTTGACTTGGCGTTCAGTGAGATTAAGGACTCTGGCTACTTCGTACCTTCGGTCCCGTGTAAGGTACATATTGAATAAAAACTCTTTTTCCAGTTCCAGGGTCTGATACTTTGTGTAAGGACATCTTTTCTTCCTCGTGGAGCGCGCATGAATCCAATTTGCGACGGGATTGTCTGAGAAAGAAGATTTTTATATTTTTTGGGGGGGAAAAAAAATCAATGTATACATCTGGCCTTTCTTCCCTCCCCCCTCCACGCCCTGGTGTATCTGTAGACAGAAATCTGTTTAATTAGCAGATCTTACCTAAATATTTTAAGTGACCTTCAGAAGAGTTTAATCTGTTTATTTTGGAGGGGTCATTTCCTTTTCTTTTGCTGCTGTTCTCACATAAAAGTTTCAGTAAATAAAACTGTAGCAATGGGTTTAAAATAATAATTATCCACATGACTGCTACTAGTAGTAATCTAAGAACATAGTCATAAAAAGTCAAAATTCCCACCATTTCATAGGCCCATAAACTCTTTTTACAACCCCAGCTCTCCAATACTTTCCCTAGAAGCTTTCCCAGACCTGGAAAGCAGAGTTTGTTTTTTTAATATCTTAAGGATGACACGCGAGATGTCCCACTGGCTCCAAGAAATTGGCTTTTTTTGGGTTGTTTTTTTTCTGTTTTCCCCTAGCCTAAAGGACCTTCGGCGCTGCTGCCGCGGCCCCGCTGGGTCAGGGGAGCAGGTTTTCCCCCTCTGCCCCTTTCAGGCAGCTGCTGCCAGCAAAGGGACACTTTCACCCTCTGATTCCTCGACTTATTTTTATCACGAGGGTGCCTGGCACCAACCCGCCTGTCATAAATAGAGGTGTGAGAGCCTTTCGAGATAGAGAGCGAGATGTTGAGGCACCAAGGTGCTCCCAGCGCTGTCACGCAGCTTTAGCGCTCGGAGATCACCCGCATCTTAGGCCGGGGGGTCCCACCAAAGGCAGGGCAGGGCTGCGGGGTGTGCGGGACCTGCCTGCTGCTCCCGCAGCATCCCCCCGCATCCCCCGTGGATGCTCAGCTCCTCTCCGGAGGCTTTGCCTGGGAAAGGGGGGCTCTTGGCTGGGATTTTTTACCTCCTTCCTGCAGCCCCCAGGAGCTGGTCCCCTCTGAAGAGCTGGGGTGCAGGTCCCTGCGCTGGAGGCTGGGGCTGAGGGTGGTGGTTACCTGACTCCTTTCCTTACAGTGTTCAAGGTTTCCTGATGGTTGGGTTGGGGGTTGTGTTTGGTTTTTTTCTTTTAGTTCCCCCTCCCTCTCTCACTTGGGCTGCAGAAGATGTTTCTCCAAGTGTATGGTCCAATGTCCTGCGCTCTCTGCCTCCTGCCCTCAGCTGCCTCTGCACACTCAGTTTATGCCTTTACAATTCCAATTTTCCTCCTTACTTCTCCCCTACACCCCCAGCTCGGCCCCCCGCCCAGGGCACCCACCTTTTCCTTTATTCCCACGTGTAGGAGCATTTTATGAATAATTGCACCGGTGGAGCTTTTATTGATTTTTAAAATAGAGAAAGAGACACCTCTGCATTTATGCAGAGATATTCCCTTCCCCTCTCTAAAAAACCCCACATCAATACGTTCACTTCCAGCCACCTACAACTCTTTCTTGTTCTTTGAAAGTGGAAATATTTTAAAGCAAAGAGGCTTTTCCCTCTGACTACCCCCTCTCGTTCCCTCTCACACACGCACTCTCTTTCTCTATTATATTTTTTTAATTTCCCCCGGTGGAAGGTGATGAATATTTGATCAAAGCAGCCAACAGCCCCCCCACTGGAAACAAAAAGAAAAAGGAAAGGAAAAAAAAAATTGAAAAAAAAAAAGAAGAAGAAAATAAAGAAAAATCCTAAAGAGCCCGAAACAAAGTACAGAGATTCGCTCTCCGGCTCTGCTAGGCGGACTCGCTCAAACCCCCAGATCTTCCTGCGTATCTGGAGTTTTAGGGTCGGGCTCTCTAAGGTAATTTCATTTTATTGAGTAGGGTCCTGGAAGCCGTAATGCCTCCCCGGTCGTAAACAAGAATGACTTCGACTTACTAGGGTCTAATTCGTGCTTTTCTTCTTTGTGTTTGCTGGAAGCGATGGCTTCGGACTCCGGGGAAGGAATTGTCTGCGCGGCTCTGTCTCTCAGCTCCCCGGGAGCCCCGTACATGTAGTCCGCGTAGCCGCGGCCGTCGGCGGGGCCGCACTCCGCCCGTCGCCCCGGGAAGGCGTCGGGCTTCAGGCCGTAGGGGCGAGCACCGGGGGCGAAGGCCGGGAAGGAGACGGCCCCGGCGAGGGGCTCCAGCCAAGTCCGCATGTACCTGGGCTCGGCCCCCACGGGCGCCTGGGGAGCGTAGGGGTGGTAGCCCACGGAGGACTGGGAGTGCACGGGAGCCCAGGAGGTGGTGAAAACGGCCGGGTTGGGGGCGAAACTGCAGGACGGAAAGTCGGCACAGTCCGGGACTAATCCTGACGGTCGGGCAGCAGCCGGGTGGGCGGCAGAGCCGGGGAACCTGGAGGCCAAGAGCTCTTCGTTCTCGTGGCTTATCAAGGAGTCAACATAGTAGTTGCTTATGGGGCCAGAAGCCGACATGGTTCCCCCCTCTTTTACATTCATAAGATTATTGTATGAACTGTATGTGTACTTTTTATCTGCTCATAGAACAATCAGGGCAGGTAATTATTTTTTCAGCCTTTCCCACTGTTCCATTGGCTGCCGCCCTCACGTGATTGTATTTACCCAAAAATATCGCCTGGATCAATCCGCAGGGCTTTTTTTTTTTTTTTTCCTATCCTCTTTTTTTTTTTTTTCCCCTTAATCTAATAACGCCACCCGGCTTTTCCTAAAACCGCTGGAAATGGGGCGGAGATGGGGAGGAGGGATGCTCGGCTGCTCCGCGGCCGGGGGATGCTCAGCCCGCGGGCTGGGAGGGGGGACATTTACCCTGATGCTAAGAGAAGGTGGAAGGTAATTGTGGAAGGTAGTCCAGGAACTATTTCTTGACGTAATTTATCTCTGTCCTTTCCTTCTGCAGCTTCTAGCCACTAATGGATACATTAAATTGAATATCGGTGAGAAGGGGAGACGGGAGAAGTGCGGTGGAGGTGGGATCCCCACCCGGAGGAAGGAGCTGGGGAGGGGAGGGGGGAGAAGCTCGGAGCCTAAAAGCAAAGGGGCTTTTGTCATCTTTTGCAGCGCTGTCTCCTCGTCAGGCTGCTCAGCAGCTGAGAGAACTGTGGGGCACAGGCACATCTCGTCCTGCTTAAGAAATAAGTATCTTCAGAAGGAAAAAAATAAATATATCTCTATAGGTAATATGAGGGGCATCTTTAAAAAGAAGAGGGAGAAGAATAATGATAATACTCCTCCTCAAAAAAAAAAAAAAAAAAAAAAACAAAAGCCTGGGCTTTTGCAGTGAAAGGCTGCGTTATTCGGCAAGTAGTCGTGGATGTTTTTATGTCCTTCAATAAAATTTTTACGAGGATCATTTGATTGTTCATAAATGTGTCGTTCATTAAATAAAACCGTAGGACTGAGTTTCAGCTCTCGAGCTGGGGATGAGGGAGCTTTTGGTATCAGGAGGAAGCAACAATGTGTGTTGGGCACATGATCTTTTTTTTTTCTTTTTTTTCTTTTTCCTTTTTTTTTGTTTTTTGTTTTTGAGTAACGCCTGGAAACTTTTCTTTTCGCACCAAATCGAGTGGAGAAGTTGGGAGCGTTAAAAAAAATCGGTGGTAGCCTGGCTGCATTTTGAGAGAATAACCTTTCCTTTGTAAGAACAGACAGGTAGGTAAATAGCTCACGCCCATTGGAGTCTCAAAAGAAGGGACTTAGCGATTTCTTTGGCAGAAAAAAATAAATTAAGACTCCTAACCGAAAATAATCTCTCACGATTTTTTTTTTTTTTAAGAAACCGAACCCCCCTCAAAAAATATCTTGTCTGGGCTCTCCAAGGCTCTCCATCACCTCGGGTTTCCTAAGGCTGAGAGGACATGGGGGAAAAGGGTCAAAATTGGAAAGAAGAAGGAGAAGTGTGGGCTCAGAGAGCGATGGGGGCTCCTGAGGGAGAGGCGGGCAGGGGGTGGGCAGGGTGTCCCCAGTGATGCAGTGTCACCACTGACAGTTGTTCTGCACAGCCTGGACAAGTCCCAGGGACCGACACGGCACAAACCTTTTCAATTCTCATTATTTTCCCCCCCCCCTCCCCAGTAAGTTGCATGGGAAAGGCGAGCAGGAGGAGGAAAGGCAGATTCTAGGAAAAACAGGCGAAAAGAGGTGGTGTTGCCAGGAGATTCCCCCCCAGCCCCGCCAAATTCACCCCTTCAGCTGAGCCAGGGTAAAACCTGCACCTCAAACCGCAGAGCTCGAGCAAGTAAAATAAATGGATGCACAAGGCTGCCCTCGCTGCTGGGAGAATTAGGATTTCCCTCTCGAAAAATAGCGAAGGCTTTAAAATAAAAATATGACGGGACGCGTTTGCCAGGGGACTCCGGATTTTCCAAATTCGAAGAGAAAAGACATTGACTTGCTCCCCCCCTCAGAATTTATTCCTCCTTCCGTTTTAAGTCCCTTGCTTTATGTGAGCCCTTAAAGGGAAATATTCCTGCAGGAGCAGAATGTCTTCCTTGGCCTTTATCGAGACCAATTTATCTGTCAATCACCAGTCTCCAATGACGGTTATTTTTATGTCCGCGAGGAAAAAAAATATATACTCATCATTCTTTTATCTATTCCCATTTTAAAAATACTTACTCTGCAGGGCTGCTAATCGAGTGGGCTGTGACATGTGGAGGGGAAAAAGCTGCCTGGCTTTTCCACTTTGGTGGAATATTTTAAAGAGAATCCTTACAAAAGCAGGGTTGCCTGTACCAGCAGAAGGGGAGAGGGAGAGAGAAAAAAGAGGCAGAGAGTGAAGGAGAGAGAGAGAGAGAAAGGGAGGACTGAGCATGAAGGGGGAGAGAAGCCCTGAGAAGCAGCGGGGAGGTTTTAGCAGAAGGAAAAATACAGTACTAATGTCAGAATATACCACAGACGAACCGCAGAACGAGCAGAAATTATCAAAGCCACGCAGCTCTAATAAGCAGCAGCAGTTTTTGTAACCTTAACGCGAGCAGGCAAGGTCACTAAATTAGTCGTGGATGGTGTGCGTTGGTGTTACACAAAGGCAAACGTATCTGGCCAAGATTTCTTTTATTTGCACGGAAACCTGCTGCACACGGAATTATCCACCCCCCGTGTTGTCCTGGGATGTGAAATAAAAAACTCAGCCCGCGTTTGCAGCACAAACCCCTTTCACTCAGGGACTGCTGAGAGTTGAGCAACACAAAGCAGAGATGGAGACACTTCACCTTAAGGCAGACTAAAGACACGGCTTAAGACTAAAGACACGGTTTGAGACCAAAGACACGTTTTGAGACTAAAGACACGGCTTAAGACAACGTTTCCCCCACGTTTAGCTGCAGAATCCCGTAACACGATGTGAACCCCCATAAAATTTAACACGATGTGAACCCCCATAAAATATTGTCCTTTCACGCTTATCTCGACGTGAAACCATCCCCGTGGAGGAAAGCAAAGTTACGTGGAGAAAGTCCTCTCCGAGTGCGTGGCAAAGGAAGCAATATCCTGAAATATTCTTCTTTTCAGTAGCAGCGTCCCCAAGCCAATATCCAGACTGGAATTGGAACACGCCTTGCTATTGAATTCAGCAGCTACAAGGTTGTCTCGCAGCTTTTCTGTGGCTCCAGCCACACTCCTGTGCCTCCACAGCAGCTTCGGTACTTGTTTAATGGGAGATTACCTCTGCTGAAATGATGGTGAACTATCACATCCCTTCCAGGCAGACTCATATCATTTCCTCTCACCTCCCCTTTTGAATCTGCAGGGGAAAGAAACTTAACTGCACTGAACGAAACTAGCCCTGGCAGCCCACAAGCTGTATGAGTATTTAGATTTATTATTTCCTGGCGAAGAAAAAAAAATAATAACAATAAATAATAACCGTAAAAAATAGAAAGTCGAGTCGCAAATTAGGATGTTACAGAAAATGAAGCCTTTGTTTGAGCACTGTCCTGGCTGGTTGACTTCTGACACCTTTTCCGAGCTAAATGCTGCCCATGTTCGCCCCTGTCCCTGCAAGTGCTCCGTGTGCTCAGCCCGAGCTGCCTCCCTTCTCTGCCCTGTGAGCGCAGCCAGGCTCTTTCTCCCACTTCCAAATCTTTTGCTTTCGCTTTGAGAAATTCTCCCCTGATTGGAAGGAACGGAGACAAAAAAATAACCCTAATAAAGAGAGGGGAAAAAAAAAAAAAAAAAGAAAAAAGAAAGAGAGAGGGAAGGGGAAGGAAAATAAAAGGCAAAAACCCCTCTATTGGACAGCCTGCCTGCCGCTGAGACGCTGCTTTCTGGAGTGTTTTCTTGCCCTTAAATTCTTATCTTTTGCAGAAAGTGGTGGCCAGGCAAAGTCATCGGCGGGTCCCCAGGACTTTGGGGGGAGGTTTCCCCCTTTCCCCACGGCGGCTCCAGGCCCGAGCCCCGCCAGCAGCTCCCTCCGGAGCGGGGCACCCCGAGGCTGCGGGGCCCGGAGCTCCCCGCGGGGCCGTCCCGCAGCCCCCGGGGCCGGGGGGGCATCGCCCGCCCCCCTGACAGCCGGCCCAGGGGAGGGGGGGGCGAAAATCCAAACCCATCCTCATTCCCCCGCTTTCCCGCGGTTCAATTAACACTGTCAAGGTCGGATTAAATAAGAAATCGGCGTTTTCGGCGCTGCTGCCCCCCCCGCCCCGGCGCGCACCTCCAGCCCTGCTCTGGAGGAGAGGGAAGGGCGATGCTGCCTCCGTCTCCCTCCAGAAGCCAAGCGAAAGAAACCTTCCAGCAGCTCCGGCTCCCATTCCCGCCTGCATTTCCAGTCTTAACCCGGGAATAAAGTTCCCTTTTCCTCCCTTTCTTTGTCCCTTTCCATTCCCTTCCTCGTCTCTTTTGCCTGCCCAAGTTCTTTCTCGCTTTCTTTTGTTCCTTCTTCACCCCTCCTTTCCTTGAGGAAAAAAAAAAGGAAAAAAATTGTACACAATAGATTGAATGACTCCGCAGCAGAGTCTGAAGAGGCTGCAAAATATTTCCTGATCCCCCAGATGCCTCTGATTAATCCAGGATTGTCTCTTGGAGTAAATAAATACGGGGAAAGATTAATTTCAGGCCAAATACCATCCGTGAATCTTGCAGCAGCGCGATTGCGGGCAAGCAGCTTTGCCTTCCCTCCCTGCTAAATATTTTCCTACTGGAAAATCATATTTATTCAGGCTTCTTTAAGAGTTGTCATATAGAAAATCTCCCCGGGACAACAACTGACTGCACATCGTTTGATATCAACGTGAAAACGTCAACCTGAGCCAGAATGGGAGTCAAAGCTAAGGCAAAGAAAACCAGTTTTTCGCTGAAAATGACACTGCAGGAGTTTTTTACCTGCTTAAGTGCTTCCCCCCCAGACATACCCCTCCCTCTGCTTGTTGCTAAGAATTCCTGTGTCTCCAGTGTTGGAGGTACAGCTAATAGACAATAAATTCCGAGGTGCAATTAAAGCTAACAACAATTTCTTTAAGTGTGTTATGGTCTCCTTTTCCAAAATTTCAGGTCTCCACCAGACGAAGCCTCCTGCAGATGTTCCCAAACCCCAGCAGCTCGTCTGCAGCAGTCGAGGAGGTGGAAAATTCAAGCTCCTCTCCCCGCTGCTCTCCAGGTTTGCTCGGTTTTGGGTGTGATATTAAACGCAGGTCATCAGAAGGGGAAAAAAAAATTCCCAGAGAAGTAAATTAAAAGAGGAGCAAGGAAACAAGCCTGAACCCAGAGAGGCGAAGTGTATACTGCCTGAAGAAACATATTTCTATACTTCTCCCTTTACATTTATTATGTTTCTGTCAGACACCCTGTAATTAGCATAGATAACTATAGTTGCAAGCTCCAAGTTGTGTCTGCAAATTCTATTGTTTGGCTGCTCCAGTTGCACACCAGCGAGCTTGAAAGCGAGCACAAGGTGTTAGGAAGAGCCTGGTGCCCTCAAATGAGACAATAACCCCTCGAAATGTTGGGGGGGAAAGGAAGAGGGGCGGAGGGATGAAGGTTGCTGCTTTAGGCTATGGATTCCAGCCCAGTCTGTAGTGCAATATCTCTGGCCTGGTGCAAACCTCCTCCAGGAGATCAGACCAGTCTTAAACCTGCCTCTATCTACCACAAATAAGGCTTAAAATAGGCTTTAGTCAGGCAATCCCCCCGTCGTCTGTCTCATTCTACAGCCCCGTCCAAGCACTGTTTGTAAAGGTCATCGCAGCCCCGGTACCTGTGTAAATACTTGGGGTCTGACCAGACACCCGCAGCTCCAAACAACAACCTTGGGCAGGGACATTTCCTGCCCTTTACACCAGCCCCAGTTTGTTTTCCAGCCCTGGGGCGGGTTCGTCTCGTTGGGAAAGGTTGAGCATTCAGGGGACTGTCCCCAAATCCACAGGAAAAAATACTCACGAGAAACCAGAAGAGATTGTATTTGGGGGGGACGACACCCCTCACCATAATATAACCCTGTTCGTCCTCTGCTTCAAACTACAAAAAGGGAAAGTTTATCAACACAATCTCACAACTCAATTTCTCCACCCCAGAGGTTCTTGGTTGTTCGGGGGTTTGTTTGGTTGTTGTTTTTTTTTTTTTTTTTTTGTACTTTGCAAAACCACCTCAAAAATCATCCCCAGGAGCAAAGGATAAAGTTCATCCCCGGGCAATGTACTCACACAGCCAGACACAGGCAAGAATCTCCAGGTTTGAAAATTACACCTGCTGGGAGAGGAGGATTCTACAAACAGCCGCAAGAAAAATTATGCAATCCAGCGTATGGTAATATCGCTAATATTTTACTCTGATAACAGCACCAGAAAGTGCACGACCACGGGCAGCAAAGCAAACAATATTACACGAAGAAGACGAAAGCGAACAGCATGGTGTCCTTTTGACTACCCATGTTTTTACATAAAAACAGACACATCTATACAAAATAGTTGAAGCAATAAATTCCCACCGTCCCTCTTTCCTGATCTAATATCATAATTAAAAAACAGTGGGGGAGATTTTAACTTTTATTGCGTTTCTGGAGTTGGGTTGCTAAACATATATTAAGTTTAGATTCTTCTCTTTCTCTCCAGGGGGGTGGTGGCTCAGAAATAAAATCAATCTTAATATACACAGAATAGATATTGGTTTGTCTTGTACATGCTGTTAGAAGAAAGGGAAAGAAATCTGCAGATAGTTAATACAGAGAAAGCAAACTCATCATACATGTAATGAATCCTTTAAATCACTCAATTATCACAGCACTAATATCAAATAATTATGGTTAAATGTACCAGTAATCAACCTTGTCCCTGTTGAAATATTAATTTAAAGGATTGTGCATGCATTTCTTCTTATTTTTTTTCTTCCCTTACCCTTTTATAAACTTGCTTATTACATTTTTTCCCCTGCCTGGTGTATTCAGCACAAAAGGATGATGAAAATACCCCACAAAACATCGCTTTGAACCAAATCAACAACTCTTTCGTCTTTTCCACACTTAAAATAGAGCATCTTTACCACAGCGGACCAAACAAAGCGAGATGTTTTTAAGCCGATGCGTAAAAACACATATGAATCCACCACACGTGATTTTATTCTCGTTTGAGTTACCACATTCAGACCCAGCACCCGTCCTAAAGAGCCGAGATATCACTATTTTTGCAATCGAAATACACTCCTTGTCCAGAAACTTCACCCTGAGGCTTGCAAAGGAGAAGTCACAGCAGGGGAAACCACTGAAATATCACAATGCACCAACCAAAAAACCCACCCAAAATTCACCATTCCCAGACCTCAACCTGCCTTGGGAAAACCTGCGAGCCTGCCATTGTGCCTGCTCAGAAAAGTCCAAATATGCAGAGTTTCAGTCTTTATTTCTCCACTTCAACCTGCGTCTTTCCGCCCTCAGACCAACGCCAGCACACTCAGGATTTTTGAAGCTATCGCGACACACAAATATCACAGCAGCCCTCGCTCCCCCGTGTATCTGGAGATGCTCGATTTTGCCCCCTGCAATTTACCTTTGCCATCTGCAAACACCACTGATCCCGCACAGGACCCCGCACTTTTTACGCGTGATATTTGCTTTGCTTTCTAATTTTCCCTTATTCCCCCCCCCCCCTTTCGCATTGAAATGCTGATATAACTTTTCCAACTTTTCCAGCTCTTTTTAGGGGGGGAAAGGGGTAAAATAATCCTTTTTTTTTTTTTTTTTTACTTAGAAGAGACAGTGCTCATGTAACACAGACGCCTGATTTTCTTCATCAACAGTTACTGAGCTTTTACGTGTGTCTTTACTAGAGAGTAATTCATAATCCAGGCTGAACCAGACGCGACAGAGAAACTGCGTTCTTGGGACTGAAAGTCCAGACCCCGATTAGAGCGTGCAAAAGGGATATTAAATTTAATCTCTGCTGGTGGTGCTGGATGGACACAGGGAGCAGGAGAAGTTGAAACCCCCAGTTTTCTGCTTTGTTCTTCCATCCACCTTCCCGAAACAGAATACGCTGCAACTTCTCGGGTTTGAGAGCCAGAAGGCTCAGCAGAAGGTGGCATGAGGAGCGTTCCCAGCACCAGCACAACCTCCCAGCACCATCGTGCCAGTTTTCCCCAACACACCCCTCTCCCCTCCAGCAAAACGAATTAAAAATCCCAAATCACCTTTCCAATTCCGAGCGGGCAATGACCACCTTTTTAATTTATTAATTAAAAAGGGACCACGGGGGATCCGGGAGGGAAGGGGGGATTTTTTTTTTTATTCTTATTAGTTATTTACAACCTCCTCCCCTTCCCCTTTTTAAAGGCAGAGCGAGTGCCCATCACCCGCGATGTGCAGTGCTGGGGCTGTGCCAATCATCCCGCTCCGCAACTTCATAATTTGGGGACGGAAAAGCTGCTTCCTTTGTGCTCCTCATTCATCCGCGGAGCAGAAACAATAGCGCGGATGGTCGGGGGGGAAAAAAAGGTGGGAAAAAAAAAGGAAAAAAGACAAAAATCGTGGGGCAGAAAGCCGTCTCCCTAACTCGGGGAGGGGGCTGTGGAGCAGGGACGTGGTTGTGCTGGTGCTGCCCTTGCCCCGGTTGCCACCACCTTGGTGGGGTGGGTTTTTTTGGCTCGCCGGCGCTCGCTGCAAGTTGCGCGGGGCGCGGGGCGCTGCCGGGCGGCCCCCGCGCAAGGAGCGCCCCGGGGCGCGCACGGCGGAGCTGCGTGTGCCTAGCGGAAACGGCTGCCCTTGATGAAGACTAACTGACGTAATTAAGGCAGTTTCTTGTTGCCGAGCTAAAAGCCAATCCCAACAACATGAAACTACCTAAACCACAGATCAGCTGCATGGAAAGGGGCGGAAGATCCACTCATTTCTGTCAGAGAGGAGGGAAGGAGATAAAAAAAAATAGAGAGAGGGATAGAGAGAGGAGACAGAGAGGACACAGAGAGAAGAGACAGAGGAAAGAGGAAAGAAAGGAGGATAGGTAGAAAGAAAGAAAGAAAAAGAGAAAGAAAGAAAATTCGCCCTCTTTGTTGCTTTTCTCCGTTCACCCCCCTCCCCTTTCTCCCCGAAATTGCCATTCCAGCATTGCAACATCCTAAGCAGTCTCCGCCAGAAAATGCTTTGGGGGCCGGGGGGGCGGGGGGAAGGGGGAAAACAGACCCAAAAAACCCGAAGCGGCATCTTTAATCTCTCAATTGAATCCCTTTTAATAGACGCTCCATGCACTGCTCTTCGCACCGGCTGCGATTGAGGCGTTTAACAGGATAGCTCTAAAATCTTGACTTATTGCAGGCTGCGCTATCTTTCATTGCCAATGTGGCTGCATCCTGACATTATCCCTTTTAAATTGCGTAGATAACTCCTGCTGCAAGCGAAAAAGGCTTCCCTAAGAGCTCTCCACAGACGACCAAACTGCCACCAAAAAAAAATCATCTCATGCCTACACTGTCCTCAGCATCCTCCTTAGAAAGACACCGCAGTCATCTCTGAAATATATAGGCATCTCTGCACGCACCGAGCCAACATATGCTTTCCAAGTCCTTCAACCATTCTCCTAGCCCCCAAAAACGACCAATAATTCGAGAATTCACACCTATAGAGAAGCCTCTATCGTTCACTGAGCCAACTTCATACAAGTAAGTTTCGAGGGAGGAGGTGGGGGAGGTAGGGAAAAAATGGAAATATATGCATAATCCTTCCTCAACCATGCATTTTCTCGCTGAAAATTAGCTGTCAGATGCGTAGAAACCTCTCCCGGGGAGACAAAAATATCCTCCAAGAAAGCCGGAGCTAAGACACGTCCGTAAGGCTGCGGCTTCCAAGTGTAGTTCAGCTCGGCTCTGCCGTTTACCTTGGTACAGAGGAAAATACATCCACTTGTGCTCCAGACATGCAGCCAGCCAAGAAATCATCTCTCTTACCTTGCTACTCCTTCCACTTGCCATGCCATGTCCTGTTTTATTTAAGTGTATTCCCTTTAATAGTGATTCTTCCTTAGACCACATAAGGAGCGTGTCTTCCCTCAAAAAGCCCCAAAGCTCTGAGTAGTGTGCATCCAAAGATTGCTGTTTCAGCTCTGCCTTCCTTCCCTCCTCCACAGTCACCTTTAAATGCATCTTTTACTGCTGCAGCACATTATATTTGCAGATCATAAAATCCACCTCCAGCGCTTACCAAGACTGTCCTGACATTACTGTTTTATGACCTTGACTTATTGTGGTCACCTGGATAATATTTAAATCAACGTTATGGTCTCTCACTTATATTAAACCCGCTAGGATACTCTCCTGAAAGCCTTAAAAGGATGAGTCCTGAGGAAAAAAAACTACGGGGGAGGGGGGAAGAAGTGTTTCTTAAAAAAAAATACACTTTAAAAAACCCACTTGTACACGGTTCTATGAAATTTATTTTGCTCCATAAAGGAAGATACATGCAAAGGATAACACATACAGAATATATTTAAATAACACAGCCACGAGAAATGGACTTTTTCATAATAAGATACCAATACTGCTTTATTTTTTAATTATTTTTTTCCCTTAAATATATGGTAGATAGTATCACTTCATTGGGAGAAACTGCATAACTACGGATGTGAGATGTTCCCACTGCAACTTTAATTTACAGACACTTATATGAAATCCATCTTTTAGTCATTTTTATTATACAATAAGCAGACTACACTAGAATATGAAAAGCAAACTTTTGGACGTATCTATTATCCTAAACATAAAATGCATAGAGAAAGGTCCTTCTGGTTTGTGCTGCACGTAAATAACTTAAACATTTTATAAGGTGGTTTTTAGCAACCATCTCCATCTTTATTATACATAGAAACACGGATGCAATATATATCCTCATGCTCAGACCGCTCCATCTTCTCTCTACCAACTCAAAACACCCAAATCACTTGAGGTCCTTCAATTTTTGCCAACGTATCGCCTTTATACCCAAAGGGGGGGACGAGGGGGGGGGATTCAAATAAAATAACCCCCAAACTGCGCAGGGGTTGGGTGGGTTTGTGTGTGTTTTCCTCTCTGCCTCCCTCTCCCTCGCCTGCACAGGGGCTGGAGCTCGCTCAAGTGAAATTAAAATTGGAAGTCAGTTCGCGGATTCGGTTCTCTCTGTTCATTTTCTTGAGTTTCATCCTGCGGTTTTGAAACCAGATTTTGACTTGTCTGTCTGTCAGGTTTATGCTCTTACTAATCTCCAGGCGGCGCTCACGGGTCAAGTACATATTGAACAAGAATTCCTTCTCCAGCTCCAGCGTCTGGTGCTTGGTGTAAGGACACCTTTTCTTTCTTCCGCTCTTTGCTGTCAGCCAATTTCCTGTAGTGTTTTCTGCCTTTATATCCTCTGTTAAAAATAACATCGTTACATAAGTATCCGCGGAATGGGAAAGAGAACTTACCCGATTGCATCAGTTGGCAAAGCAGCTTCATTGGGGGGGGGGGTAGAGGGGAGGGGGGGGCGAGAAATAATTAAAAATAGATATATATATTGATATTTTCATTATTTATTTTTTTTTTAAGGAGAAGGCGTTTTGCCTCTGGGCAAGGGAAAAAATAGAAAGAAAGCAAAAAAAGGAGCTGGTCTGCCTCGCTCTCCTGCGGGTTTTAGGGAGGGCAGAGCAGGTTTGGAGGAAGTAAGGGGGTGATTTCAACCACTCGGTGCCTGGGAGTAAATCGGTAGTAGCAGCGCGCACCTCCACCTCTGAGCCGCGGAGAAACCGCGCCGCTCCGCGCCCCCCGCCCGCGGCAGAGGCTGCAGAAATCACGGTATGAATCCCTGCTGGCTGAAAATACCACCAACTGAAAATCCTCTGGGACCAGCAATGTGAATTTCGGGGTGCCCCGCAGCTCTCGGGGCTTCCCCACACCACCCTTTGTCACCCCAAGAAAACCCCCATTATTTATGTGGGCTTCTAACATGAACTGCAGAGGCTGAAATAGTTGCCTATTTGTGGTTTTTGGGGGGAAAGGAATGAATTTTCGCTCCTGGAGACACCCCGAGCAGCCTTTCCGTCAAGTATATTTTTCATGAGCCCGGGTTGTATGAAATAGATTTGCCTTTATGAGCTGTGTGCGCCCAAATAGGTAAATTCGGAGGTAATTGTAACCCCATAGACACTCCTCGCTCTCCACACCCGCACAGATCCACACACATACACTTTGGGAAGGCAAACGTATTTCACACGTACATAAATAAACACAGCAAATACTTGGGCTTTGAATTTGGTCATGAGAAAATCCCAGCACCAGCAGCCGGCCAACATTTAAGCCTAAACTGGAGTTAAAAGCAAAGCGAATCCTGCAGTTGTAGCAACATCTCGGCACCGGATTGGGGAAATTCAAAGAAAACCTTGATTTAGCCAAAGGCACCTTCAAAATTTGCCCCAGATAGACCCACTTTGGCGTTTGTCGAAAACCTTGAATGCTATTAAACCTTGGAAATCCCCTTGAAGGGCTCTCGCCCTTCCCCAAATGCTTGAATGACATGAGAAAGATCTCTTACCTTCTGCAGAACAAAAAATTCAGGTTCAACATAAACGAAAATTGAAGCTATCAAAGATTTTTAAACGTAGCAACAGAAACAGAAGAGAACAAAATGCGCCCCGAATTGGCTCTGAGCATTTGAAAACACCACGAACAACACGAAATATCTTTTAAAACAGAAAAAATTTCCCAAATCTGGGAAGTGCCGTTTTTCTCCAAGCATCCATTTTAAATTTAACATCTGAAGTGAAAGAAACCCTTTATCTGTATTTATTTTTTTCCTTATTTCCGCCCATATCGCAAATCCAACCCAATACAACCTTTCTTTCGGGTTAACTCCCACCAAAACCTCTCTTGGCGTGGACATGGAAGGCACTTTGTGCAGATTAAGTTTGCAGGGGTTTTGATAACCTTGACTTTGCTTTTTTCTTTGTGTGTGTGTGTAATTGTAGCTCAGCTGTCAGATAATATCATTTCCCTTTGACAGAGGGATAGGATTTCAAAAACTGAAAGGAAAATTATAATTAAAAAAATCCTAAGGGGGGAAAAAAAGCCTTTCTGGGTTCTGCTTCCATCAAGGCCAATTTTAGGGGGAGGAACGCCAAAGGACAGGTTTTGTTGGTGCCACAGACCCGAGGCGTGTGCGTGGGGGTCCACACACGACCCACATGCGTGAGCCCCGCATGAAGATCCACCAGCAGAGCCCCCAGCCAGGCTTCTGCTCCGGAGCCCTAATTATAGCCCAGCCTCTGACACACGGCGGATATTTTAATCCACATACCGCAGGCAAACCATGCAACGCGCTGCTTCGATCCGAGCAGGATTTTTCTACCAACTTTTTTTCGGGAAATTCAATCCATCCCTTCACATGATTCGCACTTATTGACCTGAGAGAAGCCTCTGAAGCCACCAAGCTTCAAATTAGGAGAGGAACAAACCCGAATATTCCCAGCCACACAGATTTCAAGCCATACGCCATCTCTACAGTGAAAAATAAAACGCGTTCAATGAAAACCTTGTTTCAGAAAATGCCAAACTTAAAACATCTGCTCAACACACAGAAACATTTTTGCCTCCGCAAACAAGACCTCAATTCGCCAGGATAAAAAAAAATAAAAAAGCCTTTTCCTCTCTGAGTCTCCCCACGAGCTTCCCAGCCCTGAAAGGAGCCACAACTCCCGCCTGGAGCTTGGGAGCTGCAAATTCCACTGAACGCATTTTCATTTTGATTTTTTTTTTTACCACACTTTTAACACCGAGCAAAGCCAAAGAAGACGAATCCGCCTCGCACACGGAAATGAAGCATTTGCATAGAAAACTATATGAAAGGGGGAGAAAATTAAGGGTTCATCTGCCTTAAAAAACACACCACCCCCTCCCCAAGAGCCCCCCCAGCAAACAAACCCCAAGTCTCTTTGATTTCAAAGCAAAGCCACTTCATCTCTTTGCGTTCTCCAGCCGTGATTGCAAGGACCAATTTTTTATCCCTTTTTATTCTTGCATAAGTGCAGCAGATTTTCTCCATATAAACAGCGAGAGGAAGAGTTCTCACAGAGCTCTCTGCTCCCTTTCTCACCTCTAATAGAAATATACATTTAAACCCACCCAGCATTTTAGGAAGAATATTCTTTCCCGAAAGACGGCAACAATACAGAACATTTTAATGCCAATTTCTGCAGGAGAAGTTGGCAGGGCAGAGAGCCCACAACTGCACATTCACATTACTCTTGCTCTTATTAGCTATGGGTGATTACTAATTGCTGAAATTAGCTCCCGATAATGAATGATTCCCTTACCTTTTGCTTCATTGTCAGAATTGTCAGTGCTGGTGTCAGTGTTTTTATTCATCTCTTTCTCTGCTTCCGAAGGACTGATTTTGGGTGCGGGGGCGCTTTTTTCTGTTTTAATTTCGTTCGTGGATGTGTTCTGAGTATTATCTGTTTTTGTGTTTTCGGGGAAATTCACTTTAGCCACCGGGGGCGGCGGAGGAGGTGGAGGAGGTGGTGGTGCTGGTTCCAGATGCTCATTCCTTGGGTTCAGGCTTGCCCTGGATTCAAAACTTGCCTCAAACTCATTTGGATTGCTGCAGTTTGACGTCTTCTCCATGGAGGGGTAACCTTGGCTTGCTCGGTAGTAGCTAGGAACGGGGACTTCATGGTCATTTAGGCAAGACTCAGGCATTTGGTTGGGGTAGAGGGCTGTCTCTGTGGCATTTTTTGCCCTTTTCTCAGCGTTATACATACAGCAAACATTCTCTTCCTTGACATTGGTTGGGAAGGAGCAGGATGGGAGCTGTCTTGCAACAGGTTGCTCGATCCTGTACGTATTTTTGGGGTCACACCAAGTGTCTAGCTGAGAAAGGTAAGATGGATAGGTGCTGAGAGACAAGGTAGCGCTATTCACCTCGTCCCTTTTGGAAAGAGACGGGATAATTCCACAGTTCCTCATGACTCCGCAGCTGAAATCGCTCCCAGGCTGCATGTACATCCCTTGGCTGGAGGAATAATTCTCCCCTCTACAGGTACCGGCCAACGAGTCCATCAAAAACGAGTTAGAAGTCACATTGTTGGGACATGACATTTTCAGAGAGGGTTTTTAAGGAGGAATACTCCAGCCAGGGGCTGACATCTTTTTTTTAGGGGGAAAAAATATCAAGCACCATAATTATCCACGCATCGCTCTCCCCCCCTCCACCCCCCCACGTGATGCCCAGGCCAATGAGGATTGAAAATGGCCTTGATGATTCAGACGGGGACGACGTCACGGGGGTCAAGTTGTCGCGACCGGGAGCGGCATCGTGGAGCAACAGCGACATCTGCCCGCGCCGGGCCGGGACCTTCACGTTGAACAAAGGCAGAGCCCCGGCGTCCCGCTCCCCTCCCGCCCGTTTGTTTACCAACGGAGCCACGCGTGGGAAGGGGCAAAGAAAGGGGGAAAATAAAGGCAATTTTCAGAAAACAAAAATCAAAGCCGCATTTAAAAAAAAAGAAAAAGAAAAAAAAAAAAACCCAAACCAAAAACCGGCGAGAAATGGGTGAAATTTAAATTGGAAAAAAATAATAATAATATCCCCGACCCTTTTTCCTCCCTCCTCTGCCGCCGGCTCGAAATCCTCTTTTTGTGCCCCAAAAACGATTGAGATTTTTAATTATCGCTTCCCAACCGGCGACCCCCTCCCTCCTCCTCCTCCCCTTCTCCTTCCTCCGCTCGGCTGCTCCTTCCTCCCCCTCCCGAGCCTGGCTGGGCACGGACGAGCTCCGGGCTGAAGCGGCTGCGGCGCCGCTGGTTCTTGGCCATATTTTTATTCTTATTAAAATTATTTTGGTGGTTGGAAGGGGCTGGATGGGGTTTGGGGGATGCCCTTTGCTTGTGCTGTTTCCAGAAAGATGCGAGAAGCGAAGAAGGGCGGGGGTGTGGGGGGAGAAAATTAGGGAAAAATTCAAAGCCCTTTCAGCCAGGTTTTTCCCTAAAGCCCGAAGCTCCTTGGAGCAGGTTGGATATTTCCCAAGCAGCATTTTCCATGAAGAAATAGAGGGCAAAATCCTATTTTTGCTTTATTTTCCGTGTTTGGTTTTTTTTTTCGCCTCTCCTTTCCTCGCAGGAAAACAGCTTCGACTTCCCTGCCTCTGCGAAAACAGCTTTTTTTAATTATCCACTTTCATTCCCGAGCTGTCTTGAGTTTCTGGGCTAAAATGGCATGTGTGGTGTGTACAGAGAGAAAAAAAATCCTCGTGGAGGGGAAAAAAGGGGTCGGATTTGGGAAAAGGGAGCAACTTTCAGATGGGGAACTGCAAGGGAGCGGCAGTGTGGTGGGTTTGCTCCCGTCCGTCTGTCTGTCTCTCTCTGCTCCCTCTTTCTCTTCGGGAATTATCCACTGGGAAAAAAAAGAAATCTAACCTGGGACTCACTAATATCACGCACATAAATGCCCTTGCAAACTGAAACTTTCGGGATTTGGCGTTGTTTTATTTGATTTTCATTTTTCCTGGAGTGATTTCCCGAGTAAAGTTACTTTTCTCTCCAATATTTCCTCTCTCCTATTTCATGGCGCAATTCGCTGCGATGGCAGCTCAAGTTGTTGTTTTCTTTTAAATTTTAAATCTCCGAGCAGGATTTGGTGCCTTAAATGGGACGGAATTTGCCCCTTCGTGGTTATGGTGCCCTCCCCCCCAACTTTATTTTCTTTATTATTTCAAAATCGTGTCGTAATTAAGATCGATGGGGTTTTTCCATCATTTTCCACCGGCGCGTTGCAGTGGTTGTGGGTCAGCTCTGGTTTTTGGTGAAACGTTGGCTTGGGACAATGGTGAATAAATAAATAAAATGGGAGATAGTCCGGAATTTCAAGATCATTACGGTTAGAAAGAGACGGGTTCAGAGTCACTTTCAAGGGAAACAAAAAGAAAACGCCACCTTTCATTTAAAAAAAAAAAAAAAAAAAGGCGGGGGAAGAATAAGAAGAAAGAAAAAGAAAAATTAGGGAGAAAAGCAAAAGAAAGGACAAAGAAAAAAGAAAAGGAAAAATAAAATGGGGGGGGCGGGGGAGGAAAGAAGAAGATGGAAAAAAAAAAAAGAAAGGGTGCAAAATTGAGGGAGGAAAAAAAAGTACATTGGGCCAGAGAAAGTGGAACTTGACCGTTTGGGGTGATTTGTAACGGTTTAGAGTAAAGTCCTGCTTAAATATTCTCACGTCTGCAAACCTGTTTTCCCAAAGATTTTCAAAAGCAGGGCTGTAAAATTCCCCTCGACTCAACTTCCCAGAGCCTTGCTGGTCTTCTCTCCGCATCAAGTGGGACAAATTTCTATATCTTAGGCCGAAAAAGCCTAAAAGCGCGTAAATCTAATTCGTGTGTCCCCTTGCCCAGCCCGGGAAAAGCTTTCGGAGGCTTCAGACGCCATTTGGTTCCCCTGGAAAGCTATTTGCGACTTTATTGCCTCTATTTGTGTTATCTGCATAGGTCTTTTTAAAACAGTTTGATAGAAATCGTTCAGTTTTATGATATCCAACGAAAATTCCACATAATATTTATAAGCAAAGAATAAAACTTTAGTATGGGAGCCAATATTTTCTCATTTATAGGTGATGAAATTAAAGACCAATGCAATTTTTTATTATATTGCGCTTTTTTCCCCCCCGATTTGATTTTTTCCCCCCCATTTTCTACTTTATTTTTTCAGCTGATGTGGCGGCCCAATAATTTATGCTGCTCAGTCAAACAGTTACACATGTGCATTTTTTGGGACACCAAAATTTGACCTCCTAGTTTCCTGTATTGTCTGCCTAAAGATTAAATAGGTTTTCCTGATTTCTTTCGCCCTTTATTCTGGGGTTGCTGTTGCCGAAGGAGATATGAAGGAATCGCACGGGGCACTTCAAACGTGACATTAAATAATTTGAATTTGCTTCTCCACAGAACCAGGCACTTTGCAGGAGCATCTCGAGCGAAACTCCCCATCCAGGTTGGTGGGGAGAAGGAAAAAACGATGCTGGAAACATCATCTTTTATGAATGTGTAAACGTTGTGAGTATAAAATAAAGATTTACACCGTTCACAGGCGTTTTGTTGACCAGTTTTTGCCAGCAAAGGCTACCGATGCAAATGTTTGAAGGCTTTCAAGCCTCTTTCTGCAGTTGCTGATCAGCGTCTTGGGGACCAAAGGGATAAGCAAATATAAAATCAAATTGTTCATAAAATACGACCTGACTATATCCCTAAAGTTCGTCACGATATGTTTTTGGGCCATGGAAAAAGGAAAAAGTTGACGTTAGGAAGCAGCACAGAGGCATCTCCAGGAGACCGAATATTGTTTAAAGTTAAAAATAATTAGAAGTATGATAAACATGGGTCATTAATGGAAAGAGAAATAAAATTCATCAGCCTAAGTGGAACCCCCGTTGGGAAAAATGCTTTACTCTAATTACAGAAAATAAATACGAACAAATGCTATTAAAACTTAAAAGGAGGGAGTCTGCCCGTGGTAAGGACTTTAATAACCCACTTGGAATTTTACACACTTTGAGGGGATCCGAACACACGCCCGTGTCCGACCCACGCGGTTCCTGCCAAGCTGCTCCCCCCGCGGGGCTCCCACCTGGCCCTTTCTGGGCCAGTTCCGAGGGGTTTGCCCAATGAACTCCGAGACACGCAGACCAAAATCTGGGGGGTTGCCCTTCCTCGTCCCCCCGGCCGGGGGGTGTCCCCTCTTCCTCCCATTGTCCCCAGCGCCACAGACCGCGCAATTGCCCTAAAACCGCCCCAAAAGAGCGCTGGCCGTGGCCGGGAAGCCGCGGGCCGGGGACGAGGGGATGGAGAGGGGGAGAAGAGACGCCAAAGCCCCCCCTCTTGTGCCCATCACCCCGAGGAGTATATAAATGTCTACAATTTCCAAGACAAAGCATCTCTCGGACTTCCTCGGAATATTTTACCTGTCCCCTTTTCAATCTAATTATTTAACCGTGAGTTATGTGGAGAAAGTGCTTCTTATGCCCATTGTATTTTTTACCAAGTTTTCCTACGTTTTTATGACAAACATTCATTTTCGCTTCGAGGAAGTATTTGGTAGCAACACTTTAATGATTACCTTAAATTTGTATTTCTGCCCGGTATTATGCCCCATGTTGTAGCGGAAATAATTCTGATTTATGACAAAGTACACTGGAGTACAATAACAGCGATGCAAAAATAAAACCCACGCCTTTATATGTTGGCTTAGAAACTGTAAACTATCACCACAAGAAATCTATCAAACTTTACAATCCCTCTTACCCTGCTTCCTTCTTTCTGAGTAACTTAAGTCAAAGAATTATGGAATGATATTATGTTCCTTGAGGTGGTATTGAAAACGGCGTTCAAGTTTTTCTACCCCCAACGTAGCACCCATGTCCTGGATGGAGTTTGGACCCTTCTCGTTCCCTTTGATCACGGAGGCGAAATTTGGAAAGTGTAATTCATACGTAAGCAAGAGCAGGCAGGGTGACAGAGCACGGCGAAGTGACACGGGGAGTGGGGATTTTGGAGGAGTTTATTCAGTGCTGAAATGTTTCCTTTAATTTTCCAACCGCGTTAACAAACTTAAATATTACACACACACCTTCAAAGAAAAAAAAAAAAACCAGATAAAAAGAAAAAGATATTTTCTTTTCTAGCAGGGCTGGAGAAATCCGGGTGGGAATTCTGGGAATGCTGATTGTTTCAGAATTGAAGTTGGATTTGTATTTTTTTATTTCTTTTTTTTTAGGTTGCGAGTTTTTAGCTGCAAAATAACCGAGAGGCTGAGGGCAAAATGTGGATTTTGGAGCGACTCTATTTTATAAAGTTTTTTTTTTTAAAAAAAAAAAAAGAAAAGTGAAGTTGAAAGAGGTGAAGAGTAACGATGAAAGGTAAAAATTGAAAACAATGAAGGACGTGCTAAAATGTGGGTCTGCCCTGCGAGTTAAGAGCAAACCTCAAAGAATTCCTATTTTTCGCATATGACGATAGGAAAATGATTTCTTTGGAACTTGGTTAAAACGCTGATAATTTAAGAGGCGCCTTTGAAGAGGCAGCGCGGGGCTGCGGAGCGCCTCAAAATAAACATTATTGTTTCAATGACAATTTTAACAGAATCTGGAGAGCACGGCGAGGACCAGCCGCTCACACTCACGTTTCTCCTGGAGAAAGAAAAAGAAGCTACTGGAGGGGGGAAAGGAATTCCCAATAAATACGGATTTCACACCTACAGCTCGGAGATGGTGCAGATAAAGCCTGTTCTTTTTATTTTGCTATATTTGCTTAAACTTAAGGGTCTTTACCTTCCAAACACACCGCAGAGGTTGAGAGTAGCGAGGGACAGATCTGCAGGGGATGGTTTAATTTTTTAAAAAATGTCATTTTTAAAAAAATTTCCAAAGTCTTTCCCATACCTGGAGCCCTGAGAGATAACCTCGAGTATCTCCTGAGTTCTTACTCACCAGCTCCTCGCAAGCCCCAAAGAGTTGCAGCTTTTTTCACCCTCACATACGGTTTAGATCAAGCACATCTTTCGAGCAGAGGCTGCAGATTTTGTATCACTTAATTCAAAGGGAGGAATTAGGCCTCTTTTTAACAATTAAAACGAACGAATTTACTTTGCTACTTGTAGCACATAAACAATTGTAATGTTTACATTAAGTCTTCCTCCCCTTCTTTTTTTTTCTCCCCAAAATGAAGTTTTTTATGGGCTCCCTCAGCCAAATGTTCCAGCCTAATTCCACCACTCAAGATTAAAAAAAAAAAAAAAAAAAAAAAAAAAAAAGCCTTATGAGGTTGCAAACCACATTCTCGTGGTTTCATGTTGTAATTTAGAAGTTATCAAAAGCAGAGGAACGTGCTTCCATCTCACATGTGCTGAGCATCCCTCGAGCCCCCAACTTGAAGCAAAGGCGGATGAGCCAGGCCTAAATGAGCCGCCATTTTGGGGCAAAATAAGAAAAACCCATATTTTTAATATATTCCCGGAGAGTGGAGGGGCAGTGCCCTCTGAGCTCCCCCCTCCCCTCCGCCTCTCCTTTTGGGGAGTATTATTTATTTTTCTGGCCTTTCATTTGGGGGTAGGAGGGCCCTATTTATTTTTAAGGTGCTGTTTTGGGGGATTCTGAGCATCTTTAAGAGCCTAATTATCCTGGGAGCTGTTTGGGTTTGGGGCGTTTTTATCTGGGGAGGTTACTTATTTATTTACTTACTTATTTATTTTCTATCTAAGGAGTTCCATTTATTTCTGGACGTCTATTTCTTTTGCGGCTCAAGCAATTTATAGGAATCTCTGTATATTTGGTGGTAGAGAGGTTTAAAAACTGAACTGCAAGTTGGCCAAACGCTTTGCCTCAAATCCACCACTCTTTCCCCAAAGTTCTTTCCCTCTCCCCCCAACTCCCTCCCTTCCCCTCCCTCTTTTTGCCGGTGGCTTTACAATATTTCAGCAGCAAATTCGCCGCCGGTTCCCCCCTCGGTGCTTCGGGAGAACCAATTTATTTGCCTTTCGCCCAGGTTATGGGCCACCGGGGGCCCCGGGCGAGCGCTCCGGGACTCGGGGGTCGCTCCTTGCCCCGCACCGGCCCCGGTTCCCTCCGGGAGCAGCGACGGCTGCCAGAAAAGTTGCTCGTCCACGAATAGATGAATTCACCCCGGGGTTCGCAGGCGAGGATTAGCTCAATAGACGGTCCAGCCGAGTCCACTTGCCAAAACCACGGGTTTTCCTCTTCGCTTTTGCCAAATCCCAGCTCTGGCCCGTGAGGAAAAGTGGCCGTGGCCAAAGGGCTGCCTTTGCCCCGTGGCCTTTGTGTGCAGCTCCGGCCGAGCTGGGCGCCTGTCGGGCGGCATTTGCGCCACCGAGGAGCTTTCGCCTTCTCACACAGTCAAGGTTAGGCGCCCCCGGGCCGGCTCCTGCGGGAGAGGCCGGGAGGGGCCGTGGGGTGGGTGCCAGTGGGTGCTGCTGGGTGGGTGGGAGCGGCCCCGTCCAACACAGCGAGAACCTCTGGCCGCAAAGATCCAAAGTTTGCAGCATCTAGAGATCCCCCACCCCACACAGGCTTCTTTTTGCTCTTCTTTTTACTTTTTATCCTTTATTTTCCCCTTTTCCTTTCTTTTCTCTTTTCATTATTTTCTCTTTCCTTCCTTTCTGTCTCATTTCTCTTTTCTTTTAATTTCTTTTCCTTTTTTCCTTTCTGATTTTCTTCCCTTTTTTTCTTTTTTCCTTCTTTTCTTTTTCTTTTTTCCTTTCCTTTCTTTCCTTTTGCCTTTTTTATTTTAAGAATTAATTTTCTTTGTATAGAAGCCAAATAAGTGAACATTATTATCCCGCAAGAAGCCAATTAGAAGCCGGCTCCTCTCCTCCTTCTCCCTCTGCAATATTTCACGACAAAGTCACCCAGAGCTGCTTCCAATATGTTGTGTATGAAATCCAGGGAGCAATAGGAAACAGGTTGGGTTGGTGTGTTTGTACGTCACATGGAAAGGGCTTTTGTAATTAGTCTGGGTGTCATTAACGTAGAGCCCAGAGCGAGCTTCCCAGCCTATGAGGGAGGCTTTGTTGTGATGGACATCCGAGGTTAGAAATAAAGTTGATGGAAATGCCAAAATGCGTGGTGGGAATTAAAAAAAAGGTTAAAAAAAAAAAAAAAAAGGGAAAAAACTTGTAAAACTTTTACGCCAAACAAAGTTATAAAAACTCTTCATGCGTTAAGATATCAAAAGCTTTATAACAATAATAAAGCGTGTGCGCCGTGTGTGTTAAACCTGCTCCGAGATGCATTAAATGCTGCGCGGCTGAGTTAAATATTAAACGTCATAAACGCCACGCGGGGTTCAAAATTAGAGTGTTGGGGGGGCTTTTTTTTCCAGGGGAAAAATGTGGGGGCCTCCCCAGCGCGACCCCCCCGGCTCCCTGGGGGCGGGGCGGCCGGGGAGCCGCGACCCTCTCTGATTCCGCTTTATTACAAAAAGGTTAAAGGTGATGGACTTGACTTTATTGAAGTTCAAAGACATCATATATTCACATTTTTCTTCCTGTGGGTCTCGCTCCCACTGCTGCATCCAGTGGCCCACCTCGGGAAAGGACAATTTTGGGCTTTATTTCTGCGCTTAAATGGGAGCGGGACCCTCCCCTGGCCCTCGCCGCCTCTGTGCCCCTCCGTGGAGGTGCTCGCTGGCCACAGACACATGTCCCGGCTCTGTTCTGCTTGTCCGCTCCCCCAGTGTGGTACCCAAAGCATCTTCAGTGCCCCCCGTACTCCCCCTGCTCCCCCCTCCCTCCCCAGAACATTAACAGCCCTTTTCCTACATGGCACTGATGCTTAATGCTGCTGTAAACTCCCACATGGTCTATAAACTTGGATTTTACAACTGGCATTCCATTTTAGCTCGCGAAAACTTTGAACTAGGCCTACAGTTTCATTGTGCTGCAGTTGAACTGGAGCCTTGGAAAAGGAGGGGGGTGAGAGAAAGGGAAGGAGGGAGAGAGAGAAGAGGGGGAGAAAAAAATCCCTGGGCAAGACTCCCTTATTTGTTTACTATTTACTGCGGAAGTCTTTTCCTTTAGCCAGACGGGGTAATTAAGAAAAATTAAGCTGTTTAGTGCTGCAGTCTTTATTACAATGTCTAGACTAGCCGCTTTTGTCCGGACAGCCGCTGCTGTTACGGAGCATTAACTGCCTCTTCTGACCTCCCGATATTCACCTTATTGCACCTCTCTTTAGTTTTCCTAACCTTGGGAAGGTTTGGCAAACACTCATTAAAGAAAGGTGCTTTTCTTGTGGGTTTTTGGGGGTCTTTTTCGGAGGAGAAGCTCCCTCCTCAGGCGCGTCTCGCAGCGCTGCTACATCTGCCAGGAAGATGGCTCCGATCTTCATCTTGGCTATTTTACTTTTTATCCGAAAAAAAAAAATTAAACAAAAATCCCCCTCCTTTCGCCTGGTTTATTGAATATAAATCTTAGGCGAGGTTTTAGGCCTTGGACAAGCGTCCTTTCAGTTCTCAGTCTTTGCAAAAATAAATATAAGAAAATAAAGGAGGGTTTTGCCATCCACCCAGCTTTTTTTTTCCCTTCCCTTTCCCACTCTTTTAATGAGAAACATCCCTCTTAACATCCTTTCAAGATCATATCGAGGCGTAACCAGGACGGGTCTATCACGAAAGCTTGAAGTTGGTTTGGATTTAATTGCTCAGGGGGTGCATAGGGTTGTTGGGATGGTGCAAACGAAGAGCATTTTTGTGGGTTTATCAATTTTTTTTCCCCTACCGTTGTCAAATAAAATCAGAAGACACCATCAAAGGTTTGTTTTGTTTGTTTTTTTTTTTTTCATTCAACAGGGTTGTATTTAAAAGCAAGGATGAGAATTTTACAAGAACACACTCAATGGATGGGAAGAAAATGCGCTGTTTCTTGGCTGCTGGGGGGTTTATCCCCTCCTTGTATCTCACCCCCCGCCCTCCTCCATGTGCACAATCACATCAGAAAGCGGGAGAGAATCCACACTGGAAACCTCGAACATAAAAACCCTCCTCCCCCCAAAAAATAACCCTCGAATAATCGTATTTACACCAAATTCATGCACCACATCACCAACGGCATCTTCGGGGTTTCTTTGTCCTCGACAACGTTGTGTCGCTTTCGGCCACTGCGAGAAAAAGTCATTGTGCAAGGAGGGGGGGAAAAAATCACTTTCTGCCCTGTGCCTGGGAGTTGAACTTGTTTTCCTTAAGCAGGAATTTAAGGACTTGACTTTGCATTTGTGCTTTGTAGGTATAAGGTATCCTTGACTTATGGAAATGCAGCTCGTCCCTCGGTGGAATTCGAGTTTCATTCAATTCTATGTTGCTTTTTTTTTTTTTTTTTTTAAAGGAGACTAATATCTTGTTCTCATGAAAATGCAAAAAGATTAACTACAACCGGAAAACAGCGAAAGACATCTGGAGCCAAATTCAGAGGAGGATTACTGGGCCAAGAAAAATCCTATAAATTTCAGTTCGCTGATGAATACAATGAACTCCCCACCAAACGTGGGCTCCAAGGTGGAGGTTTCAGATTAATACCGGCCCTATTAGAGCAGATTGCAGCGAGTCCCATGAATATGGATGATGATATTTCTGATATGCATTCAGGTATTTAAACTCCTATGGAAGAAACCCACACCACAATGACCGCAAAGAGGCTTTTAAGAGGGGAAATTCTAATAAAATGGTCAAATAAAATCATAATGTAGAACAGCTTGCAATGTCTTTATTTGCCACAGAATTTCACAGAGTGTCTCGGGGACTCACTTTACATACACAAAGAATTTTTTTTTTTTTTTAATTATTATTCTTTCTCAAGAATTTTTTTTCCCTCTTGTTCTTCGTCTCCCTTTTCCAGAAAAAAAAATAAAATAAAAGCATTACGAAATTTATATACAAACCACTTCAGAGGCAGTTATTGCAAATGTATTTTTGCCTGGATTTTGCCCCCACTCCCGACTCCGAATGTAGAAATGAGACTGGAGAGAACAGATCTATGGATAGAAATGGATCTATATGCACAGGCTTCCACATATCTGCCTATATGTATTTTGTTGGATGGAAAGGGTGGATGGAAGAGGTGGAAATAAAGATCCTTCTTAGAACACAGAGGGGTAGGGTGGGTGTGAATGTGCACATCCACACACACAGAAGGACACACATGTCCGTGTGCTCCTTCACACACACACACACACACACACACACACACTCACCCCAGATGAAGTGATTTGATCCTACAGGGAGACTTTGGCCGCTCTTGTGATAACACATCTGCAGACTGAAATCACCGTGGTAGTAACACAGCACTGCGATTTATTCAAATGGACAGGGTGCCTAAAGAATAATAACAATAAAAATAATAATAATATAATAATATAAAAAAAGGGAATCCCAACCTGTTCAGGAAAAAAAAAAAAAAAGAAAAGGAAAAAAAAAGACTTAAATTAAATGTTCATGGAATTCAAGTCCTTGAATCGGGAACTGAAAGAAAATCTCTCTCCTTTTGTTACTCAGCACTGCCCCAGACATACAAATATGAAAAGGCTTAAACTTTGAGGTTGCTTTGTCGACGCAAAGGGCAAACCCATGCTCGCAACTGTTCCTCCTCGAGACACAAACACTTCACCAGCAGAGGGGATTTCAAAAGATGTTCACAACAAGGGATTTCCAGAGAAATACTGCAGGCGGTCTCTGCTTAATTTTTTTTCTTTCATTCTTCTGTTCTGAAACCAAATTTTAACCTGTCGGTCAGTGAGATTTAACATCCTGGACAACTGGAGCCTTTTTTCTTTGTTTATATAGACATTGAAGAAAAATTCTCTCTCTAGCTCTCTGATCTGGAATTTCGAATAGGGGCATCTCTTCTTCCTCGTTCTGGGAGCACCTTAAAAGAACCAGAAGGCAGGGTAAATATCCCAAGGAAAAGTAGGACACAGAGTCATCAGAGAGATAGGAGCAGCTTCATAGCTCCAATTATTAATGCAGGGGGGAGATATCCTCAGCCCATTGTCAGGGGTAGCAGAGGTGAGGTTACACAGGGTCTTAAGGACCGTGGGGCAGTGATTTCCCCACTGCACCGAGCCCAACGCAAACATTTCACATGCAGACCTTTTGGGTGCGGATCGGGTATTTTTTTAAATAAAACCCAGCCCGGGAGTGGAGGCAGGAGACTGCTGGAGCAGAGTTTAGGGAGGCTGGAAGGGGGGAAACAACCCACGCTCAGCTGCAAATCTGTTATCTGTATAGAAACAGCATGAGCAAGGTTGGAATTAGAGGAACTAGATATTATGTTCCGCATAAGTTTTTGATTAACTCCAGTCCTCGCCACACACGCAAAAAGGAATCAAAGTAAGAGAACTTCGCATCTGAGCTGCAAAAGGGGGACTTACATCACGAAAGCAAATAGGGAAACAAAACAACCCTCCCCTCTTCCCAAAAGAGCCCCACGCTGAACGCGAACTTGCAAAGTTGCCTGGATTCAGCCTTTAAAACAGCTCCAAGACTGCATAGGAAATGTGAGTGCATGCAAAAAAACCAAAACAACCCAGAAGACCCAAACAAACCACCACGTAAGTAAAAGCCCTTCCTGACAAAAGCTAAACGCTCCACCAGGCTTGGAGGAGAATAAATGCCACTTTAAACAGAAAAGTGGGAGAAAATGCTCCACTTCGCCTGCAAATTCGGCAGATTTCTCCCTTAGCACTGCACCTCCCCCGAGAGAGGAGACTCAACATACAGTTTTAATTATAAATTAAAGAAAAAACACAACAAGCCACCCAAAAGCTGCCCCAAATATTTCGCATGCATCTTAATGCCTGAAAGAAAGCACAGGCAGCTAAAGTAGTGTTCTGCCCAATTGCCTTTTACCCTCAGCAACCCGGGACCAAATCCTTTTAAAATGCTCATGTAAGTTCATGATCAAAGTTAATATTTGTCACGATGGTGTGCTTTTAAAATTTCACAGACTCTAAGATACTGTGTCTGCGCCTAACATCTCCATTTTTTTCAAAGAGCTTTTCCCATCGTAAAAATTCTTCTCGTTGGAAGAAAGAGCTTTGTAGGTTATAATAAAATCCTTTGAATGCTTATAAAACTCCACATAAAATTTGACCGACAAAACACACGGGCTAGTCCCTTAACCTTTCCATTTACTGCTCTACCTACTCGAATTGCTGCTTTTGCTTCCTTCCTTGGTGACAGAAGAGGACGAGGCTGAAGACCCTGGGTTTGTGTTTTCCTCTTCATCTTCCGGGTCTATACCTTGCTCTCCGCGGGATGACAGTGCGTGGGGTTGGGACTCTGCCTCCACTTTGCCCTCACCCTTCTGCAGGCAGGTCTCAGTCGGATTTTCCGCCCCGCAATAGGCATTTTCGAAGAAACGGTCGAAACCTTGGGGCAAGACAGTGTTTTTGTTCATGCTGGTGTAGAATCCCGTCGATGCCGGGTGGTTGGAGCTGGGGTGGTGGTGGCTGTACACGCTCTCGTTTTTCATTAGCATTTCGGTCATGGTGGAAGGCGGGATGCACTCTCTATGCATCAGATCTTCTGCGGAATAACACGAGGCGTAATTGCTTCGGTGGTGCCATTTACTTGAGGGGTCTAGACCATAGGAGACCTCTCGCACGGGCTGCACTTGCGAGAGGTTGGTGGAGTAAGGGTAGGAGATTTGGCGAGAGGGGGCCTGTGGCAAGAAAGATGACACAGTTGAAAATTCAGGGACGTAATAGGTACAGCTGGGGAGGTAGAGATTAGAAGCGCAACCTGCCCTCTCTCCAAACTCAGCGCTCCGCTCCTTACGCGATTGGGAGCAGAAGTTGCCCAGGTTCACCGAGTTAAACATCTTTCTCCTTTTCTTGCTCCTATAGCTAGATGTTTTGGATCCGATGTGCGGAGGGGAAAAAATTTGGGAAGGCGAGATGACGCGCGATCCGTCTTAGTCGCTCCGGAGGACACGTGATCCAAAGTAGATATTGTCATATATCAGTTTGGAGCACTTAGATGCGTAGGAGTGGTTCACTTAGGTAAGATCTCAGAGGTTCAAACGATTGGTTTGCAAACACCGCAGAAACATTATGAAAATCAATTGCAGATTTGTATTCATTTTCCTGAAGGCACACCCCTCCGAGCATCCACAGCAGAACAAGTACAAGGGCTGGCTTGGGAACTTGCTGCTTTTTTTTTTTTCCTCCCCTTGCTTTTTTTTTTTTTTTCTCCTTGCCTTTTTTTCCCCCCCTTCCCTCCTCTCCTTCCTATTTGGATTCCGCTCGCTGCTTTCAGCAGGGTTTGGAGATGGGGTGGGGGCGATTTGGGCTGGGGAGGAGGGGGGGAGAGGGAGAGGGAGGGTCTAAGGGAGCTCGAACAGTGTTTTTCCACCCTTTTTTTAAATATTTTAATTACGCTGATTATTGTAATTTATTATTCTGGCTATTTCTATCCTTAGACGTGTTCCTGGATAGGCTGTGGGTAGCTCAATAAAATCGCTGGAGGTGCAGAAGTAAGTTTTCCAACATTTCCCAATAAACGGGAATCCTTAGCAATTCCGGGCTGCTAAATTACAAGTCAATCTCTATCCATCTCTCTATCTGGGAGCGAGGGGGCTGGTGCTAATTAACAAGCTTCTAACATACGCTAATTATGTTGATCTCAATGTGCACATCAACTCTACATCACCGGGTTGACGTGCTTTATGGAGAATATTCCAGTTAAACAGTGACAGGGACCGTGTGAAGTTTCCAACTTTGAAGTTAAAGCAGGCCTGGCTTAATGACTTTTTATATCGAATTAGTGATATATCAAGGAATAGAACAAATGAATTAAGTCAATGTCTAATAAATATTCGAAAACCTACTTTAATGTTTGGTTAAATATTTATTACGTAAGAGTGGCATATTGAATATTTAATGCAATTGTTTATTGTCAATCAATGAATGTACTTTCAGCAATACTCTCATCATTTATTCTGCCAGCTGAATTAAAAAAGATATTCTTATTAAAGTCATTTGTCTTCTATCTCGCGCCCCGAGAGCCTTCTCTTTCTCAGTCCTGCTGCATTTGGATGCGAAAAAACAGAGATAATGAAACTTTGCCAGATATTTTGAGAGTTTTGCAAAGAATTGCTCGGCAGAAAGAGAATATGGGAAAACAAGCAGATTCTTTTCTGCAAACCCATTCGAAAGATGCACCTGAAGGGCGCGCAACTTCCGCGCTACCAGGGCTATCCCACCGCCTTCAAATAGCCTGGAAGGCACAAAATTGCCCGCAACAATTGGGCGCTAATCGGGTTTTCACCTGGATTAGGAATCGTCTGCCTGAGGTGGGAAGCGTTTCCCTGGCGGGCAGAGGCGGCTGCTTTCATCTACAGATGGAAATATTGCGGCGCATCCCCTTTTTTATCCTTTTCTTCAGACGATATCACCTAGGCATTTTCCTCCTTTAGTCTCCATTTTAAAACGCCGAGAAAAAGGAGAGATTAAATAAAAATATTGAATTGTCCACACGCAAACCCTATCCTGGGATTTATTTGGTGGTGGCCTGAGCACTCCAAATAAAACTAACGCACCAGGAGCGAGCGAGATGCTTTTATAGGGGATCTTGTCAAATCGAGTCGCAGTAAATTCAAAGAACAAGAAGGGGAAAAAGGCAAATCTCAGCTTTTGAGCACCGAACTCAGGAGCAGAAAAAGCCTCGACGGCTGCCGTGTGTGTTCGCTTTTCTACCTGAGGAAAAAAAAAGTAATATGTGGACACATCCGAAAATAACCAATTCACAAAAAAGGAGAAACTGAGGGTCCCAGCCCCGCTCGGGGATGTCCCTCTGGGAGCTGGGCATCCCTGGCCAGCTCCTCTCGCACTTCGCTTTTCTCTGATCAGTTTTATTTAATTTGTTCTCATCCAACCTGCAGTTTGCTTTTCATCCAAGGGGGTTTCTTAATTCCCGGGCGGATGTAGAGAAATGGGGAGGAAAACGCACCTCGAGGAACGGGGCAGAGGTTCCAACCTCGCTAAAAATATAAGTATCCCGAAATTCTCTATCAATGCGGGGAAAGGGCGGGGGAAAGTTGATTTTCAGGGAAGAAAACGGCCCCGCAAGTCCCTACCAGAGAGCTAGGCATTTCAGGATTCCTGAGCAAAAATTTCGTGGGCATTTCAGCAGAGCTTTCCAAACTCGAGTGGGAATCGGGCGGTGCGCCTGGAATTTGATGCATTTATTAGGAAATCTGGAGGGGAAACATGGCGGCTTCCCAGGCTCAGGTTGTTTGCTCTTCCTCACTTTGAGCCTTTCTCACCCCCGGAAGGGAACAACGCACTTCTGTCCAGTTATTCTCATTAATTTCTGGATTTCCCACCCTTCTCTGGCTTTGTCTTTTCTATTTAAAGAGCCGTTATCATAAAACCCTTTTTATAAGGGATCGGGGCGTGTGAGTGTCTCTGAATGCGTCTGTGAGGCGAGAGAGAGATGAACACACATATAAATATGTCTGTAATTGCGAAATGAGACGTGTTTTCCTCTCTGATGCACCCTTTGGCTGATGAATATATATATATAAAACATATATATATATATAAAAAGAGGGGCAAGAACTCTGGCTGTAGAGATGGATTTCTTCAGGTTTGTAATCCCCCTTTTTTATTACTTGGACGTCGTTTTGGGCAAAACTTTTAATTAAAGTGTCAGCGATCTTTTAACTTGGCTTTTTATGGACCAATATTAATACTAACTACAAACTAATAACGTTAAGCGATTGTTTATGAGTGTAATTATTTTTTTCCCAATTCCCTCCTGTTTGCAACCTGCGTGGAGCATCTTCTCCTTTCGCTTAGAAGAGGAAAGGCTCGAAAACACACGTCTTTTTGTTATTGTTTATTCCAGTCTAGATTCCATAGAAGGCTCTAGGCGTGAAGTTTTGCATCCAGAAGAGGAATTGGAGCGTGTCCTTGAAAAAGCAATATCCAAGCAGCTCCTCAAACCCGAAACAATGCACACACAACCCCCCCAAAAAAACCCACCCAAGAGCAAACAACAAAAATCCGTGTGGCATAAACCCCGCCGTCTCTCCTCTAGGTGCGTGAATAATTTATTGCCCTTCGTAGGTAAATACATCTAAACCAAAGCCTGGTGTCGGTTTGGGTTTTAAACCCAGTTTAAAGAGTAGGATTTGGCTGTTTCCTGCAAGGAAGCAAAGAAGAGGCAGCTGTGGAGTCACAGCACTTGAATTTGACCACCAAAGTGACCACCATAAAACGGAATGAGGCTGGCGGCTCGCA
>JAWWTY010019783.1:0-28733 GCA_035222235.1 Margarornis squamiger | reverse complement strand
AAAAAAAAAAAAAAAAAAAAAAAAAAAAGGAAAGGGGAAAAAAAAAAAGACAAATAACTCGAAGGCAAACCTTAAAGCATCCAGAGCATTTCAATCCCTTCATTTTTAAAACCTCCTTCATTTCCTAGAGAATGGGAAAGGTTAGAGCGTGGAGAGGGGAAATGAAGAAAAGCTGCATTTGTGTTCTTTAAAGGGAAAAAACAATCGGGGGAATTTCAGAAGGGGGAGGAAAGATCTGATTTTGTTGATTTTGAGACGACTGTGTGTATAAGATGAAAGTGCCCCATTTTTTCCCCCTTTATTTAGTTATTTCGCAGCCAGAGGGAAGGAAGAGGAGGCTGCAGCCCCGAGCTCCTTGTGCCTATTCTGCAATTACATATCGAAATACCCAGTTTTCATCCTGGCATCTCCATCGGCGATTTCTCCCCAGCCAAACCGCCCCAGAAGGAAAAGCAAAAGCAAAGTGGAAGGAAAAAGAATTTCCAACTCCCCTCCCCGGCCAACCCCTCCTTGCTCCGGAGTCCCCACTCATTTGCCTGATATAATGCGAACACTTAACACATTTAACAGCGTTTTCAGCAGGCAGATCGGCTCGAGGCTGGGGAGATGTGTTTTGCGTTACTAACAGGAATTTTAAGGGGATGTTCGAGGCGTTTCCTGACCAAAAAACATTGTAGCAATTGTACCAAAATCAAAAACTTGGAGTTGTGAAAGCTGGCTTTAGCTGAGCTGTGTAAACATCTGAAGTTATATTTTGATTTAGGTTAATCCTGTACTTGAACTCTTCTCAATAAATCATTCGTATTTTCTTTCCCCCCCCCCCCTTCCATTGGGAAGAGAAAATATGATTTTTTTTCCTTCCCACCTCTAAGCTGGGGTTATCTGAATGCAACGTAAATTCGTTACCAACCTCCCAACTTCGGTCAAAAACTTTTTTGTAAGCATTGCCATAAAGAAGTCTTTGTCCGAGCTCGTACAGTAGAAAAACCACTGACTGGAAGGGGGAAAGAAAAAGGAAAAAAAAAAAAAAAAAAAAAGGAAAAAAGAAAATGCCCACCAAAAAGAGAAGGAAAAAGAGAAGTTAATAGATTTGATACCAACCTGGCTTAGCACGTTACTCATTGCTACTTACTGTGCTCTCAAGATAATCTGCTGCATAATTTAGACCCTGAATCTTTCCCTATTTGAGCCAGTTGATCAGAGTTTGCTTTGCCTCCTGCTTTTGGGGAAAAAAATGCGGGTTTGGGGAGGGCAAAAAGCTGCAAATGCATTGCGAGTGGGGGCAAGAAGCACTTCTTTAGCAGCTGCATTTCCCAGCAGCTGCAGAGATGTGCTTCGCTTTTGCTAAAGAGGCTCCAACTTCTGATGTCTAATGACTTTGGCCTATCAGATGTTCTCAAAGTGATTTTTCCCTCCCTTCCACGAGGGTACTACAATGACTTCCTCAGATGGACTTCAAAAAAAAAAAAAAAGGGGAGAAGGAGAGGAAAGTCAGGCCAGTAAACAGATTACAAGACACCGCGTATGTGTCCAGGAAATCTGAAGGGAGAGACAATAGCTACAAGTGGGGAGCGCTTGGAAAATATTATTGTCCCCAAATGGCAGAGATAAATTTAACTGGATGCATGCCAGGCTGCGAAAGAAAACTATATAAGCTGTGAACAATTCAAAGGGAAAGGAAAAAAAATTTACTTAGATCTCTCTAGACCTGAGCTGCAAGTTCAAAATCATGTGGACTTAATCAAGATAAAAGCAGATTGAACTATGCTTCCCAACCGCAGGCAAGGCTGGGACTGTCTGGGATAAAAATGTGCGGCGGGTGTTGGATTCAAATGGCAGGGATGTCGCAGAGGCGCTAAGAAGAGTTGGGCTCAATAATAACCAATATAACTCACACTTCGCCCATCGGCCTTCCCACTGCTTCATATTTTCTCACCAGCCCCGGCTTCTTCCCAACCTTCTCCGCAGCTGAGGCTGGGGAAATATCAATGTCTGTGTGCTTCCATCTATTTATTTACTTTCTTGTCCCCTGCCCAGCTCAGTTGCAGGGAGCTGCTGAAGCCTGGGAAGCGGCGAGGTTTGGAGAATTCAAGTCGAACTTCACAGCGAGCCGCTGCGAAATTCAACTTGGAGGAGACAGGAAACACAGAGAGCTCGTTAAGCAACACCTATTTCTATTCCCCCTTCTTCCCCCCTCCTCCAAACCTCTAAAAATACTGATTTAAACACAAAGGAATACATATAAAACACACTCAAGCCTTTTAAATAAAATAATCCTTTATTCGCCAGACGTTCCCTCTTGATAACTTTAGCAGCGCCACTAAAATGTGCAAAACTGCATAAAAAGTCGGAAATTGTGGCAGGGAAAATGTGTTTTCTGTTGGGTAGCCCATTTATTAGCAAAATAGCCCCGAAATGCAAAGTTCAGAATAGAATGTGGGCGTTTAATCCTCCCCCAGCCTGGTTCAAACCGCACACACGTTCGCATGCGTGGTGCTTAATCCTTAAATACTCAGGAAATCATTTCCAAGTATTGCACTTTAATACTTTGGCTCCCGCAACCCTCTTTTTTATTATTTTTGATTTTTTTTTCCACAACAGCCAACACAGAGATGTATTTCCCTCAGACAACCATTGATCAAAGCCGGATCTCAACAGTTTATGGGGATAAACTTCAATAATTTGCCATCGAGAGCGCGACGGCGCTGGGCTCCCTCGTCCATCCCCGCATTAATCAGAATAAAATGAAACAAAATCCTTCAGCTGCTCCACGGAGTGACATTTTCCAAGCGTGTCTCCAGCCTCGGAGAAGATAAATGCCACCGGGAAGGAGGGGAAGGTGTAAGCTCTATCCATCCATCCCCCTCCACGCACCTCTGGAGCCAATGGATATACCTGCCTTGCCCTGCTCACCACGGCCCTTCGCCTGTAAAATCTGCCCTTTCGTGCAAATCCCTCTCTAATTTTCAGTTGGAGAAGCACAGGGATTCTGGCACAGACATCTCCTAGATAAGTTTTCTTTTACTCGACGCCCTATGCAGGCAGCGCTGCTCTTACACACCCCTGCAGAATAAAAAAATTAGACTCGCGTCTTTTTCTTCCTTGGGGATGAGGGTGGAGAATTTTGTTGGTGCCAGAGTCAGTGGAAATTAATATAGATATAAATTAATGCAACCGGAGCTCTCATTTAATAAGGTACTGGCTTTTAAAACTTCATGTATTGAAAGCAGATAAATTATGAATTAAAAATCGGTCCAGTGATCGGACTCTTCTCTAATCTCTCTTTCCAGTCCCTCCCCGTGTGTTTTTTTTCTCATTTTTTTTCTTCCTTTCTTCCTTTCTTCCCTTCCGTCTCTCTCTCTCTCTTTCTTCCTCTCTTTCCATACTTATTATAAAATTGTGAGTCTATAGCACAGGCAAATCTGCCGAAGCATTGTTAGTTGTTCTTACCCCCTAAATACACATTTTTATTCATTGCTACCTTGCATTCCTGCCTTCTGATTGAATATCTCTGTGGATTTCTATCCCGTAGAGCACCGATTTGACCGAAATAATTCCATCATTCCCAAATATCTGCAAACTCGGCTTCTCAGTTGCACTGATCTCCTTCCACACTCGCCCGTGACGGGTGTTTGGTTTTCATTTTACTGTTTGAACGGACTCCAAGGCTGAAAACCAGGTGGATGTTTGTTGCTGTATTCTCGCAGGAGTGGGAAATAAGGCAGAGTGGAACCTTTATTCGTTCCCCGGTGTTTGTGGAGAGCGGGGAGATGGGTGGCAGCACCGGGAGATGCGCCGTGCCATTGTCCCATCCCCGTGGCCGGGAATGTGTCCCCCTCGCCCCCACCCGCGAACTGCCCCTTCGAAGAGAAGGAAAGAGCAAAACCCTCCCCAAAGAGAGAATATCCCCATTGTCACGGGTGGGGTCCCCACTGCAGGGGGAAGGATTCAGGGCTCGGGGGCTGAAAGTGGGTGCAAAGACACAAACCCAGACCTGGCCAAAGTCCCCTCCCGGCTGAGCTTTGTCCCCTTCCTGCCGTTTTCCCACGGCCCAAGCGCTTTTGGGTGACTTCGGGTGCATCGGACTGTGTTTTCTCCGCTTTATTTTGGGGGGATATTTTAGGTCCCACTTCCCCATTTTTTTATTTTTTTATTTTTTTCCCCTGGTGCGCAGACAAGAACGGGACTCAGTGCAAGGTAAAGGGTCTCGGGGATTTTATCCCCCTGTTCTTGCACCCGAGCCTCCCTTTTCACCCCATTCCATGCGTTATTGCTCATTTCATATTAACCCCTTTGCCCGCCTCTTCCCCCCGGGCTCAGCCCCTGCTCAGGCCTTTCCCCCAGGTCAAGTATGAGCAGAAATCAGCTGTAAACCAGCATTAAAATCCACATTATTTCATTTAGTTGTTCCCCATGTCCGAGCACCTCCAGCAGGCGAGTTTATCTTAACCCCAAACATCCCCTACACCCTGCTAACCACCCACCCCTTTATATTTAAGGGTTACCCCTCTATGTCTAATCTTTCCCCTCTTTGAGAGAAAATATTCTGCCCCTCTCCCTCCCTCCACCCCCTTTTCTTTCTACCTCTCTCCTTACCGAGCGAACTTCATTGTTTTCTGGAGGAAATGGTAATGTTCAGACATTAAACCTTAATTGGGCTTTTCTTTATGATGTTTAATTTCCTCCACGGCAGACGGGTTTGCATCTTGAGGGGAAAAGAGGAGAAAGGGGGAAAAAATGAGGGGGGGGGGAAGGGAGAAAGGGGGGTAAGACCATGGTTGAAGTCTGAAGTCCGGCTTGGTGGGGGAGAAAGGATGAAAAAAATCAGGATTTGGAGGAAAAGCTTCCATCGAATCGACCTCTCCCTTTGCCGTTCCCTCGCTTCGCTCCTCTCTCTGCCCCTCGTCGGCTGGAGCGGGGGGAAAAGGGGGTTTAATTAAAATAAAGGTTGCGGCATTGAGCGGGAGGTCGCCGGCAATGGCTTTGCCTCGGGGGCCGCGGCGGAGCAGCGCGGACGGGCCGCGGAAGGGAGGCTGCAGGCTTAACTTGACCTTCACTTTGCGAGGGCGGCCCCCGCCCACCCAGACGGGCAGCCCAGACGGCTCCTCCCGCGGGCAGCGCAGGCGGCCGCGGAAAGGCAGGGAAAGGGGAGAGAAAGTAAAATAAACTCTAAAAAATAGATAGAGATGAAAAGAAAGAATGAAGAATCTTAAAAAAGAGTAAAGAAAAAAATAAACTGAGGGGTGGAGGCTAATGCTGGGCAGCTTCTAGCCCAAAGCCTCCCAAAAATCAAAATTTCCAAAATTTCTTTGCAGTTTTGGAGGGAGATGGGGAGAGGAGATGAAAGCAAATTTATCCACTGCCAAAAAAAGAAGAAGAAAAAAAAAATCTAGATTATAGTCAGACCCTTCTGTCTCACTCTGTCCTCCCCGAGAAATCCCCCTCTTATCCCACCACATCCCCTTGACCACAACCCCTCCCGGCCTCCAAACAGACACCGAAAAATCCCACCACGTATTTTTCCTCAATATCTTCCCCCACCTCCTCCCCCAAGATTCCCCTCAAAATGTCTTTTCACGTGTAAAAAAAGGACAATACAGAACCTCTGCAACCAGCTCGGCTCCTCTTTGCAAAGAGATATTTTCTTTAGCCACATTAAAAAAAAAAATAAATTAAATAAATAAAAAGAGAAAGAGAAATCCCTGGCAGAGCCATTCCATGAGGTTGGGAGGATTTTTTAAAACTTTGAGGAGAGGATTCCCGGGCTTTGATAAATGCATTTTGGGTGGAAAAAAAAGGAAAAAATAATAAAAGTGCTTGTGCAGATGTGAAACTTTGTCGGTGTTCAGCGGCCTTTGTGTGTGTCTGGGGGGGGAGACAGATGCTTTATTTCACAGACTCTCTATAAAGAGATAATTATATCTCTAGTTCTCCACCGGAGCAATAAATACTCTTCATCCACAATTACAGATGAAGATGGTTGGTTTAAATACCCATAAAGTCAGTGTTTGGGCTCTGGCTGGAAGTTGGAAATGTGGGAATTTTTCGGGGGGGAACGAGGTGTAAAGAGCTACAGGGAGGGTAAATGCGAAGGGAAAACCTCCTGGTTCCAGCAGCGCCCCAAAAATGCGCTGGGGGTGCGAGGAACTGGCCGGTCCTTGGCAGGACGTGGGTGAGGAGGGTGAGTTGTGCCGTACTCGGACCTTACTCCACGGTTACTCACCGGAGCTGTGCACAGACATTTCCACTCCGCGGGGTCTCCACATATCCCCACGCTCCGCATTTACTCCCGCAGATCCCCGCACCGGATTTAATTTTTAGAGAAGGAAAAAAAACCCCCGGTCTACACCTTCTATTCAAATATTTTTTTGCTATTATTTCTACCTTAAGATATTTTGATTTGAAGCGTATGTGACTTCATTTTTTTGCCTTTTATTCCTCGATTTACTGGTCCCAAAGCCGCCCGCCGGCCCTCATTGCTGCCTTGGGTCTCGCACTGTACTTTTCCATACCTAATTTTTTAAATGCTTTCTCCTTTAGCAGCGTCTCGTCTCACCTCATAATAGTTTACTGGTTAATCATAAAAATAAAATGAATTTCCACACTCTCTGTAATTATCGACATTTCTCCACCCAACGTGTAGGTTTCGGAGTCGCAGGAGTGTTGTGGCTGCAAAACTGAATATTAATACGGTTTCCCTTTGAAATAGATTAATTTTGGCAAACGTTTTTATAATGAGAGATCCTGATGGTTTATGTGCTCTCTGTGGCAGCGCTTGGCTAACCCAAGCCTAAAATTAAAGCACAAACTCTCTTTAAAAATTGCAGATAGATTTTTAACTCGGACTTGAGGCACACGCGCTCACAGTGCAGCTAGACCAAACCAGGGGCTAAATGGGGTTTATTCGGACCAGGGAAGATACAAGATGCCTTCATTTCCGTGGTACCAGAAGAGCACAGGGGGGAAATGTTTGCATTTCCTCACTGACAAAAGCAGGCAAAATACTTTATTTTCAAAAGAAGTCCATTTTTGGTCTGAAATAGGGAGAAGGGAGATCCCCCCCTCCCCTTAAGCTGCAGAGAAGGATAGTTAATACGAGATTTATTGGGGAGCTCGGGGGGCGTATCTTCCTTTCCTATTCGAGGAACATTAAAATAAAGTCACTTAATGACGTCTGACACAAAAAAAAAAAAAAAAAAAAAGAGTTTATAGAGAGTCAACAAGATGCAGCCATTAGAAAATTCGCGTAATTTACCCGCAATAAGAAGCACAACCCGACCGATCTTTTTATCTTTCTTATCCTTTTCATCTTTATTATCACTCTTGTTAACAACACCAATGAGACTGGATACATATATCTCCTTTAAATGCAGCCATCCATGGAGCCATTGTAGTTGCAAGCTACAGAGATATTAATTAATTTATTCTCTCCACAGTAAAATATTGCTGTGTCTACTTGCTACCTACCAAGCAATAAAAGAGAGGCTTTCCCCCCTCCCCTCGCACTTCATTAGTTTTTACCTATAAGTTTCTATTTGAACTGATTTGCTTAAAACTAATTACTTGCAACGTACTTCATTTTCCTCTCGCAGGGTCTGGAAGGTTTCAGACTGGGGTGGGTGGCCATATGCTGATAAATGCTGCTAATTATTCCCACTCTGCGTTTATTTTATGTTTATGAACCCCCACTCGGAACCAAACCGAGGCATTCTTCGGCAAGGACGCAGTGGCTCGGTAATGCTGGGGGGGGCATGTGCCTGAAAACAGTCCGGATAAAGGCACGGGGGAGGAAAGCAAACAGTTAATATATCACGGAATCAGCCAAAGGACGGAGCCTGAGCCACACACAGCCCGGCACAGGGAAATCCAGCCATTCTTTTGCTTTAATGGGAATTATTATATTTATTGTTAATTGCTGGAGCCCTTTAAGACCTAAAACGCAGCTGCGAGGAGGTGCTTTGCTTTTGTTTGCTTTTGAGGGCTCGCAGGGGTGGATTGAGGGGCCAAAACATTTTCACGCGTGGACAGGGGCAGCCCTGGGATTGTGTCTTGAAACACAAATAGTATTTCTCTCAGAGTGTTATTCCCACGTCGTCTGCTTCGCCAGCACCCCCAGCCGCACCCCACGGGGAAGCCCAGCGGGTCGGAGTGTCCCCCACCCTCTCACACCCCCTTTCCCCCCCATCCCACCCTCCCACATCCCCCGTGATCCCCACCCTTGCCCCTTTCACGTCGCTCTCTCCGCAGGCCGGGTCCGAAGGGCATAAGGCTCACGCACACGCGGGGACACCTCCAGGCAGCCACAGCCCAGAGCCCCCCGAGCTCCATCGGCTCTGCCTTTACTCCTTATTTTGGGGGGTGTGGAGAAGAAAAAAAAAGAGTTTCCAGCTCGCTGCCCTCTAGGCCAAAGCACCGACCTGGGGCAGCAGCGTGGCCAGGTTTATTTTCTCCTCCACTTCTAATTCTTTCTCTTTTCTCCAATTTTAATTTTTGCTGATTTTCTCATTCCATTTTAATTCTTCCTACTCTCCTCCCCAACTTTTATTTCATCTCATCCTTCCCTCCAGTTTTAACTCTGTCTATTTTGTCTTCTGTTAATCCACTCCAGGGCCCACCCCAGGATTTGAGTGTAAAATTGCCTGGTTTGGGTCAGAAAAAAAGAGAGTTGTGAGAAAATGAGAAGTGGGAGAAGAGAATTTTGACTTTTTCCTTGATTTTTGATGTTTCTTGCAGGCTACTTGATTAAACATGGCTTAAAGCGGCTCCTAATTGCTTTGAAATGAGCTCAGGGCTAAGTCGGGTCGGGTTTTGCAGGAAGAGTTCAAAGAAATCAGACATTTCTTCCACACAAAAGTGTCAAGAACAAATCTCATGGCCTAGGAAAGGAAAAATCCTACTTTGCTCATTATCGTTCCTGTATTTGTGTATGCACTGAAAGCACCAAAATGGGAATAAATCGCTAAAATCGACCCTCGCTCATTAATATTTTCTACGATATTTCAGTAGTTGTGAAATAGCACCCCGGTCTTTGTCATTAGTGGTAGAAATATTCCTTGCAATTAAAGACTGGAGGGTTTTCTCCCCTCACTAACGAATTCATTTTGAAGCTGGAGCAATGAAATACGCTGCTGAATAAAAGAAACCAGCCCAGAAATAATACACATTTTATGGCGAAGCAACAATTTGTTCTATCTGCTCGCTGGTAATAAATAAGTTTTATCTGTTTTCGTGAGTGTTTGAATGTCTTTGAAATCCAACTATTCCTGTTCAAGGTGAACAGACTTACAATATCTACAATTTATGTCACTCCACAGCACTCGGCCCTGTTAGGCATAATTCCTCCTCCTGCCTATTTTCCTGCCAGACTGGTGCAGGGACAGAGAAATAAGGAAATAAAAGTAGATACAAGTCAAACTTGGGTTTGCCTGGACAATAAATATGGAGCAGGAGAAACAAAGGGAGGGTGGGTGCACCCGTGTAGGAAAAGAAAAGAAAAAAGTTTAAAAAGTAACTATTACATGAAAAATGTGAATTTTCACTCTGTAGAAAACCTAAAGTCAGTAGATTTCCCCAAGTGCTGCTGCTCCATATCCCCCAACTTTAGTCTTGCTGGAGGGTGGTTGGGTTGGAAGGGGCAGAGATGGGGCCTCTTCCTATAGAAATATTTGCTTTTCGCCTTCCTCCTCCTCTGTCCAAATCAAGCAGTTCCTGGGAGGGAAAAAAAAAGGTAGGAAACTGCTCAGGACTGGGTGAATCTTCATAACGTTGGTGTTGGAGAATCCTCCTGAGTAAATGGGGGAAAAATACATTAATTTCTCCTAATCGTGTGGGGTTTTTGCAGAAAAACTGATCTAAAATCCATCAGGCTGAGGCTTAACACAGTGGCATCCAGTGTGTCCGGCCTGGGGTGTGAGCTGAGCCGGGATTTACTGGGCCTGGGTAGGGTCAGGACTAGGGGAAGATCCTCCACAGACCCCACCGTGGGTTCTCCCTCGCAACTTCTTCCATAAAAATCCCTTATCGATCTCCTAAAAGCTCCTTTCCCTCCCGTGGGGAGTGCGCGGCATCTCCCCCGAAAGGAAAATCCAGAGAAGCCATTATGGATAAATACCCGCTTAGAGAGAGATCGAGGACATCATAATCTAATTTATTTAAATTGGTCTGACGGGGTTCGTTTTTTTCCTCTTGTTAAATGAATTTGCTGCGAATTTACGTCGAAGAAACGCCTTAATGCTGATCCCAATAACCATAACCATAACAATAAGCATCAACATGCCCGAATCCAAACCCACTCTAATATATTTCCAGTTTAAGAGCTGCTCTTTCACGAATCATTCCCATCTCAAAGTCATGCCCGGGATATTTTTGACGTTCCTCTGGTTCCTAGATCCATAAGGAAAAGCAGCAATAGCAGGAACACAGGGGCCCCTTGGGGAGGGAGCTGCTTCCAGGAGAGGTGCAGTCCCCTTCACCATGGACAAAAGAATCCCAAATAGCCCATTTTTAAGCTTCTTTATCCCCAAAATAACGTTTTGGTGGGGTTTTGCTTCCAATTAATGCTACGTGCACGAGTTTAACTCATTAAAGCAGCAATTCGGAGATTAGCTTATGCGTCTTGTTTCTCCAGGATTTTTCTAATTATATTTAGAGCGACATAGCAAGCGATATTTTTTCTTTTACAATGCCTTTTACACATTCATTTAATTACTTTTTTTTTCCCCCCAAAAGATGATCTACAAGACACAGAAGGCAACGCTGGCCAATATATTTTTTTGTTACTCTTTTATTAACCTTCCAACTTAATACTAATTTTAAATAGTAAACAGTAAATCACCACGGAGATGTTTGGGCAATTTTATTTATTATCAAGAAATCACATAATAATACATTATTTTTTTATTATTATTATTATTGTGAAGCAACTTTTTACATGACTCTATAAAGCCGGAACGTGCTATAACAGACATTTGCATAGACCCTACATAGAATAGCTTGAGGTAAGAACCATTACATATGGACTCTACTGCGAGGGATGCAGATTAACAACGGCAATAACCTAAACTAGGCGATACAAGCAGAAAAAACAATGCCACGTACACGGAGTACAAACACAGAACAAACAGAAATCCCACCGCGCCGCCTTTTTAAAGCAATTTGGAAGAGAATATTGCATATATTTTCATTTTCTTCGGCATTTTCCCCAGGGGTTTCTGCTGGTGTCTCGGCTTTTGTGTTGGGGAGGGCGGTGGGGTTTTTTTCGGGGGATACAAGAGCCCCTCGGTGGGTGAAGAATAACGAAACGGATTGATTTGTTTTTTGCGATGGTGGGATTGAAATCCAACACAGCATTTCTGACATCTCCCCGTAACTCACCCTCCTTTCTCCCTTCCTCAGCCCCCCGGCCTCCATCGCCTCCACTGCCTCATTGCGGGGGGGCTTTGGGGGGCTCAGTCGGCAAAACCTGCATGGGTTTGGCCCTTCTTTTCATTTCCCAGTGAAATTCCACCCTCTCCCAGCACCCCGTGACACCACACAGCCCCAAGTCACCCTCTGAGGAGCCAACTCAGCCCTCGACACGACGACACGGTGCTCTGAGAGCACCCAAAGTCACGACCACCCCCCAAAATCTCCATCTCTCCCCTCACGACCACCCCCGCCCCCAAAAAAAAATAAATCTCCCCAAGACATTGCATTCCTCCACATTGCACATGGTTGGGCTGGAGCATCCAGAGATACAACTCTCCATATATGTGTTTTAACACATCCAGGGCTTTATTGCACAGGCGAGACCCTCCGCGAGGATCTTTTGTGTGGGAGGAGGGGGCAAAAGGGGACCCTCACCCAGAAACCGGCATTGAAGGAGGGGTTGGGGGGGGGCCTTTCTTTGCAAGAGCAACTGGAAGGAAATAAAGACGTGTCATTTCCCGGTTGGGAATTTAAAAAAAAAATAAAGGGGGGGAAAGAAGGAGAGGGGAAGGGTTGAGGATGGAGGGAGGAGGGTCTGCCGGGTGCTCCTGAAGAAATAAAGCTGAAGGAAAAGGCTCCTTCCAGCCCAGGGAGGGATTTTTTTTTTTTTTTTTAAGGAGTCGGCTCCATCCTTTGCAGCTCGTAAATAAAAGCATTCCTCGGCGCTGCTGGTCATGACCATGAACGCGGGGAAGCGGGAGCACGTGGTGAGCATCCAGACTTCCCAGAAAACGCTGCTTTGCCATAAAATTAATCCCCCCTCCGATATAAAACGAATGGAGCAAAGCGCGGCGCGGCCGAAGCACCGACGGCCCCCTCTCTCCCTTCGGCCTGAAATAAAAATTGGTATTTTTTTCCCTTTTTGTCCTAAATTACAATTTCCAAGCAAGCAAAGCTTCCCTGGGCTCCAAACCTGCGGCTCCCCGTGTCCCAATCCCCTCTGTCTCTCTTCCCCCAAACTTAGAAGTGCCTTGAATACAGATCTGATTCGGAATATGGAAAATTGGTGGGTTTTCCTCCAGGAAACGCGAGTACAAGTACAAAGAAAACACGTCGCATCCTTCCAGGCCCTTTTCTATTGCCCTGAAAGGGGAAAAGCCAGGCAGGAGCTTTAGGGATCCCCCCTCCTTGCCCCCCAAAGACTGAAACCTCTTCTTGAAGATGGGGCTGTCTCCATTAGCTGGACCTTTCAGGGAGGGAAAAGAAAGCATCATCCTCGCTAGAAACCTGCAGGGTCTATCTGAGCTCCATTTCCGTCAAAAACCTCTCGCATTCTCCTTTAGCTGTTGCTGTGTTTAATCGAGGAAAGAGGGTCCAGGAGACAAAACGCATCTCGAGTTCTCCCACGAAGGGGGGATACGTCGAGCTCCGGCTCCAACAGGCTCCTGGAACCGCAGGGTACCAAAGAGAAGGATTTTTTTAGCCGAATGTCCTACGCTGTCATCAAACCCCAGAGCACACCAGCAGAGCTGTTGCAAGGAAACATCATTTTTCTTTAAAGAGGGAGGATGTCATTTTAGGGTAGTGCCGAGAAATTCTGGGAATTAGGAGAGAAGAGGGGGGAAAAAAATCTCCAAAAGGCTCAGTTTACTTGGAAGGAAAGTCGGACTTTTTTTCCTAGGAGAGTTTTCAGGGGGTGGGGGTTCGTTTTCCTTCTCCTTGTGACATTCTGGCGTTGAGGACAATCCCAGCGCCTGCATCAAAGCCTCACATCTATAGGGACATAGTGTGATACACATACCTCATATATTATATAGATATATACCATATACACTGGATATATACACAGTCTTTGTCTCGCGCCTCTGCCTGGAGATCCTGATTAAGCCTAGAGATCCTGATCAAACCTGGAGACACTGATTAGTCGCAAACCCTCAATTTGGACTGAGAAAACCACATTGGGGATCCCACCGTGCACTTAAAAAACCCCCGTCTTCCATAAGGATGCAGGGTCGGTCCTTTAAGACAACACCCTCCCCATACCCTTTATTTTTGCCCGTATTCTTCAATTTTTGCTCTTTTTCCCTCCCGCTTTCCCACTAAACATCAAATTAGCCCTAAGTCCTGCGTGGCAGCCCAGGAGATGCTCCAGGATCGCTCATCACTCTCAGCCCCGGTCTCGCCGCCAACCGGGGGTGAAAGGGCGGCGGGGGGGGAGCGGGACCGGCGGTCCCCGACGACCCCGACGGTGCCCGGCGCTGCACGGAAACCCTACCTGTGCTCCTGGTAAAGGACAAGCGGCTAAAGTCGCTCTTAAAACCTTCCCTTCATCCCGACGAGCATCTCTGGAAGCCGTCTGTAGCCCCGCCGTCCCGGCGGAGAAGATGCAATTTTCTTATTCTGATTAATTTTTCTCGCTGTCGGGTTTCATATTTTAAGGGAAACTGGTTATTTATTCATATTATTTCTTTATTCATCGATTTCTTAGGGAGGGTTGGGGGGGTTTAAGAGTGATCAGGTAAAGTCCTGGGAGCTCGGGTGAACGCTTAGAGAGTCTATGTGGGGTTTGGTTGGGTTTGTTTTTTGCTTTTTTCCTATTTTTTTATAACACCCGACACGGACGCTTTTAAAACTTTAAAAGAAAGAAAGGGCTTGCTCTCTCAGGAGGAGTCTTTTCTTTTTCATACGCCGGTTCTGGAACCAGATCTTCACCTGCTGGTCGCTCAGGTTTAATCGGTCTGAGAGCTCCCTCCTTCTTTGGCGAGTAATGAATTCATTGACCATAAACTCCCCTTCCAGCTCTGCCAGCTGCAGCTTGGAATAGGGTTTTCGCTTTTTCCGGGACCGTGTGTGCATCGGGTACCAAGGAGCACCTGGCAAGGGGGGAGCGAGAGTTGAGCACTTGGCAAGGAATAACAACACCCTTCTCTAAAAAGAAGCGGCACCCTGAGCACTCCTCTCCCTGGTGTCCCCAGGGACTCCGCTGTTCGGGCCGTGGGTGCTTAGGGATGCTCCCAGCTGCCTCCCGGGGCCACAGGTGATGCGTGGGGAGGGCACCGGAGGCAGAGGAAGGGAAAGGTGGGAAGTGGGACACGGAGCAGAGGACGGGCAAAGAGCGGGCGACAAGCCTGGACCCCCCCGGAAAGGTAACAGGGAGAAAGCTCCCCTCCGCAGTGGCACCTTTGAAGGTCGTGGCGTTATTTTTAAGCATCGCCCTCTTTTCCCCTCGTCCCTCGGGCAGAAACACCTCTGCGATGTCCCCCAAAAGCTCCCAGACGCTCCGCCAGACTCCGCGCCGCGCAGGAATGCGCAAGCACTGCCCTGCTCCGCGTCTCCCTCTCTCTCCCTTTTCCCCTTTTCTTTTTCTTTTTTTTTTTTTTTTTATGGGATATTTACATGTTTATAGCCTTTTCTTTTAAAAGAAGCACCACCTAATAAAACATTAGGGATTTCGGTGCTACCCCTAGTGGTCTCATCACATATAGACGCGCCGCTTCCCACCGCTGAGCCCAGGAATTACACCCCCGAGAAGCCCCAAGCCGGCAAGTTTCCAGGCAAAGCCCCCCCAGCACCAGCACGACCAGATCCAGTGCCGAGACCGTCCTTCCCGGGTCTTACCACTGTTGCCTAAAGTGCTGCCTTGATTCAGGGGGGACACCAAGCCCCCCGCTTCTCCGGCCGTGCCTTTATTCCCTTCATTGAGCAAGGAAGAGCTGGAGTCTGACTCCAAGGACTGGCAGGACGGAGGGTCGTGGGGCACCGCCTCGCTGGTCGGATAGTCATATTTGCTGAAATTGCCCCCCATGCCATTGGGGAGGCTGGATTCGAGGGGCAGCAAGGCACTGTCCCTGCCCCTCTCCTCCCTCTTGAGCCCGCTGCTGTCGGAGCAGGTCTCCCGGTAATAACATTTGCTCTCCTCCACCCGGGCGAGGTCGCAGGCTCTGCCGAAGGAAGGGTTAATGGAGACGGGGCTGCCCAGGTAGGGTTGAGGGTACCCGTTGCAGGGTTCCGAGGATGCCCAGGGCAGGGAGCAGACGTTCTCCCGTCGGGGGTAGGAGAGGGACGGCAAACCGGGCAGCTGCCCTCCGGAGGCGCGGAAATTAGGGAAGTAGAAGGTGTCTCCCGTGTGGATGTTCACCAGAGGTCCCACAAAGCCGGGATTAAGGAGGTTGTGCTCGCCCATTTCCGCGGGCCTGACCGAAAGCTTCTACTTTATTGCTATCTGACATTAAACATAGTTAAACCGACGGCTCGTGCCCATTGGTCTGAGGGCGTCACGTGAGCCCCAAATTGCGCTGGAGGGGGGGGACCCTCCCCTCCCTTGGCAGCCGAGACAAAACACAACAGCAAGTTCCGCCTTTTTACGCCTTTTCTTCCCCCCTCCCCTCCCGACCTGCCCCCCATAATAAAAAAATCATTAATAAAATCCCATAAAGCTGCGCTTTTTTTTATTTTTTTATTTTTATTTTTAAGCGGCTCCCAGCGCTGGTTTGAGGACGGCGAAGAGCCCTAAAATGTCATATTTAGCATAAAACAATCGATAAGCAAGGGTTTTGCCCCAAGACCACTGCGCGCCCCTCCCTCGGCAACGATTGGGGCCCTCCACTATCTGCAAAAGCGAGGCTGGTGCTCATTAATTAGCTCCTTTATTAACTAAAACAGTTCGAATTTACAATATCTCCCCAATAAATTACTATTAGATATTGTGTCATATAAAGTTTACGGGCTTTTTAAGGAGACGAATGATGGTGCCCGCAACAGGCTCATATTGACGCGCTGTGGGATGGGAGAGTTGGAGGCTATTTGCAACCTTTCCTACTCTTTTTTATTATTATTATTATTATCATCCTCACTTTTCCCCCTCCTCTCGGACGAGGTGGCTTGTCGCGGGCTGGGGAATGCAGTGGCTTCCCAGGCTCTTGCCAGGCTTTCCAAAAGGGATGGAAGATTTTTTTTTAACAGTCCTCAATTGCTTTTATTAATGATCTGTGTCGAATACAGCGGCCAGAAGAACACGACCGTGTGTAGCCTTCATTTACCCGGTATATATTCCATATGCACCAAGGCGCACACACGTACAGAGTAAGTGTTTAAATCTAAATCTTTTTGCTTCCTTTCTGGGAATGAATAAAAATTCCAGTCCTCTCGCCCATTTTCTTTGGTCCCCACCCCTGGAAACAGAGATACACACAGGGCTGGTTCCTCGCCACGTTATAGCAATATATTCTGCCCTCGTAACACCACAGAGCTCTTCCTTCCCATCCATCCTCTTCTCGTGGTCGTACTGAAAAGAGCTGCTGCAAAGGAATACAAGGGATGGAGGAAAAAAAAAATCAATACTGTCTGCTTTCAGTGCAAAATGAATATGTTGGGGGAAGAGAAAAAATACTGAAAGGGAGAAAAAATACTGGAAGAGGAGCATTGTATGGAAGCCGGGAATTCCCAGAGCCATTTGAGGGTGGTTTGTGTTGGATTTTTTTCCTCCCTATGTTTTTTTCCTCCTATTCTCCCATTCCTATTTCTTTTTTTTGTTTTTAAGGAACCAAAGTGCCCCCCCTTTTGCTGGATTTTTGCGTGGCTTTGCATTCCTTGCCTGCCTTAAGCAACTCCCAAGCGTTCCCCTTGCCAGGTTGACTCTGCAAAGTACCGTAAATATTCCTGTAGAGGTAAAACCGCTCCGCGGAGCCTCAGCCGAGCGGGTGTAGCCGAATCTCCCCAACTCCCGCCTTCCCAGACAACAACTAACCTCCCTCACCACTATTTTTTATATTTCTCAAGCATAAAGTCTTTTTTTTCCCTCGTGGGGCTTCAGGTAACCCCCTCCCAACCTTGAAAAAAAAATCAGGTGCCAATAAAATAACCCTTGTAGGCGCTTCCATGGACAGCTCCTGAAGGTGGAAAACCTATATCCCACCTTTTCCTACTCCTCTCTCCCTGGCACGCCTATGGATAAGCTCCATACATACCTTGCAGAGGTACGTGCACACCTTCCCACTCGCTTTGCCTGCGAAGGAAGAAATACGACCACTAGTAATATTTTGCTAGAATGAAACTTTGGCGTCCTTTTTTCTTTCTCTCTCTCTCTCTCTTTTTTTTTTTTTTTAAAACCTTGCCAAGGAATTTTTCTCCCTGCAGGTATAAGTGAAAAAGCTGCTCGCAATTTCTCCAGGAGTGTCTTCTCTCTGCAGAAGAAGCTGGTCTCGATGCTGGGCAAGAGTGGGGAGGAATAGTTTATATAAAAATGAGCACGTGATCCCCCGAGGTTGCCATCTGAACTGGCTTTGTTTGCTGCTCTTTTTTTAAGAAAACCCTTCCTCTACCTTGCTCTTTTCTCTGCAAAATTCCCCCTGTAAGACGTGCCCGGCTGTTGCAGGGCTTTGTTTTCCGCCGGACCTTGGGAAAGTGAAATTCTGCTCCAATCTCCGGGTATTTGGGGCTTTCCTTCTTGATGCAATGGGATTTTTTTTTTTTTCAGGGTGAAACAAAAAATTTAACCAAACGTTTACGTTTGGGGAGGCATCAGCAGGGCTGAACTGCAGAGCAAGTGAACCTCAAACTGTGAGTGGAGGGACAATGTCAGCCTGGGCATCTCAGCCAGGGAGAGGCAGAAAAGCACCCCCGCTTCACTTTTTTTTTTTTTTTAGCTGGGAAATGCCGCAGCCGTGCTCAGAAATATATTAAGCGTGGAGAGGAACTCCCTGCTCTTGGTGGCCTTGAGCAGGGCTCCCAGCTCAGCGCTGCTGCAGGTCCGAGGAAAGGAGAGAAACAACAACAACAACCAAAAATCCTAAGGAGTCCTAAGAAAAGCTACCACGTTTTCCAGGGAATTTCTTGCCCATTAAAAACTCATTTCCCAGTTCAGGTTGAGCGCTTGGGCTTTTGTAATGCTCAGTTTAGCTGAGTGCTGTTCAAAACCGAAAGGCTGAGCCGAGCCCTCCTGCCTGGGGCACCGGCTGAGGCAGCTTCCCCTGCACGACACACCAAAAATATCTCCAATTCCAGCCGCATTGCTTAGAGCAACCTCTCTGGTTTCTTTTATTATTATTATTTTTTGAGGTGTTCCTTCAAAAAGATAGTTCCCAAGCCCAGCTAAAAAGAATTCTCTGAGCTTTTCCTCCTGTGCAGTAATCCCAGTTTTCAGGCAGACAGAAACCTTTTCGAAGACGGTATTTCCTAATCCTGGGGGAGGGTTTATTTTTTTTTTTCAACCTCCACCCAGGCAGCTTTTGGGAAATGCTGGTGGGAAGAAGATCCTTGCCTGTGGAAGCCGCGGAAAAAAAGGAGCCACGAAAAAAAGAGAGGGAGACTAAAAGAGGCTGGAAAAGCGAGATTGCAACGTCTCAGTTCAAGGTCACTGTCTAGTGTAGTAAAGAGGATCGGCATCCCATGCTAATGACTGTCTCGATGAGCATCACTCGCTGCGCGGAGAAAACAATCCCAAGTTTTGGGTTGACTTTTCTGTGCTTTGCCTTTTTCTCATCTCTTTGGGAAATTTATCCCGGCGCTCCCTCCTTCTCCCTCTCCCCGTTTCCCACCGTCGCAACCCCGGTCTGAGAAATAACATTTTTCCCTTCCCCTCCTCCTCATCTTCCCCCTGCGCAGCCCACGGGGTTGAGCTCGGCCGGCGGCTCCCACTGGAACAGGCTCCTTCTCCCCTACCCCTCCAGCCTCGGCTTTTCAAGAAATCAGAATTAGAAATACAAAACCAAATTAAAATGGCCTCAGCCCAATGGCCCCCCTATCTATTTACATCCTAGATGGGAAGGACTTCTCCCCACTTTCAGTTTTCCCACAGAAAAGACCAGGAAATTTAACCCTCATAAGGCAAAAATAGTCTGTACCATAGATATTGTATTTTCCTGCCTGGGCAAAAAAACAACAACAACAACCACCAAAAAAAAAAAAAAAAGGGGGGGGAATAAAAAGGCAAATTAAAAGGTCTCCCTGTGTGCCTGCAGGTTGGAAAAACAGAACCCGTCATGGCTTAGCTTTTCTCCTCAACTGAATTTCACCCCAAATTGGTTGGGAGTTGGAAGAAGCTGAGATGACTCGAGCAAGAACTTGCCTGCCAGGGTCAAAAAGGAAGTATTTAGAATAAATATAGAGATACATGACACGGGGAATAAAATATAGACAGGCTTTGGGAAGTCCACAGAACTGTTATTTCGCGGTAGCCATATATCATTGGAACCTGCCCAGGCTGCTTTTTCTGATGTGGAAAATGCACATCTACATCTACAGGCACCTTACAGACCTTTAAGGACATGAGACACATTACATATATATCTGTATAAGATGCAGGAAAATGGAACGAGGAGGAGCTGGGCAAGAAAAAATAATATAGCAGCATGGAAAAGTGGGAAATGGATGCGAATAAAAATGTCTACTGCACTTCAGCTCATCCAATATACAAATCATCTGGGGCAGTTTCAGTTTTAAGGTCCCAGCCTCGGTGCAGGGAATAGTTAAATGTCTGGAATATCATTATATTTTTCCCCAGCTTTGCCAGCAGAGGATCTTCTCCTCCCATTAGCTTAATGTAAACTGCCTCCTGCATCCTCTGTAAGGCAAAGGTTTTGTCCCCAACTTCAGGGAAGTTTGCTTTGTCCTCCTGCTCTTGTTTTGGGTGAGAAGTTGGCGTTTCATACTGTAATTCCCTTGGAGAGCTGAAAACCCCCAACAACTGTAACAACAAACCAGTTAATGGTCTAGAATTCACGAGTCTTGAGCAAATCGCGATTGGAGAGCCCGAAAAGCGTGATCTCACTTATTTAATGTTCCTTGTAAAGGAAGAGAAAGTGGTGGAGAGGAAAGGGAGTTTATTAAAGCCACGGCTGGTCCAACCGTGGGCTGCGCCAGCTGAGCTCCCTGCCAGGCAGCAGCTTCCCCCCGAAGTGGAGAAGACAGGAGACACGAGATTTTGCTGGATCTAATTCTTAAATACCCAGAAGCACGAGGTTTTCCCCAAACGTGCCGAACCACGTAGGCAAGGCGGTTTCTAAGCAAGGAACCAGCAGGGCTGTGGGGGTTTGTGGCATGTGCACACACACCGTGTTGGCTGTCAGTGTCTGAAGAAATAATTTCTTGGCAAAGCCTTTGGAAGTGTCTTCTCTTCTGCTGCAACCAAAAAAAATCGTCTTTTTTTTCAAAGACCAAGCCCTTCCATAATATATATAAAGATAACTAGTAAGACTTCTACTCACCTCTGCACTGAGCACAGGGCTGCGAGAGCACAATTCCCCCTCCTGATCAGGAAGTTACTCTTGAAAAAATGCGTTAGGGGAAAAGAGAAAATTAAAAAGAAAAAGCAAAACAGGAAAATGGCAAACGTGAGCGAGGGAAAAATAAGGAAAGAAGAGAATAGGAAAGGAAATTAAAAAAATTTAAAAATTAAAAAAAATTAAAAACTGAAACATTAAAAGAAAAAAGGGAAAAACTTAAATGGCAGGAAAAAGAAAAAAGCGAAGGAAATCCCTTGTCCGGGATTTTGCCATAAAGGCTGCGGTTGGGAAGTTATTCAAAGTCTTGATACAAAGAAAAGAAAAGGCTAAACTTGGGAAACTTCCTTTTCAGGGCTTTATTGTTGGCCATTAGCCCGCCTGTCTAGACTTCAAATAACACCTTGTTTATCTGTAAACAGGAGCGGGAGCTGCCTGGGGCTGGCTGGAGAGGAGAAGATCAAGGGTGAGGGTCCCCTCGCTTATTATCCCGCAGCTCGTGATGTCAAGGTCAAACAACGCCTAGTCACGGTCAAGGGTAATACAGGAGTGACGTCACGGCCCGCTGACCTAATGCCCAGTGAGCTCCGGACAGGGATAAATAAGCAAGGAAAGGGGAAGCAAGAGATTCCCAATCACCTTTCCTAACGCGGGGGTGAAGAAATAGGTGGGGAAAGGTAGAAATGAATGGGGTTTGTGTGGCTGATGGGTCAAGTCCGAGGGAAATTTTCTTCTGCGCCCACGGAACTTCAGAGGGGAAATAACGAGCTGTTCCTCGGGTCTTGTGTTCTCCCTGTGTGGGTCTGCACAATTTTTATTTGAATTTAATTTTTCTTCTAATTTTTCTTTTAATTTCTCCTCCTCCAGGCGAGTTGCCTCCTTCAACGCTCTTGGAAGAGGATGACCAAATAACTTGAGTTGTAGATTGTATTTTGCACTTCTTCCGGGAAAACAAAACAAAGCAAAGCACCAAACAACCCACATCAACCGTGTCCGAGATCGGCAGAAAGGATTTATCATTAAAAAAAAAAAATAATAAAAATAATGAGGGTATTATTTCTATCCTACGAGCCCGAAAACGATTTTTTTTCCACTTAAACCTCCGGGATGAAAAGGGAGGACAAAGAGCCCGGGGATTTGTGCGAGGGGAAGGGGAAGGTTTGCCGGTCTGGCGTCCCCTCTCTGCCCTGGAGGGTCCAATCCAGCCCTGGTGGCGGGGAAAGGCTCAGCCCCTCTTTGCGAGGGCTGAACCCAGAGGATCTGAGTATGTCGGGGACGTCCTGGGGTCTGTATCCCTCCAAAAAAACCTAGCCGGGACCTCAGCACTCCCTGCCCGCATCCCCTGCCGGGCTCTGGGGTGGAGGGGCAGCCCCGGGCGGAGGATGGAAGCTCCAGCGACACACGGGAAATAAGGATAATTTAAAATATTGTTGGAAAAGGTGGCGATGGCAAGAGATTGCCTGGTTTCACGGTCTCGCCAGGATCTGCCAAGCGGGATCATCAAAACCCCTTGGTGCCCTGAAGTGGAATGAATGAATTTCTTGTTTCTTCTCTGGTTTTGCCTATTTTTCCCTTTTTGTGTATTTTTCTCCCCTTTTAAGTCCTCCCTGTGAGGGCGGCAGGCACACAAACGGACACGCAACCAACCCTCTCCCCTCCCCCAAAAAAATATTAAACCACAAGTGACAAAAAACTTGCAGAATTTGTAATTCCCTGAATAACTTGGGCTCAATCACCCACACTGGTAAAGGAAACAATAAAGTATTTATCCCTATCCTCTCATCCCCTCCAATTCCCCCTTTCTAATCTCACTTTCATCCACTTACTTATTTATATATGTAATTTTTTACCCCAGAACCAGTGAAATTCAGGTACAATGAGGAAGAACAGCCATAGCAAAGAACACCCTCGCTGTCGGAGTGTCAGATTTGGGCTTGTCTGGAGCTGCTCTCGGGCACTGCAGTCACTGCACACACAAAATTGTGGGGGGTTTTTGTTGTTGTTTCTTTTTTTTCTTTTTAAGAGGAAGAGTCCTTTTTTACACCTAAACCACACATTTTCTTGGGTCTCGTGAGTTAGGGCAGGTTTTACCAATGATTTAATCCCGCTGGAGCACCAGCCATGAGTGTCTCGAGGAACTGCGGTATTTCCTAGCTGAGCGCCTTTTAAAAATCACTAAAATGTGAAGAATTCGAGGTCTGAGGATGCTTCCAAACCACTGAAGTTCCCCGGAATAAATGCGGGAAACCCCCTCAGATCAGCACCTGGGTTTGCCCGCTCAGAGAAATGAGGGATCCCCACTTTTCCTCCCCCTCGAAGGAATGGGGAGCCGGGAGGATCCAGCCCCTTGGTAGCAGCAGCATTGCAGATCCCACACAGAGATTTGGGATCACGCCGGGAAGCGCCCGAATCCACAAAGAGCGTTTCGGGGGGTGGTACGGGCTCCATAGGGCACATTCTGGCAGGGCATTGGAGCCCTCGGAGAGACGCTGTTTATATGATCCCAAATATATAGAATCTTTAGGCTCTCCATGTGTAGGTACAGCCACACGATCCGTAGGTACAGCCACACACTCTCCATGTACACAAGGGTAGAGACCTTCAATGAGATTTACACATCCCTTCCTATGATAATACAGCGGGTTGCACTTGCATATATTGCTATACCTATCAATTTATATATATAACATGCATGCTATCTACTCACCATCCCACAGACTAATGTAGAGGGTTGCACTTGCACAGATATATACATATATAACTTTATATATAGTATAGATAGGTTGTGATTTGCCGTATGTCAGAGGGGATAGACCCAGAGAAAAAAATACACAGATCGCCTCAATACCCCAAGTTATGAATTCCATTCACACTGCCAAGCCCTGCACACCTACATGTAGTGTATATATATATGTATATAAAATATATATATATATATATATATACCGACTCCCAGATCATAAAAAGAAGCGGACATACACGGTTATTTTCACAAGCCATTATATATCTTTGTATAAATATTTATATATTATATAAATGCACTTAGGCACATCAATTTGAACACGTCGAGCACCTCTACGTGCATTTCTGTGGACACCCACGCTAATCTTTTTCCCCTGTAGCTTTACACAGCTTGTCCTGCTCAGTCCTCCCCTCACACCAATATATGCTCCACTCGATGCAAATTTACCCCACAATAACATTGTTTTAGGTTACATCCCTTTAAAAGCCTTTTCTCCCCCTTCCCCTCCCCTTCGGATCATTTAACGAGGTGATTAAATCTCGCAGATATTAAGGTAGATTGTAATGCGCCTATGGAAACAATTTCCTCTCTCGTATTTCTTTGCCGGGTCGGGGCCGCGGAGGTTCCGCGGGTGCGGAGCCGGGAGAGCCGCAGAGCTCAGCGGCCTTGGGAAATTTTTATCCGAGGCCAGAGTCAAACAGGTTTAGCGAAACACGTCCTTTGGGAGGGAGATTCAAAGAGATTAGAAGCGTCCCCGGAAAGTCATTGCGTTTTCGGGGTAATTGCGGGGGCAGGAGGAAAATAAGGAAGAGGGGGGAAAGAGAGAGAAAAAATAATAAAAATTTAATTAAAAAGCGCTCAGTTGGTTCAATCTCCGAGGTTTTATTTTCTCCGCTTTTTACTCCTCTGCCAACAACCCTCGCTGGGGTCATGCATCTGCCCCTCGCATCCTTCGCCTGCTTTCAGCAAGCCCCCTATTAAGGGATTTCGACCCAAATTTGCCAAATTTACCCCCTTTTTTCCCCATCCTTTCTCTACAGAGGCTCCTGGCCTGGCGATATTTGCAGTGGTGGGGAAAGGAGGCGGCTGCAGAGAGGGAGGGATGGGAGAAGCACAGGGCTACAAAGAGGTGCACAAAGAGCCTTTCCTCAAGGCAAAACAACAACAAAAAAAGATATTTATTTCTAAGAAATGTCATCTGCAGTCGGTACAAGTCATCTGGACACCACAATTTATATACATATACAAGACATTAAAAAAAATGCTTTTACATAGCCAAAGAACACTGTGGATTATGAGCCGGTTGAGAGAGGGAAAGAACCAAGCCCCAAAGACAACATTGTGCATTTCCCGGCTTGTCAGCGGAGAACAGACATTCCAGTTTTCTGGCAGAGATAGAGAAACCCTCATGAGAACATACCCAAAAAGTCTCGTACAGCAACTCGCTCCCACCCAGGACCTAAACCCAGTGGCTGGGATGTTGAAGCGACCCCGAGCAATGGTTTTTGTCCCCTCAGTAGCAGCTTTATTCCTTATTTTCGGTCCCTAGTGCCGAGAAAATACGAAGCTGATGCAACTTTGCCAGAGGTTCTCCACACATTTACACATCGGTGGGTGAAATGGCGCAAGGTACGAAAGACTGGCAGGGGGGTCGGACTATACAGCATTACAAGGCGACATCTCTCCTTTAACTACACTCTTAGCTTATTATTTTTTTCCCTTTAAAAATATACACAGTTTAACCTTATCGATGGATATTTTTCTCAGAGCAAAACTGGGGTTTCACAGTCAGAGCTGGGCGAAGGGATAAATCAAAGATGCGCTCTGGTTTAGGGGGGACACGCGCATCTGCACTTGTGAATGTCGATTTTTTTAATTACTATTATTTTTAAATAATGAACTGGAATCAGCAGGATCCCGATGATGTGATCATACAAACTACCAGATAAATATTTACGCTTCTTGCTTCCTTTTCTTTGCCCCTTTCTCCTCCAAAGTCATCCTCTGTCAGGTGGCGTGGAGATGTGCTGTCTTGGATTTGTTGACCACTTTCTTCTCCTTGACCCTCCGGTTCTGGAACCAGATAGTCACTTGGCGCTCAGACAGGTTGGTGGTGGCCGAAATCCTCCTCCTCTTCTCTTTGGTGATGAATTTGCTGGCCGCATACTCCTTTTCCAGCTCCTTCAGCTGGATTTTGGTGTAAGGGACCCTTTTTTTCCGTCCCCTCCTATAGCTGCTGACTTCGGGTTGTAAGGGGACCACGTCTGGATTTAAAAAAAAAAAAAAATAAAAATAAGGAAAAGGGGAAGAAGGAGGGTTACTGCATTCTGGGGCGTGGAGGGAAGAATTTCTGAGAGTCAGGGAGAGAAAGGAAAGGGGGAACGCAAAGGAATGCGGGCGAAGAGAAAGAGAAGGGAAAGAGGCAAGACAGAGAGAAAATGCATCCAGCAAAGGTGCATAACCCCAGAATAATAGGAATAATACCGTAACAGTAATAATTCACGGGGTGAAAGCCTGTTTTTCTTGGCTACACTCTCCAAGCTGATAAACAAGGAGCATCAAGACAACCCGCAGACTGAGGTGTGCGGGCAATCAAAGGGACCTTCCAAACCGGCAGATTTTGGACAATAATAGAGCTTCTCTCCTATCTCCTTCTTCCTTTTTCTCCTCTTTCCCCCGCCTTTTTCCTCCCCCCAGCAGCAAATCTCGGGAGTCCCCGCAGATGTGAGGCCCCAACACCAAGCCTGGTGCAAAGACTAGTACCCCCCAGCCTCCCCCACCCTCTCAGTGCAGCCCAGAAAGCCCCTCGAGGAGGGGGCAAACCCAGCAAAAAATAATCCCGGCGCCTCCTTCCAGTAGCTTTTGCGGGGGGTGGGGAAAGGGAGATGCTCACTGCTTGGTGGGGCTACGGGGAATGGACTCAGCACGGATTCAGGGAGCAGCTTCACCCCTGCTCTGCCGATCCTGGGAAGGGGGCAAAGCTCCCCCCTAAGCTTTCTGGCAGCCTTGTCCCCTTCCCAGCTCCCTGCCAGGTTGAGGGGGGTGGCCTGGGCTTCGAAGCTCCGCGCCGCAAAGGTGTGACCCAGCTGGCTGGAGCAGGAAGATGGAGGCGAGCTCTGCTCGCAGGCAGCGCAGCCCCAATTATGGCTGACAGGAGCTAATTGGGAAGCAGTGGGGATGTTCGGCTCTTTTTGGGGGGTGCCGCAAAGGCCAGTGGTGACACGCTGGATTCTCCTTCAGGAGGTTCGCCAGAGCCGCAGACGACACGGAGATGAAGCGCTCGGGGTGGCAGGTTCCCCAAACGCAGCGTGAACGCGAGGATCCCCCCCCAAGCCCCATTCCCCGCATCGTGCAGCCAACAATGCGTTGCCAAATTCCCCCTCCGTGTCCCCAAAAAGCTCTCGGGAAAGCTCGTTCTCCGTCTTTCTTTGTCGCGACGAAGGAAGATAAATAAACCGATGTGTCCCCTCACATCGTCCCCCACCAAAACTAACGCGACCTGTCCCTTCTCTCCATCCGAGATGATGTAGGGTCGGGTCACCCCCTTGGCTGGGCTCGTTCCACTCACCCCCCCGCGCGTCCTTCCCCACTCAACGCCGTGAGTGGGGGGCTGGAAGGAGCCCTGGGAGAGACATCGGGAGGCAGCGCCCACCATCACCTTCCTCCGCCGCTGCCGCCGGGCCCGGGGGGACCGGGAGGGGAAGGCAGGGAGGGATTTACTGGGTTAAAAGGTGCTCCAAGGAGAGGCTTTGCCTTCCCGACTGCCTGCGGGCTGTCAGGCAGGCAGGATGCCCCGCCGGTCCCCCACCCCTCTGCTTCCCTCCTTCTCTCCAAACACATTCATTTGTCACTTGACACCTATTCCTATAATTGTGTGTAATTGTGATATGATTTACTGTCCCAGCCCCCGACAATTCTCATTCGACCGAACCATTAGAGATGGGGTTTTTAATTATTATTATTTTTTTCCCCTTTAAGCCTTCTGCAGGTAGAGGTGCGGCAAGCAGAGGTAAAGATGAAGAGAAGGCACCGAGAGACTCTCCTTAGGTGAGGCAAGAGGAGGGAGGAGAAGAAGAAAGGGAAGAATTAAAGAATTAAACGGCGAAGTTACTTTCCAAGCAAGCTCACGGCGTGTATTTTGATTCAGAAATGATTGCTTCACCTTCTTCCCATACATGTTCATACACATTGCCCGGCACAGGAGGCATTCCAGAGCCATTTCTTTCCCTTTAATTACATATACAGGCATACGCGGATCTATCTGTGTATATAGAGAGATAAATGTGCGCACTCATCCACACACACTCACATCCACCCTCCGCTGGGAGCTGGCGGTCGGGAACAGGCGAGCACGCCACTTCCCGGAGCAGCCTACCTGGGAAAGGTGATTTCCAGAGGTGTGCGGACTGCGATTGCTCTTTGGAGCAGTACACTTGCCCATCCCAGCCATTAGAAAGAGCCCAGTGCTGGTAACCTTCCATGGGAAGCAAAGCGTCGTGTCTCGGTTCCGGGTGACCCCCGAGCCCCGGTACCACCGACACGTCCAAATAGCCAGGGACCGCCTGGTAGGAGCTGGGAAAACCGGGGTAAAAGGCGAATTCTTTGGCCCTCGACGGCAGCTCCTCGCCGGGCAGGGGCCCGCCGGCCTCAGGGTACTTCTCCGCAGGGTGGTAAGCGCAGGGTTTCTGCTGCAGGTTGACTCCGTGGGAGTGCGACAACCTGCAGCCGTAGTAGCCCCCCCCGAAGGGGTAACCGTACCCCAGCGCCGCGCTGGAAGCGGCCCCCGACGGGCACTGCCGGGGGGGCTCGGCGGCCGCCAGCTCCGCGTACGCGGCTCCCTGAGGCGGCGGCGGCGGCGGCGGCGCGGTGGGCACGGCGAGCCCCGCGTGGGGCATCATCTCCCGGCAGTGCCCCAGCCCTTCCATGCGGTTCTTCTCCCGCGGGGCGTCCTCGCAGCGGCAGGCGAGGCCGTCGGGCCAGCGCGGGGGGAGCCCGAGCGGTGCCGTCATGTCATGCCGCGCTGCTCCCGCCGTCGCCTCCTCCTCCTCCTCCTTCTCCTCCTCCTCCCTCTCTCTCTCCGCCGCCTCTTCCTCCCCGTCCTCCTCTTCCTCGGCCGCCGTCGGGGGAAGCTCCTCGCCGCGACCCCCCCAACATATCGGCGCCCCGCGCGCATGCGCCAAGGCAGCGCCGCCGCCGCTCCATTAAGAAATCCGCCTTGGCCACGCCCCCCGGCCCGGCCTGGCCACGCCCCCCCGGCCCTTCCTCGACGCTGATTGGACGAGACCGCCCCCCCTTTCCCACCCCGTCGGGGGGGGGCAGAGCACAAAGAGCGGCCCCGACCCCCCCCCCAAACCCACCGTGTCCCC